>PVIW01001508.1:0-291864 GCA_004026585.1 Noctilio leporinus | reverse complement strand
GGGACAGAGGGGAGCAAAAAGGGGATGGATGTAATACAACAACAATAAAATTTAAAAAAAAAAAAAAGAAGGTTCAGGGCTGAGGGGAGAAGGCCAGGAGGAAGAGGGGGGCCCATGAAGCTCTCTCTGCTCCCTGATTCCCTGCAGCTCTGCCACAAACCAATGCTCCCCTTCATCCTCCTTCCCTCCCCCACAGCCCAGGAGGGTGAGAATAGAGGGGTAAAACCACATTTGTCAAGTCCTTGCCCCAGCCTCGACTAAGAGTCAAAATTCACGCCTGGCCAGGGAAACTGTGATTTGATCCAGTATCACAGTAAGGTGGCTTTCCAGGAGGCCAGCTTGGCAGTCACCATGAAAACCCCTGCAATGTGGCCTTGCAGGCCTCCAGGCGCATGTGGAATGCATTATGTTCCTAATCATAACACTGCCAAAGCGGTCCTCAAATAAGGAGCCTGCGAGAGAAAAACTACCCAAATTAGGAAACCAACGTGGGCACAACAGAATTGGCTCAGTCTCTCCCACACACAGCCAACATTTTTCTCCTCTTGCCCAATACTGTCATTTAAGCAGCCCCTTAAAAGTGACAGAATTTTTTAGGCAACCTTTGTCTTGAGAGAACTTATACCAAGCTTATTTATAATTGTCCTATTTCCAAACATCGACTTGGTTATTTTTATGGCTGCTTTTGTCACTGGGAAATATTCACCACCACAACGACCCCTGCCCATCCCCACCCCACCCCCTCAAGACTCTGGTCCGCTTGGACTTTATTTTCTAGAAAGATCACCAGGCTCCTAAATCTCAGAATCTGACTGGCTGATTACCAGAGTCACCACCACTTCTGCTGGTTTTAAAGCTCATTCTTTACTGCTACCCTCTAGCTGTAACCCCAGTCTTAGAATTTGGGGTGTAGATGATCTAAATGATCCTATGGCCAGGAGGGTACCTCATGCACTTGCGGCTTCAATCCTATGCTAGAGACCTGCCTCAGTATCTGGCTTTGTGCTTTAAACCCCAAAGTTCATCCAAGTCCCTAATTTATGTCTCAAGGCTAGGATATCTCCCTAATGAAAAGATATCCAAGTCAATGGTAATAAGCACTTTTACCATCTCCTTTATTTCCCACAAAAACCTGATGGGATGGATACTATTATTTTAACTCTCCAATTGAGGCACAGAGAGATTATATAACTTGCTTCAGATCACAAAGCTATTAAATAGCCAGATTTGGAACTGCATCTATAATGCTGGGTGTCTCTCTCTCTCTCTCTCTCTCTCTCTCTCTCTCTCTCTCTCCTCTCTCTCCCTCATTTCTATTTACATAGATATAATTATTACATTATATATTATGTACAACAGATATTACATTATATATGCTATTTTTCCTTGAATTATTTGAAAGAAAGTTGAATACATCATAACCCTTTACCCTTAAGTAACTCAACGTGTATTCCCTAGGAAGAGGAATACCCTTTTACATAACCACAGTACAATGATCTAATTCAGTAAATTTAACATTAATATAAACTTTTAATCTAATCTATATCTACAATGCAGTTTTTCTGCAATGTCTTATTGCATACTTTTTCCCTAATACAAGATTCAGTCTAGGCTTGGCTATTGCATTAAATTGTCATGTTTCCTTAGCGTCCTTCAATCTGGAACATTTCCACAGCCTTTCTCCTTTTCTGTATGACACTGACATTTTGAGGAATATAGTTCATGCCTCCTTCGTTTTCTGGTAGAAAATACCTGATTTGAAATTTATCTGATAATTTCTTATATATCCAAAAGTCACACTGTGTTCTAATGGTACCACATTCTGGGAGGACACAATGCCCACCTGCTCTTCATTGGTGATTTCACTTTGTTTCCCTAGTCAAGGTGCTATTTGACTTCTACATTGTACAGTTATAATTATTCCTCTTTGAACTAATAAGCAATCTGGGGAGTCATTCTAAGCATATGAAAATATCCTGCTCCTCTTCAAAATTTCCCCTAGACTTAGTATACATTGATGACTTTTGCCTGAGTCATTCTTAACTAAGACATTTAGAAAATGATTTTCAAACTCTTACAGCTCCCTGCACATTTACCAATCAGTTCTTGGTATTCCATAGTAAGAACGCTTGCTTTTCCTCCATTTATATATTTATTTATTTATCTATTTATTGTCAGCACAGTTCTATGAGTTTCTATTTTTTCAGTCATTTATTATACCCACCGTATTTATTTATTTATTTATTTAAAGATTTTATTTCATTATTTTTAGAAAGAGGGGAAGGGAGAGAGGCAGAGAGGGAGAGAGACATCAATGTATGGCTGTGCTTCACCTACCTCCAGTCACAGACCTGACTGGAGACCTGGTTTGCAACCTGGTTATGTGCCCTGGCTGGGGAATCGAACCTGCAACCTTTGGGTTCGCAGGCCGGCGCCTTAACCACTGTGCTACCAGCCAGGGCCACCTTATTTATTTAGGCATTCACATTGGTCCAGCTTTGAGCAGTGGGAGCCACCTCAAGCTTTCCCTCACTCTTCTGGCACACCCTTACCATTTAAAACACACTTTCTTAGTTTCTGACATAAACAAGATGTCCCAACACCCTCTATAACTTTCTCTGCCCCAGCCTTAGATTTATCCATTTCTCTGAGAAGTCCTTGTTCTTTGAGTAGAAAATGATATGGAGGACCAAGATCTGCACACTGGGTGTGCTCATTGCTATTTAGGTGTTTTTTGCTTCTACTTCCTTTCAGCAGACAGACTAGGGAATGTATGCATGTATATACACAAATACACATATACACTTTATATATGCATATGCATATATACACACCTATGTGAGCACATGTGCCTGCATATACACGTGGAAATATTTTGGAAATCATGCATTCACACTGATGTCTCTAATTTGGAGCATACTCTCAATCACTTTTCCTGTACTTTCACATGGCTACAAAAAATAAAAAGGAAATGCAAGATATAATCCAAAGTGATTTAGAGAATATTGCCTCTGTTTTATCTATGATAGCTTTACATCGCCTGCTTAAAATTTCATCCCCTAACCCAGGGTCAGTGTTGTATGTCCTTGAAAATTCAATTTCGTCTTTGATCTATATCTGAGCACCTTTTCTTTGAAAGACTGTAGTGGAGGCATATAAGGGATGGAGCCTTGAATTTCTCTAAGAATTTTAGAATTTATGACTACCAACTCTTTTAAATACTTTTGAGTCATTCACATCAAATACATCAAATCCAAAGACAGTAGCTTGTTTGGTCCACCATAGGCAACTCCTGTTCTCAAAGGTTGGCAAAGGAGTTTAAAGACACGTGGGCAAAGCTTCTCCTGGGCAGGGACACAAGAATGGAAGTGGCAAAGAAGGCTGGGGTCCACCAAATCTCTAGATGCTGGAGTAGGGGGAGGACTCAATCTCTAGAGAAAGATGTAAGGTGGCTCAGCGACCCTGCTCCCTGGTGCTCCAGATCACCCTGCAGTTAGGGGATCATCCTTAAACATTTGGGCAACCCCCAGCCCTTCAATAGCACGCTCAGAACTGAGAATCATGATGGCCTGATCTGCATGGAATCTACCTATATAACAGTTTTTCAGAGGAGTCCTGCTCACTAGTACTCATTAGCTCCACCTTCCATTATGGCAGTGATATAGAGGTAGCAGTATATGCTGGCTTTGGAACCAGGCAGAACCGAGTTCTGGTCCTAGGTCTGCTGTTATTTATAAATATGTGTTATTGGATTGCAGTAACCTCTCTGAGCCTCAAGTTCTTTACTTATAAAGTGGAGAGCCTGCAAGACTCTTATGTGAATTTGAGGCAATAAGCATAAAGCCATGGTCTGTAGTTAGGTCTTAGATACAGTAGACTTTCTTAAGAACAATACAGGGGATCATAATACCTATGTGTACAAACTCCCTACATATGTCCCTAAGTAAAATAGTCAGAGGTGTCTGTCACAGTCACCTGTAGCCTGATAATATAGGGGAGCTGAGCTGGGTCAAATCCACTGCATTCCCTTTAGGTTGTCTCCCAGGGTGGGCCAGCTAATCATTAACAAGATTGTTTCCCATGTGTATCAGCTAGAATATAATGGTTTGGATTCATGTCCATTGTTATTGAATTTTTGGGTGCTTCCATAACCGAAAACATACTGGCTCTTAGGCCATTATTATCCTCAGAACACCTGCAATATTTGTACTTTCTTTGGACCTTAAATAGCCAGGTATTGTGAAACCAAAAGCTAAAGCTCAATTCAAGAACTCCCTCTCAAGGTCTTCTCCTCCTGGCTTCTGTCCTCACAGGCAGCGTTCTCCCCCAAACAGCCTGCATTTCCCCGACTTCCCTACCCGGGATTGCACGTCCACAGATGCCCCCAGCAAGGCTGGCTCCGACCCCCACCTGAGGAGAACGGGCAAGGAAAATGGGACCTTTTGTTCTTTTTCTACCCAGTAACTCAAAGACCAGAGCTGTGCTGTGGATGGATGTTGCTGTGACAGATTCACATGTGGGCACACATCTCCTGTCATTAGGGTCACAGGAAGGAAATGTCTCAAGCCAGTAGCCTCAAAACCTCTCTGCACTGTTGCTCCCACGCAGGTGCCTGCACGAGCTAGACAGGACAGGTACACCTGTCACCAAGAACAAGAAGGGGGAAGTGGAAGGGACTAGGTGAACAACAGAGAGCATGCCCCACCTAAAGTCATTGACATTGAGTTATCTTTTAAACACCGTATTGGCCAAAATACATGAGTCAGCATCTTGTGACCCTTATCCTTACCCAATGCAGATGCTTGCTCTTGGCAGACCTTAACAGGAAGAAGAAGACATGACAGAAAAGTGAGAGATGAGGTTTAGTTCTTGGCTCTGCCACCAACAGGCTCTGAGAATATTAAGAACCACTTGGCTTCTCTGGGCCCAGTTTCCTCTCCGGTCAGATGAGGACATGCAGCCTCAGGTGCATAGGAAGCTCTTCCACCACCTCTTTAGGCTCAGTTTCCAGACTAGTCCCAACTAACCTCTCCAGGCCCTGCTCCTGCCTAGCGGCTGACCTAGGTTTAGGGGTACATAATTTGGGGAACCTTCTTTAAGAAAACTAATGCAACCTTATAAATACACAAGGAGGTCAGCAGTGAACCTTTACTAAAAATGAGCAAAGAAAGCACAAAAACATCAACTTTCAAAAGCCAGCAAATACCAGAAATACCATAAAACCCAGAAAAAATAACAAGATTTGTGTTATATGTTTGACAACTCTATAAATGCTCGTATTCTACATTTTTAGCTGCATAATCTTTGTCTTTTCTTATGACAAGATTTTGTGATAGCCTTTCTACAGAGAGACAAAAAAGATACTTGTTTTGACTGCAACATAATTATCAACATTTATTTATTATTAATGATAATTTAGAGCATTTCTTTCAGCTTCCCAAGTCATCATTGGCATTGTCATATACATTTTTAGTATTTTGTCAAACTCAGATAAAACCTCTTTCTTGTGTCATTTATAGGTGAGCTGTATGATTTCAAGCACATGTTTGCATGGGCAGAGACAAATCTGGAATATTCTTTGAATAGGTGTAACATTCCCCAGGGGCTTGGAAAAACCTCTGCTCAATAATTTCATACTGGGTACCCTGCAGCCCCATCCTCGTACAATGGAATTTCTCAGGGGTCTCTGAAACTAGGTAACCTTCACAACTCTGTGGCTTTGCGAATGCTGATCCCTCACTTTGAATCGTCCTCACCTTTATCCCCCTTCATCAAGGTGCCAGCAGATTCAGTCACCCCTTCTCTGCATTGTCCCCGTCCTTGGCTCGTACTATGAGAAGAGAATTCTTCCTGAACTGTTACATTGTTCATTTGTCTGCCTTCCCCACTAGACTCAGATTCCCCTGAGGGAAGGCAATGGGTCTTTCCATCTGCCTAGCATAAGGCCTCGCTCAAAAAAGATGCTCCTAAGTGTGTCACAAATAGAAATTGCTCTACAACAGGAATTGTGTGAATGCCACAGTTCTTTACCTTTCTAAAGCAAAATGTATTCTTCTCTGAACTCACATTGTCAGTTGGTAATAAAAACAGCCTATTGGGGGCGGTGCCTCCCTGGAGCTCAGGCAGCTCTTTTTTTTATATATATATTTTATTTCATTATTTTTAGAAAGAGGGGACGGGAGAGAGGCAGAGAGGGAGAGAGGCATCAATGTATGGTTGTGTTTCATCTGCCTCCAGCCACAGACCTGACTGGAGACCTGGTTTGCAACCTGGTTATGTGACCTGGCTGGGGAATCAAACCTGTGACCCTTGGGTTCGCAGGCCGGCGCCTTATCCACTGTGCTACTAGCCAGGGGTCAGGCAGCTCTTGAAAAGAGAGGACTCGTCCTTGAGCATGAGTCAACTTTGGTCACTCTGGACATTGCTTCCCCTTCTGCAGCTCTAGCTCTCCACTAGTTCTCTCCACGCACCTTTGTCTGGCCCTCAGGGATAGCTTCCCTCTACTTTCAAGGTGGCCGCCCTTGGTGGCAAACACCTATATGATGCTGTCACCTCTAGAAGGTACTAATGTGAGCCAGGGGCAGGACTGTGCCAACTGCAGAATATTTCACACTCACTTCCCTCAAGGGCCTGGCATCTCCCCCAAAGGGCTGAGTAAAGAAGTCATCACTCTCAGAGGAAAAAGGAAAGAAAAAAAGGAAGAAGAAAAGCAAAAGAGAAGAGATGAGTGGGAAGGGGAGGGGAGGGGAGAGGGGACAGAAAGTAAAGAAGCTTCTGGACAAAGAAACCCAAAAACTCAAGAACACTGAAGACTGGCTACCCTTCCACTGTGGGTGAAGGATATAATTACTTCTTCACCCATTCTCTAAAGAGTCTATTCAAGTAAGAAAATAATAATAATAGTAAAATAAGGCACAGCCCTGGCTGGTGGCACAGTGGATAAGGCACCAGCCTGTGAACCCAAAGGACACTGGTTCAATTCCCCAGCCAGGGCACATAACCAGATTGCAAGCCAGGTCTCCAGCCAGGTTTGTATCTGGAGGCAGATGAAAGGCAACCATACATTAATGTTTCTGTTTCTCTACCTCTCTGCCTCTCTCCCTTCCTCTCTATCTGGAGCTAATAAATAAAAACTTAAAAATATATAAGGCACAGATTAATTTCTACATTAATTTTTAATTATATTTTATTGATTATGCTATTACAGTTGCCCTCATTTTTCCCCTTTGCCCCCCCAACTCCACCCTCACACAATCCCCCCAACATTGTTCATGTCCATAGGTCATACATATAAGTTCTTTGGCTATTCCATTTTCTATACTGTACTTTGTATCCACATGGCTATTCTGTAACTACCTATTTGTACAGTACTTCTTAATTCCCTCATTTCCTTATCCCTTACCCCCATACCCCTCTCCCATCTGGCAACCTTCAAAACACTTTCTTTATCTGTGATTCTTTCTCTATTTGTGTTTTCTTAGTTTGTTTTTTAGATTCAGCCATTGATAGATTTGTATATTTTGCCATTTTATTGTTCATAGTTCTGATCTTCTTTTTCTTAAATAATTGCCTTGAACATTTCATATACTAATGGTTTTGTGACTATGAACTCATTTAGTCTTTTCTTGTCTGAGAAGCTCTTATGTCTGCCTTTTGATTCTAAATAATAGCTTTGCTAGGTAGAGGAATCTTGGCTGTAGGACCCTACTTGTCATGACTTTGAATATTTCTTGCCAATCCCTTTAGCCTGCAAAGTTTCTTTGGAGAAATCAGCTGACAATCTTATGACAATTCCCCTATAGGTAACTAACTGCTTTTCTTTTGCTGCTTTTAAGATTACATCTTTATCTTTAACTTTGACATTTTAATTATGAGGTGTCTTGGAGTGGGGCTTCTTTGCACCTCTCTTGTTTGTGACTCTCTGTGCTTCCTTGACTTACATGTCTATTTCTTTCATGAAATTAGGGCAGTTTTCTTTCCTTATTTTCTTGCTTTTTCTCCTTCTGGCACCCCTATGATGCAAATGTTGGACCTCTTTAAGTTGTCCCAGAGGCTGCTTATACTTTCTTCTCCTCCTCCTCCTCCTTCTCTTCCCCCTTTCCCTTCCTCCCACTCCTCCTCCTCCTCTTCCTCCTCCCCCTCCCCCCCCACTCCTCCTCCTCCTCCTCCTCCTCCTTATTCTTCTTCTTTGATTCCTTCTCTTTTTGTTGTTCTGTTTGGTTGTGTTTGCTTCCTTACGTTCCCAATGATTGATTTAATTCTTGACTGCATCTACTCCACTGTTGTTTCCCAGTCTGGAGAAATGTGGTTTCTTCAATTCTATAGTTGTCAGACTTCCATTCAACTCAATTTCTGATGGTTCTGAGTAACAGTTTTTCTATATTTAGTTGTAATTTTGATATAGTTGTGCAAAGAGGCAAGCCATGTTTGCCTAAACTGCCATCTTCACTGGAAGTCCTCTCTACATTAATTTATTAATATATTAGCCTGCCATAAATATGTATTGAATGAACCAATCAATGAATGAGTTCTCATGCTTAGTTCATTGTCATAAATCTCTGTTTTAAAAACTACGTAAGAATCATTCAGGGAAAAATAAACAGAGTCAGTCTCCTCACGCAATGTAATTACCAGGTCAGAACAAGGATTAACAGCCTTTCTCTTATTGCACAAGAAAAATTGATAAAACTTTTTCACATCAGCTGCAATGATGGACTTTCCACCCCTGCTTCAGAAAAGGGCTTTATGTTTATTTGGCATTTTACAGAACGTGCATAAAGCTTGTGAGATCTTGTATTTAGCTTCTGCTGGCAAATTTCACAGCTATATTACAATAAGAAAAAAATTAATGTAGCGTAAAATTATTTTTTCTATTAATCAGAACTTCTTTAAGAAAGGCTGGATTTCAATACCTTAAAGTCTTTTATTAATAGATAATCACAAAATTCCAGAGGAAAGTACACCCTCATCTAATGTATTCTTTCAAGTAAGAATGATGCTTAAGTCTAAGAGGGAAATTGAGAGTTCACGCCCTCCTATCATCTGGTCATTGACTTCTGTAGCAGAACAAAATGGCCCACCATGCTTTTTCTAGTTAGCAGGATTTATTTAAATTCCCTTTTCTCCCCCCATCATCCTTTTTATAACCAGTGGCAAATTACAAGTATTGATAAACCATTAGAAAATAAAATAAGAGACAATTTTATTGACAGCTAAATGAAGTAAGGCCTAGGTTGTGTTGGTTTTCAGCAATTGAGCTTTTTATATTCATTAAAACTCTGCAGGCAGCACGTGTTAAATTTTTGATATATGCAGTGTGAACTGAAATCTTTATCTATATTAACTGAGACACCAATTTGTACCCCTGCTGCACCCTAATAGGCTGATTTATTGTGGTTTCCCAAGGCCTGTTAATGAAAGAGCTTGGAGTTTTTAGTGACCTGAATCAATTTCATTTTTGGGTGCAGCAGAACTCGTCAAGTCCATGCCTCTCATTTCTTCTGTTGTCATTGTGGATGGATAGTGAGAGCCCTCGTGGGGTGTGCAGCAGCTGGGCATCTGACAGACCGGCATGTAAGCTGGGGATGACTTGGACAACTGCACAAACTCGGTGAATGGAATGACAAAGAAATGTCACAGGATTCTCCAACTGTCTTTAAGGGAAAGAAATGCCTACAAAACATCCTTACAAAGTGAATACAAATAAAGCAACAAAAATAAAACCCAAAAAGCTCCAGTCTAGAGGGGCAATGCTCACTCACTATCATTATTAGCGCATTCTTGACACCCCCACCCCTGTGGTGGTTTCTAATTTTCTTATTCCCTTATTTGAATTTAAGCTTCTAATGGATCTAGTTTTATTCAGTGAAATTTTTGTAGCATAGAGCCTGAGCTCCTAATATTATCAATAGTAGACGTCTACCTAACATAAATAAAAGAAAAAGAATCATTAAATTAGTACTTTGTTTAACCCATGTTTATTACCATTAGGGTAATGGACCTTCGAGAATCTGATGAAGGCTACAGCCTCTCTCCAGAAAGATGCTTGGCTGTTCATGAACATGACATTTTCAATACAATTTCGGGCTCCCCCAAATCCCTCAGGTTGGTGGCACACCTCAGGGTTAGATCCTCTCTGGTCCACATAGTGCCAAGAAACAAAGATTGTTTAATTACTAGAGCTGAAGGGGGGAAATAGGCAGAAATATGCAAAGAGTGGGAGAGAAGAAATGGATCCAATTGGATGAAATGGTCTTTGCTTACTGCTCCTGGATATACTAACTCAGTCAGTCAAGCAAAACTTCCAAAAATTAATGTGATATACCAATCACTGTAGCCCAGAACATTTTTTTTTTAATTTAATTTTATTGTTATTGTATTACATTCATTCCCTTTTTCTTCCCCTCTGGCCCCTTCCCCACCTACCCATTCCCCAACAAAGTCAACCCTACTTGTTGTCCATGTCCATGGTTCTTCCATGCTTGTTTCTTAACTAAATTGCTCCCCTTCTTTGCCTCCTCCTCTCCTCTCCCCTCTGCCTACTGAGCAATTTTTTCTTTTTCTTTTATTTTTTTAAAGATTTTATTTATTATTTCCAGAGAGAAGAAGAGAGAGGAGCAGAGAAGGAGAGGAAACATCAATGTATGGTTGCCTTTCACCTGCCTCCAGCCATGGAACTGGCTGGAGACCTGGCTTGCAAGCTGGTTATGTTCCCTGGCTGGGAAATCGAACCAGCAACCTTTGGGTTTGCAGGCTGGTGGCTTATCCACTGTGCTACCAGCCAGGCCTACTGAACAAAACAAAAATTTTTTTTAATTTTATTGTTGTTGTATTACATCCATCCCCTTTTTGCTCCCCTCTGTCCCCCTCCCCACCCACCCATTCCCCCCAAAGTCAATCCCACTGTTGTCCATGTCCATGGTTCCTTTATACTAGGTTCTTGTCTAAGCTGCTCCCCTTCTTTGTCTCTGCCTCCCCCCTCCCCCCAACCCCGTTCCTCCTGACCATGAACAAAAATTTTTAAAGCCACATAGACTTGTCCTCCTTTCTCTTCCAAATTTGTTAACTGCTTTATTGTCTTGGTTGACTGAGTTTCAGAGTTCTTCTTTAGTGTAGCTTTCTCCTTAAGGAGGGAATCCAGAATATTCAGGAGCAGATCTTCCTATCCTGAAGCTGACTGGTCCCAGAATTAAATTATCCCATAATTTTGCTATCTTGGAATAGAATCTCAAGAACATCTGAAGGCTCAGCTTAGTCTGTGGAACCACAAGAGGAATTGACTGCTGCCCTTCCTGTGGGATGAAGAAATTGCTACTGGATTTGAGAAATTTTGGTTATTTGCATTGCTCTTATTATTTTCAATGCATTTCTCAGCAAATCCATCAATTGATCAGATCTATGGATTCCTGGACAAACTTTAATGTTAGGATTTTTTGTAGCACATATTAAGTTAGGTTTATTTTGCCTATAGTTTCAGTCCTCAGAAACCTGAAAGCCCCCATCTTACCCCACAAAGCCCTCTTATGATTTTGTCGTGTTTCATCTTGCATGAAGAATCTGATGTAGACCTAAATATTGCCATCAGGATTATGAAACAGAGTCTGTCATTAAATCCTGACACTTTGACAGAATTCTAAAAAGAAATATACTGATCACAAATTTAAGAGAACATTTAATTTAGGAGCCATCAACAACGAAACTGGTGATACTTACTGTCTTAGATGTGATACAGTTTGAAGTAAACATGACAAAATATCATACATCAAATATATGGAGGATTAAACTCATAGATATGGTCATTGTTATGTGTCTATGTCACAAATACAATAAAGGTGAAGTAGACTAGAAATTAAAAGTATATTAATTAACACATTCTTGAGGAGGCCCTGAATATTAAGAGAGAGTTTTTCATAGTCGGGTAAATGAAGTTACAAATTTTAGCTTTGCCACAAATTGACTGTGTAACCTCAGGCCAGCTGCCTAATTACTTAGGTCTTTGCTTTCCTTACCTTTACAGGGATAATAATAGTTCCCTTTAAGGCCATAGGAAGGAGTAAGCAGGATTATATCTATTAGGTGCTTAGGGCAGGGCTCAGGAGCACCAAATATTCATTCAATAAACAGAAGCTGCCTTCTTACAATCACAAGTGACCAATGAAGAGCTGAATAGGAGAAAAAGGAAACCACAGGAGCTGACAAGAAGTTGGTGGGCTATCCAAGTCATCAAAACCAAATGAAGTGTTAACAAAAAAACACACAGAGATTTGTCTTTCAAGGCTCTCTATTTTGAGGTACTATGGAAAGGAGCAAATGTGGCTTCTAATAAGAGATGAGAGTGAACATAGTATCTCCCCTACCAGGTAAGTTTTTTTTAAATAATAAACAAAACAGAAACAAATCCATAGATATAAAGAACTGACTGATGGTTGTCAGGTAGGAGATGGGTTGGGGACTTGGTGAAAAAGATGAAGAGATTAAAAAGTACAAATGGGTCCTGGCTGGTGGCTCAGTGGATAAGGCACCTGCCTGCAAACCCAAAGGTCACTGGTTTGATTCCCAGGCAGGGCACAGAATCAGGTTACAAGCCAGGTCTCCAGCCAGGTCTCCAGCCAGGTCCTTAGCTGGAGGCAGGTGAAAGGCAGCCACACATTGATGTTTCTTTCCCTTTCCTCCTCCCTCCCTGCCCTTCTCTCTAAAAATAATGAATAAAGTAAAAATACTTTTTAAAAAGAAGTACAAATTGGCAGTTACAAAAATAGTTTTGGGGATGTAAAAGTACAGCATAGAGAATATAGTCAGTAAAATTGTAATAGCTTTGTATGGTGCTGGGTGGGTAGTTAAAATATTGAGCAAAACACTTTGTAAAGTATATGATTGTCTAACCACTATGTTGTACACCTGACACTAATATAATATTAAATGTCAACTAGGATCGCCAAAAATATTTTAATTTAAAAAAAAAAAGAGATGAGGGTGGTGACAGGGAATGAGGCATTTCAAATTTATGACAGAAAAGGCAAAAACAGTTGAAGACAAAAACAAAAAAAAAGGCAAAAACTGTTAATTTTAATAAAAATTAAAATAAAATCAAATTCCTCCTGGTCTCACAATAATAAAATTTAGGTAAGTCATTTAGAAGGAAAGACAAATACTATTCAAGCCAACAAAGCCATCAGTATGTGTGCTCAGAAGACAAACACTGCAGGAAATGCTTACAGTAAATGAAAATATATCCAATTCACCACAAAAGAAATACTGCGGGCTCAAAGCCAGAAACTATTCTTGGATTAAATTTGTTATGATACTAAATTTAATCATCTGGAATTCTTTTTAAAAATAGTGTTCTAATCAACCTTCTCATATGAAGAATTTGCAGTTAATGGGAAATGTGCACATTATCACAAGGATGAAACTCCTGGCCCTTGGGCTACTCTTGAAGAAGCAAGACCCAAATTGTGGCAAATATTTGTCAGGCAAGAATGACTAGGGCATACACATGCTCCTTTTCCCAACAAGTAATGCCCCATGGTGAGTCTTATCTGAAAGGAGATCACTAATCTTGCCTATGAGGATAAACCACATCAAGAGAAAAGGCACATTTGTAGAATAAATGATGGGTATAATCAACATTTTGTTAAGGAAGGACTTGTTATCAAAGGCCAAAAGAATCAGCAGCTAGTTTAGCAATGAAATCATGGGCCATGGGCAGTTTCTCAAGTTCTTCCTTACTTTCAGAAATTAGGATAGGCTAATCAAAGAGTACCCTGATCCTATAATAGTCAGAGAGAAAAAAAAGGAGTACAGTAGGACAAAGGAATCCAAATGATTCATTTCTAAGACAACATCCAACTCTATTGCTTAATTAAGAAATCCGTTAGTGATGAGGCTGACGTTATCATTTCCAGAAGATACTGCTCATTAACACATGAGCATAACTAAAAGCTGTTGAATGGTGACATGCTTCTGCAGAAGGGAGGATGGAGAGATGCCTTCCTAGCTCCTGTAAAGACAAGGCTCCCCTTGCTCACCCTACTCACCATATTCTCATGTTAACAAGAAAGGAGCCCTCCATTATTGTGTCTATTGTCTACCTAGAAGAGACCAGATAGAGAACTCAGATTCCCACACTTCATAGATTTTAACCTAGTCTATGTCTTTTCCTTTAGAGGGCTAAAAATTTTAACAAAAGCTACTGACTGTAAGATATTCATAAACTGTATGCTATATTATTGTAGAAGCTTTTGATTGTAAGAAACAAAAAGCCCCAACTTAACACACTGCTGACTAGTCACACACACACACACACACACACACAATCTCATGTTTTCAAGTCCAAATGTTGACCAATAATGAGGTTGCACCCATGTTTGCACTTGCATTAACTTTTGTATAATATTTTTGGTCAACAATGTGTTAACAAAGAATTTACTACTGATTTTGTCAAATGGAAGACACCAATTGTAACACACACCTTTATTTCATAAGCCCATGAGAAAGAAAGGAACCTACCTATTACCGTTAACACAATGCTCTCTAATGATTAAAACTTTTATTTTCTACCTATTGAAAGAGAACTATGAAACTCATTCAGACATTTATTTTAACATATCACAAAAATACTATATGTTCTAGAGCAGAAATATATGTATATATACAACCATAAATGAAATATATTGCCTCACATTCTTAAAGCATCTTCATAATGAGTTTAAATGTCCTGAATTAATTCTGAGCCATCAATTCTACATTTTTTCTACCCAACACTATCCTTTGTAGTATCAAAGTGTGGGTGATGCAGCATTTCTTAAAATATTGCTTCACTGTTGCCTCCTAAATTTTCTTCCCAACATTGATACTTATTATGAAAGTTTTGATGAGGTGATTTCTTTATCTTTCCAGAAGCTGTTCAGAGAGAAAAAAATATCCCTAATTTTAATGTCCTTCAGCGGTTTGTTGGCTGAACTGTCAAGGGGCTGCAGTTCTCAGTCGTGTCACTTGGAATAACAATCAAACTGACATATGAATAGGCAATGACAACAATGTCAGGACTGCCTGTGGCCAGCAGTGATCGTAAGATATTATCATGGCAAAGTGCTTTCTCATTTCAAAGATGTTGAGAAATGAAAAGAAAGTGCAACTTAGAATCAGCAAAAAACATTACGTGACTTAACAAGAAATTTGAAGAGGTGGTAGCTCTAGGGCAGATTAATTGGGGGCTCAGTGATGTCACCAGGGACCCAGACTCTTTTCAGCTTTCCACTCAGGCATCTTCAGACCCTATTCAAAACCTTGTGCTCAGCTCACTGCCTTGATGGACCTTGGTTAGAATTGCAGGAGTCACATGCAAACCTGATGTCCAAAGAAAGGAGTGTTGCTTCCAAGTGCCTCTTTTTATCAGGAAGCAAAGCAATCCTTTTGGAAAATATTTCAGTCACACAGGATGGAAAGAAAGGATGGCTTTGGCCAGTGGCACAGTGGATAAGGTGCCAGCTTGTGAACCCAAAGGTTGCTGGTTCAATTCCCAGCCAGGGCACACAACCAGGTTGCAAGCCAGGCCTCCAGCCAGGTCCGTAGCTGGAGGCAGGTGAAAGGCAACCATGCTTTGATGTCTCTCACACTCTCTGCCTTTCTCCCCTCCCCTCTCTCTAAAAATAATACAATCTTTAAAAAAAAAATAAAAGATTTAAAAAAGAAAGGATGAAGATCATTGGTCAGCTCTATCCCTCTGTCACTTCACAGGAATTGGTGCCTCATGTTAACAGATCTCCCACTTCATCAAAAAGACAGCAGAGGGTTGGATTTTTCTGTGGAATACTCCGATTTTTAAAACATAGCTCCAAACCATCAGTTTCTATGCCATCCCACATTGCTTGCATACAGCATGAAGACTAACAAAGCTTCAGTCCCAAGGTATTTTATAGGAACCTAGGTCTGGGGAAAAACCCAAACTACAAGCCATGCAGCAATTCTGGACACAGTCTGCACTAGTTTTGTGCATCTGAGGGACAGAGTACTGCCAGCAAAGAGGACACAGATGGGACCTAGATGGCCTCCACCCAGGAGAAATAGGACTCGTTCTGCCAGATCTATGCCTTTAGGAAGGCTCAGGCTGCTCTGAGGTGGTTCCCCTAATCAGGCTTCTCCAGGAAGTTCTCGCTTGACAAGGAGCCTTTGATGGCACCACAAGAAACACTAGGTGTCATTCCAACAAATGACTCAGATTCCAATCCTTACTTCAGCTCGTGACTACTCTCCACACCTCGCCCTTCAATCCCAGGGCAGACGGGCCAGGCTCTCCTTGACGAGGTTTCCACTCTGCGTTCAGTTGGAGCCCGGCCCTCATTGACTTCTCCCTTCCTGGCTTCGACACCCTTTCACTTGCACTTGTGAAAGTCAACAGTTGGGAACGTTGCCCATTTTCTTTAACCATTTCATCCTTCTAATGTTTCCTTCCTTCCTTCCTCCTTCCTACCCACCCTAATTCTCTGTCTTCCTTGTCTTCATCTCCTTCTCCAAAAGATGTTCGTATTTTAAGTACTCAAAAGTACACAGGAAATGTAGGCTTATTTTAACAAATAAATAAGAGGAGAATGAAAACCAAAATGGCTCGTTTCCACTATCAAAAAAAAAAAAAAAAAAAATCATCACAGTAAACATTTTGAAATACTTTGTCCCAGGTTTTTGGTATTTTTTTCTATTTCCAGTTTTGTTTAATTGATTATTTTTTTAAGTTTTGGTAGATTTGTCTACTTTCTTTTTTTAAGATTTTATTTATTATTTTCTGAGAGGGAAGAAGGGAGAGAAGCAGAGAGGGAGAGAAACATCAATGTATGGTTGCCTTTCACTGGCTTCCAGCTAGAGACCTGGCTAGAGACCTGGCTTGTAACCTGATTATGTGCCCAGGCTGGGAATCAAAACTGCGACCTTTGGGTTTGCAGGCCGGTGCCTTATCCACTGTGCCACTAGCCAAGGCCTTGTCTACTTTTTTTTGTAAGGTTAAAATTATCAAGTAGTTTTCTTACCTATATATGTGAAAGTTGGTTATAAAAATTATACCATCAATAATTATACATAGAATTTAGTTAAAGCAAGAATATATGTTCTTCCCTCTTACACTATAATAAAAGGTAGAAACGTTTTTATTCACTTTTTCACTTTCTCATTTTTCTTTTAACATAGTAGGCATTGAATAGAAATTTACTGAGTGGATATTTCAAAATATAAAAACCCAGATATAGTTAAGTAAATTCCTTCCTCACTAATTTGTTTAACCTAAACTAGATCTGTTCGCTGCTCAAGTTTGAGCTGAAGTTTCTACTTCACCCTGACAGCCTTTCATTTTTCTTTCAATTTGAATACCATCTGGGGGGCATTGACACCACTCTAGGATATCAGACCCTTCACAAAAATGAAAGCAGAGCCAGGCATGTATAGGTGCTTAACACATGCTTATCTTTGCAGCTATCTGTTGTTACAGACTGCTACTTCCCTACCTGAGAATATCTTGATTTAGAGTTATCTTTAGGAACTGTTCTCTTGATACTTAATTACTCAAGCTCTTCTGACTCCCAGTGTGGAAAAGAAAGGCAACTTTTGAATCCATGTTTCCACTGAATGAAAAGATATTTAAAAGTTGCAGTATTTTCCAACAATAAAATAAACTCTCAAGGCAGAAGGGAAGAAAAAAATTATCTTTTCAAACAAAAGACATCCTCACAGCACACACACACATACACACACACACACACACACACATTCCTCACAGGAGGTTTATCATTTCCTGTGTTCACTTTCATTTCTCACGTTGAAATAGCCAGGGAATATATATTGTTCCAAATAATACGTAGCACTGTAGAACCAAGTTTTCTGGAACACATTTTAAAATTTTTTTCCAAATGAAAATTAATTTAATTTTCAAAATAAATTAAAATCATTGTTACCTCAGCAGTGGTTTAGATTTTTTTGGAGTTCTTAGTTTCAGCACTACACACCTTAGATTTTTCCCACAGTTTACATATAACTAAATTTCCTTACATAGATAAAGGCAATTGGTGATCAAGAGATTATCAGACTGGGACCCCTGTTCTCATCTTCACGGACTATTTGTTTGCTAGTTTGTTTACCTACTAAGTACTTGCTCCATTAAAATATGCTGGCAGACAAAAACAACTTTGCTGTATCTGATAAAGTGGTGTCATGCAATTCTTTTTTTTTTTTTTTTCCTAAGATTTTATTCATTATTTTTAGAGAAGGGCAAGGAGGGAGGAAGAAAGGGAGAGAAACATCAATGTATGGTTGCTTTTCACCTGGTCTTGTGCCTAGACTGGGAATCAAACCAGTGACCTTTGGGTATGCAGGCAGGTGCCTATCCACTGAGCCACCAGCCAAGAATTAAAAGCTAAATTCTTTTCATTTGCTAGTCCCAAAGCTACCATTTGAGGGAAGTAGGTTTTTAATCCAACCTTCAGTCCCCCCAGGAGCCTGCCCAGTGCTTGCAATCCTTTCCGAGTCACAAAGGCCAGCTTCGGTTTGCAGCCTACTGCCACAATTTCATAGAACCATAGAATTTTACAGCTGGAGGTGACTTTGGATTATTTGCAACTTGACCTCCTAGCCACTTTAAAACCATTGTTTGAAAAATGTTGTGCTCTGTAACTTTTCTGTTGCCAAAGCTTTATGCTCTTGGATAGAAATGGAGCAGTTTGTAAAAGAGTTGTTTGGAGGAGTCCCCTTACGTTCATAAAATTTGGGTGAATTTTTGAGCCTTATGATAAACACTGATCAAGGAATTATTTTCTGCAAGTGAGGGCATGTGAAGGGGAGGAAGGAAAGAAACCAACTTGTGTTGAGGCTCCAGGAGGTGCCAGGTAACCTATTTACATCATCTCTTTTGAAACTTGCCTTCAAAGACTGCTATTGTCTCCATTTTACAGATGAAGAAACTGAGACCCAAAGAGGTTAAAAGTAACCTGTTCACCCCAGCCAGGGCACATAAACAGGTTGAAAGCCAGGTCTCCAGTCAGGTCTATGGCTGGAGGCAGGTGTAAAGCAACCATACACTGATGTCTCTCTTCCTCTCTGCCTCTCTCTCTTCCCCTCTTTCTGAAAATAATTAAATAAAATCTTTAAAAACAAAACAAAACAAAAACTATTAAAAAAAAAAAAAAAAGTAACCTGTTCAGTGTCTCAGAGTTAGTGAGACTGGGATTTAAAACATTTAAATCCATGTGTATCAGGCTGCATATATAACTTATGTTTTATTTATTAACCCAAACTGTTTCCCCTGAGTTTTATTCAAATGTCTAAATATAAAGCACTTTCTGAGCCTCCACATGGCAACATGGGCATGGAAGACACTTCCCCACAGGTGCATCTTCAAAGCAGCTTGTTCAAAACTCTCAAGGAAATCAAGGTATTTCCTTCGGTTTGGCTGCATAAGTAATTGTAACTTGATCTGCCCTGTGCAATGGTTCATTTACAGCAAAAAGCAACACTTACTCTTAAGTAGCTGTCTACTGATGCTGTCTATTGAAGTTTCTACCTGAAGACTGTAAAAGTTCGAGGCACAAGACCAAGGGCAAATGCTGAGTGTTCACAGAGATATCCAAGAACAAGGACTTTGAACCAGGTAGGCAGTTTGATGGCTCAGAGGGCTTCCAGGCCACCCAAAAGACAGGCCCTGAAGTTCAAGGTGACTCAGAAATCAGCTCTATGAATATAGTCTAGCCATTTTTTCAGCTCCAATTTATTCAAAGGACAATAAGCAAGGGGTAGGTGGAGAGAAAGCAAAATTCATAGAATTTCCCCTTTCTGGACCCAGAATCCAGAAATAAATAATACCTTTGTATTCTTTGATAGAATGCTGCAATTCTGATGATTACTTGCAATTTTGTTTGGATTGGATTCTACCTCATTTGTTTTTGACCTACTTCTCTCTCAAATTGTCACAACCAAGACCACAAGGTTAGGTGCAGAACAACTGCTTGGGAAATGTAAAGAGAAGTCAGCCCACATGTTGAAAATAACATAGCTGGTCTCCAAGGTGATATGAAAATCAAAAGTTAGTAGTAAGGCTGATGTCACTGAGTATGAATTTCATTCCAATATTCTTTGTCAGATAGGCACTACGTCTCAATATTTCTTTAAGCTTATTGCTCTACTGAGACAAAGTCATACCTCATGGCTCTTAACAGTACAAACCCTGTGATACTCACAGTAGACTGTAGTCTATACTCAGTGAAAAATCAGTGTAGCTAGCAAGAAAGTTGTAGCTTACATAATTATTATTTTTTATTCATAGGCACCTTCCTTCTCTACCCTATTCAACAGCTTGGCTCTTCCTACACTAACTGCCTGAAAATTGTGACCATCAAAAATCCTCATCTATTTCTTTCTTACTGTCTCTGCCACCTCTTTCCTTTGCCCACACACCCACCTTAGCTCTGCTCATCTCCTAGAAGCAGGAATGCCTGTCCTTTTCCTTCAGTGATGGAGCGCGATTAATATCCCAAGGTCTACCTCTGGGGTTCAGTGCTTGCTGGCTCTGAAAGGGTTACTCCCTTTTACTTAGGTGGGTAACTTACTTTCCTTAGGCTTACTTGCTTTGCTTTGCTTTCACCTTTTTAATTGCTTTCTCAGTACATCCAGCCAAAGTCAGATCATGGTGTTAGAGAATCTGAGATGTGTAGTTGGTAAGCAGCAATTTATTTTTCTCACCCTTTGGAAGTATATCTTGTTGGTGGTTTTCACTCAATGACCCAAATAATAAGAGTCTCTATGCTGCGATGGACACCAAGGGCTAAGAAGGTTTCTCCTTAGCCCTTGATGTCCACAGAAGCAGGCATGGTTTTCATTGCACATCCATCTTACTGGGCTACAAATGATAAAGTGGAGACATTTTAGTAAAACTGTACAGGCTGCCAGAGAAGAGGAACCATTAATTAGGGAACAGAAGAGGATTTCTTTCTAAACATGTTTGTGAAACCACTTTGACTCTGAAATGGAAACAGAACACTAGAATATGGACATTTTTACTTTTGTGGCTCTATTAGGATATATTTAGATTTTTCAAACACTGGGCTTTTTTTTTTTTTTTTTTTTTTTTTTTAAGTTCTTGACTCAGCAAAATAGGGATGCATTTGACCAACCACTTTTTCTTCCTCCAGTTTAAACCCATTTGTATTCCGAGAGAAATTTAATCTGTCCAATTATGAGTCACTTGTGCTTAACTTGTCAAAATGTTAAAAGCTGTTTGAAATAAAAGAAGCCTTTGGAGTCTGACACTTATATAATTTTCACCCTTAAAGTTGGAAAGCTGGGCTTTTGTGGAGAATTGACAATCTGATACTCTGTAGGCCAATGCATCAAACACAAGAAATCTCAGGGCTTAGATGCATCACATGTAAAGAGCTACTACCTTGAATTTTAATATACAGGAATACATATCTACCTAACACAGGTTGTTATCAAACTTTCTTTAGGCAAATCATCCAATTTAAGTGATGATTCATTGTAAATGAAATTCATAATTATCCTTCTTCTTGCAGGGCCACTCTGAAACGTTGTTCAAATTGAATACTGCACAATTCTGGAAAGTGCCATTCTCAAAAACACTATGGCCTTCACTGTGAGTCTATTTCCTTGCATTCTTAAATCTTGTTTTTCTTTTTGCAACTCAAAATTTAGGAAGGAGCAGCATCATCTAGGACAATCACCAAGATACAGTACTTCACTGACTAGGCCAAACATTCCATCTTAACTTGACAAATTTGCAAGGACTTTCAAGGGACTTGTGCATATTAATTTAAGATAGTTAGTGCCTGGTAAATTAATAAGGCTTTGGGTTGAACTCCATATTCAATTAATTATGTTCAGCCCCGGCTGGTGGCTCAGTGGATAGGCTCCAGCCTGGGAACCCAAAGGTCGCTGGTTCGATTCCCAGTCAGGATACATAACCAGAATGCAAGCCAGGTTTCCAGCCAGGTCCATAGCCGGAGGCAGGTGAAAGGCAACCACACATTGCTGTTTCCCTCCCTTTCTTCCTTCCTCCCTGCCTGTCTCTCTTAAAAATAGATAAAAATGTGATCTCAATTAATTATGTTCAGATGTATGTCTTTGGAAAAGCTCATTTACTTCTTGGAACCTGTGCCTTTAGATTAAAAATTGGGATAACTCTACTTACCTCCGAGAATGTTGGAGTTGTGCAGAGCTAACCAATGCACCATGGCAGGGTCACTTTGTTCAGTGTGATGGCTCATAGAGTAGGGCAAGAGGCAGAGGGGATCTATAGTATGTGAAACTGTCAGGCAGAAGAGGAGAGTAGTTTGGAAACTCCTTGGAGATGGCCAGTTGGTACAACAAAACTGGACTGATCAGTAGTGAAATAGAGACTGGGGCAGGTCAAAGGTAAGAGATCAAGAACAGTGCCAGGTACCAGAGGGTGAAATGGGAGCTGTGAGTGCTGAGGGTGTGAAGAGTTCTCCTTTCACAGCAGAACTAGCTCACCCTATTCAGCTCTTAAAAGGGCTGAACTGGGGCAAGCGATTGTAAGAGCTAAGGGGATGATGCATTTAATGTACCCAGCATAGCACCTGAACCTAACAGGAAATCAATAGATGTCAGTTCTCTTTTGTCCTTTTTAGGTCATGGATTCATTTCACCAGGTCAAAGCATTATGAAGGACCTAACTCATCAACTCCCACTTGCCAAACATAGCGGGCATTTTTTGGGGTTTTAATCTTCCCTCCAATGTTTCCTTTTGGAACCTGCCTTTTCTCACTTCATGTGACTCTGGAGGGTCTCACAATCATAAGGTCCTATATCACCAACCACAGGCAAAGATGCATGATCCAAACTGATCAAACAGTGAACGCATCCCAAACAAGGCCAGTTGGAGTACTTTCTTAGGAATTAATTGAATAATGAGAGAAAAAAAAGACCTCTCTTGCTTCTGAGATTGCAAGCTGAAAGGCTCACCTGAACCAGAGCTGTTGGGGAACAAAACTAAGGAAATCAAAAGTCTGTATTTTTTAAAAAGAGATGGATGTCACCTGGATCCCACTGTGCCTGAATCCCTAGACTTTTCAGTTACCTAAGACTACTAGTTCTCTTCTTCAACTGAAATTAATTTGAATAGGATTTCTATTCCTCATAACCGATAGACCTGACAACATTATGGAGATTATCCTTGGAGATTAAATTTTGCCATAGAATTTATGTAAAAACATATCATTTTCCTCTCACTCTAGATTGTAATCTATTTTTAGTTAAAATAATTCAAATAAAATAGAGCATTTCTTTGCTTGAATCATTGGACCAATTATTGGGATTTTTTTCAGATGTTCCCAGTATGATCCTTTTTCTGGCCTGGTGGGAAGATGAGGAGGACACTGGTGGAGGGTTAGTCCTGCCCCAGTCAGTGAGAATGCCACAGGCTGTGTCTCTTCCAGTCACCTGCACCAGTCAGGCAAACAAAGTTGAGAGGCAATCTTATGATGAGGCAGCAGGGCCCCAAGTCAGTGAGTGAAGTTAGGCTTCAAGTAATTTGTCTTAATGAAGAAGGAGGCAGAAGCCTGTACCTAGAGCCTGGACATGAAAATAGGAAATTGAAAACATCAAAAGTTAGAGATCAGGGGGACCAGTAGATCCTATACAGAGACCAGAGGTGTAGACTGTGATAAAGCCGTATTATTGCTGGGCCTATGTGCTCTCCAAGTTACCATGTGGATTTGGACAGTGCAGTGAAAAGGCCAGGGTGAGAGCAGATATCTATAGGCTATGTGCCATTAACTAGGCTACAATCGCAGTATAACAAATAGTTATAGGGAACAAACATTCATCTACTTACTAAACTTATTTATTAACTCATTATTTTTATTATAATCAATCCTATAGTGAGTGTTTACCATGTACATGGTGTGGCATTAGCAAAGGAAATGGAGAAAGACACAAAAAATGGTCTTCACCTTCTAGAAGCCTAATTAGGGCTATTTCTATGTGTGCACAGACAGCTAGCATATCAAACAGTGTGTGATGCTTAAATGTCACCCAAAGGTTTCAACAGCAAAGGTTGTGAAATTTCTAGGGAGGCAGACATTATTCTTGGGAGATTAGAAGAGCTTTCTTAGATGTGAGAAGATAAAGCTGGGTGGGTAGTCACTATGATGAAGGGAACCATGTGGGTGTGGAAAGTGGATTGGGCTCCAGCACTCATTAGTCATGAGGTTTGGGGTGAGGTCTTAGCCTCTCTGAATCTCATTTTATCTTCTTTGTGAATGGGAAATAATATTTCAAATACCCAGGGTCAAGATCAAACTGAAATAAAATAAGTAGCTCTGGGCTCCAGCAGCCTCACAGGGGTCCTCACACCTCAGACTGACTCTGGAGGAGCAAAATGACCAGGAGTGACAGGAGGAGACCTGTGAAAGGGAGTAAGGGACAATCTAATTGGTGGGTGGATCAATAGTCTTTCGCATTTTGCTTTTAAGTCTAGCTGGACTTTGTGATGCTGCGATGCAGGTCCCAAACCTCTCCCCATCCTCCAACACTCCATGCCAGCCCTACATCAGCAATCACCCCTCAACATCTTTGCTATTACTGCAAGGAAGATGGGGCAGAAACCCTGAATTAATTAAGACTAAGTTTGTTTCTGGCTCTAGGCCTGAACTCAAAATGGGAATTTATTTTAGAACAGGTGAAAGGGTGTGTTTGCTTGGACAATGGAGTTTAGGAGTTATAATTCACATCAGCTAATATTTAAAGCTCTCATAGGCAATCAACATGCATTTGTTCTCTTTCTCTTTTTCCCTCCTCAACATTTCCAGGAATGGATACAACTCTGAATAGAATCAATGGAAGCAGAGCCATCAGGTCTGGATAGCCTTTTCCAGATCTGCCTTTA
Organism: Noctilio leporinus; assembly: GCA_004026585.1. Lineage (NCBI taxonomy): Eukaryota > Metazoa > Chordata > Mammalia > Chiroptera > Noctilionidae > Noctilio > Noctilio leporinus. The sequence goes on along the minus strand of PVIW01001508.1, from coordinate 266,966 downwards.
TGGCTGTAAAAATAATTCAAAGCACATGTTTCTCCTGATGGCAGGAAAGTCATTTTTCTGCCATGTAGAAAGAACATCACATTAAAAAAAAATCATTTCGATCTATCTCAATCTATGGCTTCTCAGACCAAAGAAGTTAAAAAAAAAAAAAAATGTGACTCATCTGTGACCAGTTTGTGAAAAGAGTGAAAATGGCACCAAGTGTCCACTTATCTACAACTAGAGTATGGGTCCTCTAGGGAGGAGAAGATGTCTTTCTCTGGTGACATTGAAGAAACTGGCAGGGACAGGTATCAGTCACTGTGGCTTGGCTGCAGAGTCACCCCAGGGCAGTGTCACAGTTGCTGAGCAGGGACTGGGACAGCTCCTGGGGTTTAAAGAAACAGGCTAGAGCTGACAGTGCCGCTGGTTAGCTTCATCATCCGCATGCCTATCTCTCCCCATCCCATACTCTTCTGGCCCCAACCTTTGCTCAGTCCCCTCGGACAGTGAAGTTGGCTCCTCTCTCTTCCTTTGACTTCCTCAATCCGTCTGTTTCCATTGACAGAAACGGAAATCTCAAACGACTCCCCAAATAGAAAGACTTTTCATGCTGATTGATGGTGAGAACATCAGAAGTCTTATTCCTGACTTGCCCAAATTTAGTTTCTTTGGCACTAGATGCCAAAGTTTTGTATTAGCCTACAGGAAATGTGGAGTCTGCATTCATATACTGAACTTCATTTAATATAGGCAGATAAGAGATCTTATTATAATTTGAAAATGTCTTAACTCCTTATTTATCTAGCATTATAACAAGTGAAGTGTATATGAGTTCATTTATGGATAATTGAGCTTTACCCTTTAAGTATGAACACTTCTTTTCCATCTAAAATGTGTTCTATAGTTCCTTCACTTAATAAATATACCCCATTAAGAATTATTACCACACTTCTTAGTTAGCCAGGGCTACTGAGTGTTGCTGAACTAATTTTGTGCAGTTGAGGAGGGCTGGGTCATAGGTCCCCACACAATGTCTTCAGACCCTTACACAAGTCTAATGCATGATACATCTGTTACCTCCCTTGTTATTGGATCACACAAACAGAATCACCACGAGGCCAAGTGAATATCAGGGTTTTTTCCCGATAGTTAACAAACTACAAACCATTCTAGGGGCATAGTAGGACAGCAAAGACTGGGGGCTAAACCAGCTGAACCAGGTGATAAGGAATGGTGGAAGCTCTTGGGAGGAGATGAGAGTAAGGTGTCCTTTGAAATTTGGAAGTCCATTGCATGCCGTCTGCTGGCTTAACCAGCTTGTGCTGATCCTTCCACATCCAAATCTAAAGCCTTTGTAAAGGGCAGCATGATTTTTTGACACTGACAAGATCTTTCTCCCCAACAGGTTGTTGCTTTGTGACAGTGAGTCTGCTAGAGTCCCCCTCAATCTTCATTGCTTCCCACCTGACATCGGCTGTGATGGAGAAAGGATGAAAGGTGCCAGAGAAGCTCCGCACTACCCACACCCACCACCACCACCTCTACAGGTTTCCAGAGTGGAATTGGGCCCCGATTTCACCTGCACTTCTAATTCAGTCTGTCCCAAGCTCTCTGGGCAACTCTGCCCCCCCACCCCCACCCCGCCCCCACACCAAGGGACATGGACCTTGAGAAAATTATTTTCTCCCATTGCACCAAAGAATATTTCCCTTTTTGATCAAATCACAGCTCTATTCCAGGTGATGCTTCTAGAGGTTCAACAAAACAAAACAAGCCTAGTCTCTGCAGCCAGGGTGGTTTATTTCACATATAAATCTGATCCTGTAACTCCACTCCAGGAGCTTCTCACCATCCTCAGAGTCAAGTTCAAAGTGCCTAACAGGCCCTAGGAGCCCTAAGGAACCTGCTCCTCTTCAGCCTTCTCCCCCCTCCGTCTCCCTCACTCCCTGCACTCACCAGGCATGGGGTCCTCCATCCAGGCCAAGAACCTCAGCATCCACAATTTCCTCCACCTGTTAGTGCCCCTCCTTCCTCGACAACCAACCAACCAACCAAATAAAAATATAACATGCATCTGTCTGTTATATGTCAATGGTTTGCAGAAAACTTTGCTGACCACCCCCCAAAAGACTGACTCCCCTTGCAGCAGCTACCTAAGACTTCCCTGAATCCAAGGCTCATCACTCTTGGAATTATTGTCTCAGTTACTTTCCTCACTCAGTTCCATGGGAACAATGACAGGAGCAGATGCAGGTTTGGTGGTGCCTGAGCTTCTACACTGGGGGAAGGGACTGGCTCTTTAAGAAAAACAATACAAAAATACCTTGCTTTACATATTTTACGGAAAACAGATGACTCGATCATGTGAATGCTTTTCTAAGACCTGCCCAGGGCCTCAGACAAGTCTGTGCTCTTGAGGAAACCTGAAGCTTAAGCTATTTTATTTAGCTTCATGGTAACTCTGTTTCTGGGAAACGACTATATTTGTCCTATTTACTGCTGTGTTCCTGGCACCTGGCACATTTTTATTCAGGTCACTATTGCCTATTAATTTTGTAATCACTGGATGAGGAAAATGAGGAATTAGAAAATCTATACTTTTAAAAATCAAACCAGTATATATTTACAGGTAGAACTATGCAATCCCACCAGGAATGAAAGAAGCAGATTGGCTCTCAGAGGGTTGGGCAGATCTTATATGGGAAGAAGATACCTGATCCTTTCTCTTCCAGGAAAGACAGTTCCTGGATAAGATATGGGGTGGGGGTGGGGGAACCAGTGCAGGCTCATTCTGATCTTTAGTCCTGACTCCATGGAAAGAAATCTGACTCTCTAATCATGAGGTTCTTATTTAGAGAGCCTTGACAAACCCACCTTGCTTGTAATATTGGGAACGTTTTTCCCTACAGCCATGTTTTTGGGAAAGGAATCTGGCTTTCATCAAATTCTCAAAGTGATATGAGAGGTCCTAAAACATGAACAGTCACTGAAGATGAGTCCAAGAGGACTAGTGGAGATGTCCCAACAGCTCAGACAGATCAGATCAAGTCCCTACCCTGGCCCTGCTTCTTAGTAGAGCTTCATAGTTTACTCAACCTCTTTCAGTTTACTCAACTGCATAATGGGATTACTCATGCTTACTCAGAAGATAACTGATGAAGTACAGATTTATACATATATACATAATATATACTGTCTGGTCTAGTTCCTGTCTCATAGTATATCCTCAATATACATGTATCTGTTCTCTCCCCTTCTACATAGTTTTTCATTGCTTGATGTAATTACTGTACTAAAGGTCCAGTTTTTTAAGAATATTGTATTATTATTCCCCCATGTATTCATTTAAAAATTTTATTCAGCATCTGCTATGTGCTAGGCACTGGATGGGGGTAAGGTGGGAAAGATCAATAAAATAATTAGGAGTAAAGACAAATCAATACACTGAAAAAAGCCAAGAAGCAGTTCTGAAAATTTCCCATCTTATTATGATTATATATTCTCTCTTGGAGATGAGCCACTTAGGTTCTCTACATATTTCAAAATATCTGGGTAAAAGCAGAAAAACAGAGTCAGCCATGTGGCTTTTTATGCAGAGGATAGCAATCATCCAGATGTTTCCAAATATTTCATGTCCATTTATCTAGACAACCACTTTTGGAAGACTGAAATTTTTATTTTCAGGGAGGTGACATTGCTTTGGGTACACACAGCTCTGTCAGTTCATGTTACAAACCAACAAGTCTCCTGCCTCTGACACACACCAAATGCAACTGTGCTTACAAAGCAAAACCAAACCAAAGAAAGGAAAGACAAATTATGAAAATAAGTGAGTCTTAAAGCCAACATACACACACACACACACACACACACACACACACACACACACACACATTGGTTAGCTCTGCTCCATCTCACTCTGCCTCCTACCTCCTTGTAGCCAGCCTCTCTGTCATTCCGGGATCAGTGAGGCTTCCTCATATGCACACATGCAGACCAGTGTGTCCACCGCACACACACCGCACACAATCTGTGTATTCAAGGGTGCACAGTTAAATTTGAACTTCAGACAATCAACAAAGGCATTTTTAGTATCAGTATGTCTAGATATTGAATGGTACATAGTGATACTAAATTTTTCTTTGCTTATCTGAAATTCAAATTTAACTAGACAACCAATATTTTATTTGTCAAATCTATGGCCTGTGACCAAGTTCCTGCCACTCTCACTCCTTCAAGCCTCAGGGCCATTTCCACCCTGGCATGCCCCAGTTCCCTGGATGGCATGCCTTTACTGGACCCTATTCTACCAAGTCCTGCCTTTGGAATACCACCCACTAGAATTACCCACCACTGTGTTCCGCAGAGGTGTCCCAGCTTTTCTTTCCTGGGCAGCCAGAGCTCTTGGTCACTGGTTCCTCTCCATCAGTGAGTGACCTCTGTCACTGGATCCCTTCCCCACCTGGGTCCCTCCTACCTGATGAAGTTGTGACCCCTATGCAGCCTGCCCTGTGGTTACTCTTTCTCACTGCAAATAAATTTCCAGACCCCTACTGCCTCCCCAACAGAACAGTACACCTATATTCCCATTAACTGAAATAAGGGTTAGTTTCATTCACAAACTAAATGAACAGTAGCAGAAGGCCAAGCTCTGCAGTCAAGAGACTACTTATTTCTCAAGAAAAAAAAAATGTAACTAATTGGGCTATATCTACGAAACCAATAAACAAATTAATAGTTGCTCAAAAGATGATTTATCTCAGAGCCTTCAATTCAACCACATAAACATTCATAATATCAAAGCTTATTTTATTTCCTCTAAATTTGTCAAGGTCTCATTTAATTGCTATAAAAACCTAAAGACATGAGCAAATTAACACATAAAATTGCAGGATTTTAACTGATTCATATTCATGAACTCATCCTGTTGTGATCAGGCAAATAATGACCCAAGACATTGATAAATTTGGTAGAAGCAAAAGAAAAAACAGTTAAAATTCTTCACAGATCACAGAATGGAATCTTTGATAAGTCCTACTCTAAGAGACCATTCATAACAATTATTGTATTTCTGTAATTCGTTCAGGAGAAAGTGGCAAATGTTTAATCAGTGTGCTTCATAAAAATACTGTCCCCAAAATTTTTGAAAGCTAGATCTGTGCAAAAGAATGCTGCCTTCTTGGAAGGCTTATCCAGGCCCTGTTTCTCAGAATTAGTCTCACATTCTTACTGGCATTCTTGCTTCTACATCTACTGCCACTCAGAAAGGACTGACAGTTTTCCAAGCATTTGTGGGAATCTCAAGTTACAGCTGTTCCAGGGTCTTCAAAATGAATGTCTTTTATTTGGAAGGAAATGTACAGCATGTGTTGGCTCACCCAGAGTTGCTGCAGTGGAGTTATTTTTGAATCCCCAGCCTGCTAACCTCTCTCGTTAGACCCCATCCATACATAGCTCCTATTCATTAAGTTCCCTGCTCTCACCCAGGCAAGCAGTGACCCTGTAGGCTGGAAACTGCACTTAGTGTGAACATAGCTGGGCTGGTCCTAACAAAAGAAGCTGAGCGATTGCCTACGGCAGACAATGAGGCTGCGAGGCAAAGACTTGGACTGTGACAGGCCCTGCAGATGGCTCTCAGGAAAAGTGTGCACTTATGCAGCCTACCTATAGGGACCCAAACTGATTTCCGCAGATCCCAGAGTCAACCTCAGAATCCTTCTCAACACAATGTTCTAGTCAGCCATTTTCAATCAATCTGGAGCAGGGAACACTTCAAAGTTCATGTGGCCCCTGCTCAAATTGGGCCTACAACAACACTGTCACCAAAATATTTTAAAGGATTTACTGTGTTTCAGACACTATGGTATATATCTATATCTATATCTATATCTATATCTATATCTATACCCATAGTTTGTATATACTCAAATACCCATACTCAAATACTCAGCTATTTGAGTGTGTACTGTATGTACTATATATATGTTTATGAGTATGTATGTGTGATATATATAGATATATAAAGATATATATACATATATATCATTTATTTCTCACAAGAATCCTATAATGTAGTTGCTAATATTGTCCCAGAGTGTATGACTTGATCAAAGTCATATACAATGTGGTTGAAGATCAGTGTTCAAATACAGGCCTATCTTCCTTTATACCCTGTGTCCTGAGCCACTGTACTGACAGCTGAACTACCTTTGAGGGGGCAGAAATCAGCAGCTGCATAAGTTGTATAACTTCAAGGGATAACGGGGAGATCCTCTCTGTCTGCAACATCTTCAAGCTCCCACTCCTAACACAAGTCTGCTGGTTTTACCCAAAAGGGAGCAATTGGTAGAGTGGGGCAGCATGAAATGCAGAGGACCCTCTGACCCCTTCATGGCAGTCTGACTTTGGGTAAGTAGCTTAGCAACCCCTGGGGGTGGCTGTAATGACACCTACCCCTCAAGATTGTATTGCCATCCAGTGGAATGTAGAGAAGCACATTTTGAGAACAGAGTGGGGTATGCAAAGATTAGTACTATTAATAAGATCCAGAATTAGACAAAGCACATGCTTTCTTCCAAAAAGTATATGCATTTAGGCAATGTTATTTATATTGAAAATCTGAATAGAGTTGGAGAGGGGTGGTGGAGACACTTTGGAAGATGGGACATGGAGAAGTCATAAGGAAGAGGATGCCTGACATGGCTGGGACACCAACTTTCCACTTGTACCTAGGCACAGCGATGAGGCTATACCATCATCCCCAGATATTGTACACACTAAATTTGTATACTATATTTGTCAGAAAGTTCCCAGTCTATCATATACTTTCCTATTCACTCTTACAAGACACAAATGGGGAGATTAGAGTGTAGTTATTATCCAATGGATGAGGTTAAAAGCATAGAATCCTTTACAAAGAGCCTAGGAATCTGATAGGGAGTTGGGGACAAGAACAAGTACATACATCTCAGTTACTGGTGCAGGGTCACTATAGACCAGACTACTGAGATCCTTTTATATCTTCATTACCCTTTGCCCAGTGACCTCAAGGGCACTTGGTGGAGCCTTGAGTCCGTTTTTAGGTAAAGGCCATCTGATACTTTCGCAAGCTAGTCAAGCTCTCTATGGGGCACACCTAACCGCTGTAGTCCAGTGGCATTTTATCTCTGTAGGAAATTTGCACATTCCATGGAGAACTTATTTGGACTCTCATCAAGTACAGGAAATAGCCAGGCAACCCTCCCAAGGGCCCTTCACATTTGTCTGGATTACTCACAGAGCCTTATTTGGCAACCCAGCCATAAGGCAAACCTAATTGAACTAGATAGGGTGGAATCACCCTGAGTTGAAATGGATTTGAGTCAGGTGAACTTTTGGCCTTTTCTAACACTGAACCAGTTTAGGTGAAAGGGGGAGTCTATTTTCCTTCTGGCCATGGTTTCAGGCCAATCCTACCTTGGGGTGCCTCATCAGTGACTGACACTCATCTGTCCAGGTGCTGGAACTCACCTGTAATGCCACTTCCTCCCAGCCACCTTCACCTCCTCTACAACTCATTCACTACTGTCCATTTTTGCCACTACAACCCTTTTCCAAATGAGCACCATCTCTCATCTTGATCGTTCATACAGCCTCCTAAATAGTCTCCCTACCCTGCTCGTGTCCCACTCCCTCACACGGTCTTACTCCAAAGCTTGAGTGGTGTACTTCAAAGGCAGCAAAACACCAAATGAGCATAGTTCTCCCCTGGTAAAACCCATGAAGACTTCCCCTCATACTAGAATATACATTAAAGTCTTCGGTGTAGCTCATGACCCTGGACTTTCTTTCCTGGACAATTCATGCCATTTTGGCCACTTGTCTCTAGGTGTTCCCAGCCATTGCAGCCATGCAGTTTCTCAAATGTTCCACACCTCCACGCGTATTTCCGAGCCTTTCCCTGCATTGTCCTTTTAGCCCCAATGCTCTACATCTGAACCTCCACCCCTGTCCCCACTTTCCTATACCTAATTATTATCAGTAAACATATTCTTCCTTCATGCTCTATGAGGTATTACAGCTGTCCACTCCTAAAATACTCTCCACTTTCATAATGAATACCCTAATTGTAAATACATAAATGTGTGATTATTTTTATTAATATCATTTTCCCACTAAGCAACAATTGCTGTGAAAGAAGGGACCATGTCTTTCTTGCATATTATTTTCTCCCCAGGGACTAGCATTGGGTCTGACGCCTACTAGGGAACAACAGCCATTTGTTGTACAACGTTGAGTGGCTGGACACTACTAGCCCTTCTAACCACCGCTGATAACTCAGGGAGCAGCAGAATGATGAGGTGATATGGCTCGCACCTTGCACTTGACCCCTCCTCCTACTGGAAGCTTCAGAAATTTTGCTTCATTTCTTCTTCAGAAATTCTGGGTTTACAATTTGCAGTGACATTTCAAAGATGAAAGACAATACTGTGGGTCAACAGAATACTCAGTTTGGCGGTTGACAAGCTCTTATTAATGTGTGGGGCCTATTAGAATAGTTCATTACTTACAGGGCATTGTTCAGAATAGTTCCTGTCACCCTCACTAGAATGCTGACCCTAAGGGCATGTCAGGAGCCAGGCTGGCCCCTTTGCAGCAGCTGGCTCTCAGAGCATCCAGGAAGGAGGCTGCCTCACCAGGAGTAAATACGTCCTGTGATGGAGGAGGGGCTCCAGCCTCCTTCCAGGCAGAGCAGCTGCACTTGTTAGAAAGTTGTGCTTTCTGCTGTGCTCAGTCACCCGCGTTCTTGGACCCACGTTCCACATAACCATGGATTCTCATCCACATGACAACCCTGCAGTCATTTGAAGACCACTGACAGGCCACATCTGAAGTCTCCTCTTCTATATTTTATGTCTTTCCCAACCTTGATGTTTTTATTTATGGACCATGTCTATTTTGTGTGTGTGTGTATTCTTGTAAACTGCCCTAAATCCTGTGTGGAATAAGGTTATATACTCATATAATAAATCTTTTGTTTCTTTCCTCATCACCCTTGCATTATTCCCACAGTTGTATTCTCTGATATACAACCACACACACACACACACACACACACACACACACACATACACATTAGAATAGGGGAAAGTGTAGGGTTATCTCCAAATTCGATCTTCAAATTAGATGGTTACTGTCAGTTTCTGAGTACAGTGTCTGAGGACCAATAGGCAGCAGGAGCAGAAGACTACTGTCTCACAGAGGGAGCTCGGACCTTGAAAACCCTTGACTCCATCCACCCCTAATATTTGAGATGATAACCCAGCCTCCACATGAACTAGTAGGTTGAAGACACAGGACTGCAGCTCCCTGGCAGACCTCCACACTACTGTAGCAAAGTCCACCTCTCTCTTTCCACCTTCACTGCCTCTGCCTGCACATATTTTTGAAAGTAAGTCTTGCCACTCAATCTTAACCCATTCTTTTCCAGTCTGTGAGACTTGTTCCAACAAGTATCCCTGTTACATCTTTGCCTTACACTTAGCAAACCTCCCTTCTGCACACAAAAGTCTTAGGTCATCCCTAGCTAAAAATGACTACTAATAAAATATTTAACATCCTATCATAGCCTAAAGCTCACATCCTAGCTCTTTTTGTTCAAGTATGAATAAACCTCTGGAAAGAAGTATTGCTGTTATGCAAGAATGGGTCCAAGCTTTTATTTATAAATAAACATTCAGTATAAAACTGAATGTTTATTTAGATTAGAAGGAAAGTTCAGTAAGTTACAATTTTTTAACAGACAACTACAACAAGCATTACAAAATCTAAAAAATAATGTAGTCAGGGGGAACGGGGATGGGGGGAGGGGGGAGATAGAGGCAAAGAAGGGGAGCAGCTTAGACAAGAACCTAGTATAAAGGAACCATGGACATGGACAACAGATGGGATTGACTTTGGGGGGAATGGGTGGGTGGGGAGGGGGACAGAGGGGAGCAAAAAGGGGATGGATGTAATACAACAATAATAAAATTTAAAAAAATAATAATAATGTAATATTTTTATTTACTAACTGTCTGGCCTCTATAACATTCCTCCTATGTATTTCAGAAGCATTCTTTCAGATTGTTACTTTATTTGTCCAGAATTCATTCTGTCTTCCAGCATACTTAATTAATAAGTTTGCTTATTATTTATGGTTTAGAAAAGTTTGAGTTTACTAATTCATTATTGGTAACATGTAAGTTTGTAGCATTTTTTCCTCAAATTTGTAAAAAATCTCTCATCAAATTTCTCTCATATCTGAGCTGAAAGAGTTCAGAACATTTCAAGGTATTTTTGTGTGTGTATGTGCTGTGACTAATTTTAAATTTTCTTTGAAATGACAACACCCATTAACCAGTTTGTCATTGATGTCTCATCACAGCAGTATATTATGACTGTTAGTTTATCTTATCTGATAAGAGAGAACTTGCATTTTGACTTGGCTTTGACAAGAACTGAATCATCTTCTGGCAATTTTGCACATCTCATAATTGGAAGGACAGTCCACACACTAGTCTCTAGCTCTGTACATTTCAAACTTTTATTCCTCCCCTTTCCACATTTTCCCCAATGCCAGATGTCAAGATACTTTCACACTTAGTTTTGTTGACACTTATGTCAATGCTGAGTCTGCCCAGCGAGTGGGGTGAAAATTCCTGAAACTATTAGCAGCAAATGAACTAGGTATTAATGACACACAAATCATACACTATCTCCCCATAAACCCTAACCCTACTTGTGAGAGAAGAAGAGTCTGAACAGAAGAGGCAGTAGCCTTACCTGGGTGTGGTTAAGCATTGCTACAGGTTGAACATCTGTGTTCCTCCAAAATTCATGTGCTGAATCCCTAATCTCCCCAGTGTGATGGTATTTTGAAATGGGGTCTTTGGGGAATAAGTGTTAAAATTGGTCATGAGGGTGGAGTCTACATGATGGAATTACTACTGCCTTTAAGTTATAAATGAGGGTGTATGTGGGGGGAGTGGACAACCTCCACCTTGCAGGGACACAGGCAAAGAGCACACCAGCTGCAAACCAGAAAGAGGGCCCTCATCAAAACTCGATCTTGTTGGTACCCTAGCGTGTCCGACTTTCCAGCCTTTCTAACCTGTGAGGAATAAAAAGATGTTGTTTAAACCAACCAGCCTGTGGAATTTTGTTAAAGTAGCCTAAAAGCCATAAGTCAAATATCTTTCACTTATACCTTTCACGGGTCACAAAGCCATGGGCACACATCGTCAGGTATGTCCTAGGACCTGGGGTCAGGTCTGCGTAGGTGAGGGGCCTGAAATGGAAGCCTCACTTGCTTCTTGGTACAACAGCCTTGGCTGTCCTGGATCACCAAGACAAAGCTCCAAGCCCTCCCCTCTGTACCTGGATATGCCCTCTTTGTCCCTTAACCCCTTGGAGTTGGGCTTCTACTTGACCTTTGACCTTCATGTAACTGAGCAAGCTCCAGCTAACCACCAATACTGTGTCTTCCCCAGTCCTTATCCTTCCATACCCTCTGCCTTTTTTCTCGGAGCCAAGTTGTTCCCACGCCTCTCACCTAGCACCTTCCTGACCTTCCTGTCCCTCCCACACTCCCATCTGCCCTGAATGAGGGTGCTGTCTTGTGTTCGGTCCTGACTTCTCCTTCCTTCTCTCCTTATGGAGCACACATCCTTGGAAATCTCATTCACTCCCAGGTATCCATTATCACCACAGGACATATGCCTGATCCAGTCTCCTTTGCTCCAGAGGAGAAATTTCTCTCTAGAGCCATTTTATTGCCTGCACAGATCTTCCCCACACTCACTCTTCCTTCTGGGCTACACCTTGTCTGTTCACGCTTACAGATCATTGTTGGCCCCTACTTCTCCCTTGACCACCATATTCCTGTCTCCCCCTCCCCACGGCCACTGCCATTCTACAACCTAATGCTTTCCCTTCCTTCTACCCAGATTTTTTTTCCTTTCCCTCAGAACTTCCTGCCACATTTTTATTGCTCTTCTAGGATTTATTGTATTTCAGGTTGTATTCACTCAGTGATAACTAACACTTATAAAGTGCTTGCAATGTGCTAAGCATTTTGCATTATCTCATTTCATTCTCACACCCACTCTGTTACTGGCTATTATTAATATGATTATTACTTCTAGTTTCAATGAAAAACCTGAACCTCAGGAAACCATAGTAATTTTCTCAAGGTCTGAGAGAAGGTAGCAGAGCCAGAATTTAGATGCAGGTCTCTGACAACAAATAATAATAATAGCTACCAGTTATTATGCACTTGCCATGTGCTCTATGAACCTCCTATTACCCTATGAGATTATATTGCTACCTTATTTTTATAGAGGAGAAAACTGAGGCCCAAAAATGTTGTGTCATCGTCCCAAGGCCTCCTAGCTGGTAGAGGCAGAACTATGGGGCCATTGGCCCCAAAGTCAGCCTGGTTACCATGGCAGCAGACTGTTTCCCTCTCCACTCAGCTTGCTTCATCTTTATTGTCTTGGCTATTGTCTTGGCGTTCTACTGTAAGTAGGCTTCCTGAAAGCAGGGGCCACCTTTTTTCATGCTAAAGATGACTTTTACTTTGAAATATCTTCAAAGTTACAAAACATTGCAAACACAGGGCGAAAGTATTTTATCTGAAGCATTTTAGAGAAAGTTACCAACATGTTGCCCCTGCAACAATTCAGTGTAAATGTTCTCTAGACAAGGACATTCTTTTACATAATCATGAAAATGAGGACATTAACATTACTGTCTAATTTCAGACCCCATGCAAATTTTAACAATTGTCCCAATGTTTTATAGCAAAAAACCCAAAGGAGATTTTGGTTGTCTGTGTCTTTAGTCTCCTTCAATCTGAGACAGTTCCTCAGTCTTTCCTCAATGTCCATGTTTTTGACCCTTTTGAAAATTGCAAGCCAGTTATTAGTAAAATGTCTCTCAAGTTGAGACTGCCTACTGTTTTCTCATGACTAGATACAGGTTATATACCTTCATCTACAGTGTCTCCGAAGTGATACTCAGTTCCTCTATGTCTTCCTATCAAATGGCCACAATTTCTTTCAGTCCCTTTTCTAGTAAGGTTAATTTGATCATTGGATTAAAATGTTATCTTCCAAGCTTCCTCAAGTTACTCTTTTTTCTTAATACATAAATATTTAATAAAAGTATTTCTTTGAGACTATATAAATATTCTCTCTTCATCAAGCTTTCACACACTTATTTTTAATAGCCATCGATGTTTCTGGGCTTAATATTGCTGTAATTGTTGCCAAATGGTGATCTTCTAATGCAATTAATTTACATTTATTAATCAGCATTCACATCTCTCAATTTATTTACCCATAAATTTATTTATATTAGTATGGACTCATGGATACTATTCTACTCAATGAGTTATAATTTTTTACTGACACTTATTTTGAAGCTCAAATTATATCAGATTGTTTGTCCTTTGATGAGACTTTTTATCATGTGATCATCATTCCTTGAATACTCCCCTACATTTTAGGATAATAAGATATTCCAGGCTTTTCTTACTTTTTTCCTGCCCCAGTTTTAGAATCATTTCACCAAGCCATCAAGGTTCCTTTTAGTAGAGACTGGTATTTAGAATTGAAGACCCAGCCTCTGCGCGTGCTTGGAGTGACTATGGTGTCACTGCTCTGGGGCTCTCAGCAGCCAGAGCTAGAGAGCTAGGAAATGTGTATGCATGGTTGTAAAATGAGTTTGCATCAACACCTCCAATTCCAATCTAACATCTCTTTTTCCTCTTTTCCAAATGTATAACTCTTATTAAATAGTACAAAACCATTGTCCTCCGCTTATTTACCCATTGTATCAGTCTCCCCATATGTACCCAACTTCCCAATGCTGCCGCAGTCCCCCTCTCTCACAGGGATGCCTTCTCACCCTAGTCAGGCTCTGACTTCCCCTGCCAACCTGCCCCCACTCCAATCCCCGACCTCACCCTCCTACTCAGTCGCCAAATCTTGCTTATCCCTATCTAATGACCTGTGGACTAAAATATTCAGGAACCTCTTACTTTCATAATGAATTTCTGAACTAGCAAAATGTTCTTTGCTAAGTGACCTTAGGTACTCAATTCACATTCTAAATAGAATAAACACTTGCCCACATAAGGTTTTTCTATAAAAATGAATATTTATTAAGAAAACAAGATAGTGCATACTTACTATAAAAAGACAAAACCTTGGTAAGAACAAACCTTAAACAAAACATCAGGTCTTATTCAGAAATCTAAATTTAACTTTGAAGAAGCATAGTCAAGCACCACCAAAAGGTCACCAGTTTCCCTCTGTACCTGGACTGCCCCAGTATCCACGGAGTTCCCAACTTCTGCTGTTTCCAGTCAATTAAAGAAAAAATGTTTAATTATTTTTTCCCAAAAATGTCTTAGTTCTTTCAGAAATTTCAACTGACTACTCTTAGTTTTTCCCTGCCCAGGTGGACTAAACTCTGCTGCCTGGAGTTTAGGATCCGATTCTGGGGTGGCTGTGGCACATCATTGTCCGCTGCTTCTCCAAATGCGGACTCCACTTTCCTAAGAGGGTCTCTCTCTTTCCAAGCCCATCCACTAAGAGCTCCTCAATCTGAGAACATTGTTTCTCCACTGCACAAATTGATAGAGGACAGTGTTCCCTTCTAACTTTTCAAAAGTTATAAATACATTATAAAAGGGCATGTATAGCATTCTTCACAAATATTGCATTTCAGTTGGTTGACTTATTTTGTTTTTATTTTTATTTTTCTAAAAATCTCATTTATTACTTTTAGAGAGAGGGGAAGGGAGAGAGGCAGAGAGGGAGGGTGACATCATTGTGTGGTTGCCTTTCACCTGCCTCCAGTTAAGGACATGGCTGGAGACCTGCATCATGTGCCCTGGCTGGGGAATTGAACCAGTGACCCTTGGATTTGCAGGCTGGTGCACCATCCACTGTGCCACCATCCAGGGCCAGCTGACTTATTTTTAAATGAAGGTGCACACAGATATGATGTGGTTATAATGTGAACAAATGTGTGGCTTATACTTTCATCATTTTTACAGTTTACTGTAAATATATTAAAACAAACATATTTTAAAGAATATTCATTCTTTGGGGCTTCCAGAGAGATTACAGAGTATGACTACTAAAAATCAAAGGTACAGAATCCATCTTCTTTATGCTTAAATTAAAGCTCCTGTAAACATTGAGACTGCCTGGATTGAAAATTTCAATGACTATTGAATAACTTCTTCCATTAACCTTCGCGTCCAATAATAAGGAAAGACAAGAGCCTAGCGTCCATTATCATCAACCACAGATTGTATGAGAATGGTAACAATGTGCATGCATTATTACATGTATTCTTCACAAGAACCTTTTGAGATAGACAAGAGCTACAACATGATTTCACAAGCTCATGCATTTTCTAGGTAGCAGACCCATAGTGCAAACCCAAGTCTTCATTCACCCCACACATCAGTCTGCCTCTTTGGACTAGGTTATGTTTGTAACACCTTTCCAGTTCCTCAACTACACCTTCTGGGGTGAAGCCAAACTTCCTTATATCTGAAGAGGTAGATAAATCAAGGCAATCAAGTCTCAACTCATGGGAAAGATACCTTCTGAAAACACACTTTCATTAAGATAACTAGCTTGTTCAAAAAATCATTTTCCTTTCGAGCTAAAGTGCAAGGTATCGTAAACAAATTCCAAACTACATTATATTCAGAAATCAGAATACTCTTCTGATATTAATTATGGGTATGTTTTCAACTGACAAAAGAGAGTGAATGCTTCTTCTTTGGGATTATTTTTTTACATGAGGACAAGATATTAAATTTTATTTATGACTGCTTTTCAAACATGCTATGCTACAATCATGAAGCTATAGGATGGGATAAAAATATCTGTTATATAATGGTCATTGCGAAGCCCAACAACCACTTTTTCAGTTTTTGATAAGTACTGTACATTATTTCACCACTTTAACTTAATGAAAAATTTAAAAAATTCCATCCTTTTATTTATCTTTGAATCACTCAACTTTTCAATGTACTTTATATACAATATTATTTTGTATTAGTTTCAGGCGAATAGCATAGTGATTTGACAATCATATACTTCACAAAGGGTCCTTCCCCCTGATATTTCCAGTACCCACTTGGCACCATACACAATCATTGCAATACTTCTGACTAGATTTCCTATGCTGTACTTTACATCACTGTAATTATTGTGAAACTACCAATCTGTACATCTTAATCCCTTCATATTTTTCTCTCAGTCCCTCAGCTACTCTTTCCCACTGACAACTACCAGTTTTTTGCTCTATCTTTAAGTCTGTTTCTGTTCTGTTTGTTCCTTTGTATCATTCTTTAGATTCCACATATAAGTGAAATCCTATGGTGTTTGCCACTCTCTGAATGACATTTCACTTAGTGTAATACCCTCTAGGTTCATCCACACTGTCACAAATGGTAAAAAATTTGTTCTTTTGTATGGCTGAGTAATATCCCATGGTATACATGTATAACAGCATTTTTATCTATCCATTGATGGGCACTTGGGTTGCTTCCACAGCTTGGTTATTATAAATAACACTACAGTGAACATAGCAGGGCATATATTCTTTCCTACAGTGTTGGGTTTCTTCCAATATATACCCAGAAGTAGAATTACTGTATCATAAGGCAGTTCCATTTTTAATTTTTTGAGGGTCCTCCATACTGTTTTCCACAGTTCAATTCCCACAAACAGTGCAAAAGGGTTACTTTTACTCCACATCCTTGCCAACACTTGCTGTTTCTTGATTTATTTGTGATAGCTATTCTGACAGGTATGAGGTGATATCACATTGTGGTTTTAATTTGCATTTCTCTAATAATTAGTGATGTTGAGCATCTCTTCATATGTCTATTGGCCACCTGTATGTCCTCTTTGGAAAATTGTCTATCAGGTCCTTTACCCATTTTTTAACTGGCATGATTGTGGGGATTTTTCATTTGTTTTGGGGGGTTGTTTTGGTGTTGAGTTGTTTGAATTCTTTATACATTTGGATATCAGGTGTATCATTGGTGAATATGTTCTCCCATTCAGTGGATTGTCTTTTCTTTGTTGGTGGTCTCCTTTGCTGTGCAAAAACTTTTTAGTTTGATGTAGTCCCATTTGTTTCTTTTTTTTTCCTTTGCCCAAGATGATATGTCAGAAAAAAATATTGCTAAGAGAAACATCTGAGATTTTACTGCCTATGTTTTTTATAGGCTCTTGACAGTTTTAAGTTTTACATTGTTCTTTTAATACATTTTGAGGTTATTCTTGTATAGGGTATAAGAAGGTGGTCTGGTTTCATTTATTTGCATACATCTATCCAATTTTACTAACACCACTTATTGAACAGTTTTTACCCCATTGAATGTTCTTGCCTCCTTTGTCAAATATTCATTGACCATTTAGGCATGAGTTTATTTCTGGGTTCTTTACTCTGTTTCATTGATCAATATGTTTATTTTTATGCAAGTACCATGATGTTTTGATTAGCATGGCCTTGTAGGATATAGTTTGATATCACATAGCATGATTCCTCCATTGTTGTTCTTCATTCTCAGAATTGCTTGACTATTTGGGGTCTTTTGTGGTTCCACATAAATTTATGGATTATTTGTTCTAATTCTTTGAACTAAGCCTTTGATGTTTTGAGAGAACTTGTGCTGAATCTATAAATTTCTTTTGGTAGTATGACAACTTAACAATATTAATTCTTCCTGTCCATGAACACAATGTATGTTTGCATTTATTTGTATCTTCTTTAATTTCTTCCTTTAATGTCTTCTAATTTTCTGAGTACAGATCTTTTACATTCTTTGTTAAATTTATTTTTAGGGCTTTTATTAATGAAATTGTAAATTGAATTGTTTTCTTAGTTTCCTATTCTGATAGTCCATTATTGGTGTATAAAATGCAACCAATTCTGGATATTTACTTTGTATCCTGCTTCTTTACTGAATTTATCTATCATTTCCAGTTAGAATTCTATTAAAATGAGCAATGTTTATTGTGTTTTATGATGATAAAATTAATACATCCTAATTGTTTTAAAATGTAGAAAGTTATAAAAAAGAAAATTAAAGTCACATATTCTCATTACTAAGTGATAACAACTGGCTTCTCTTAAATATGATTTTCATGCATTTCTGTGACTGGTTTTATTTTTTTCAAAATTGGCATCATATAGCATAGTTTTAGTTTCTGCTCTTTCCATTTATACAATAGCATTTCCATGACATTAAATTCTATAATTTGACATTAGCAGATGATTAATAACCTATGCAATGTACCTAATTTACTTAACCATAATTTATTTAACTCTATTATTAGGAACATTGGCTACATTTTCACTATTAAAAATAGCAATGCAATAAATAGTTTTGCATATAAATCTTTGTCCACAATTTTGGATAGATTTCTAGAAGTTTATGGCATAAAAGAATATGGACTCTTTTAAGAATGAAATAAGAATAAAAATCCATATTGTTAAATGCATTTCTAGGAAAACTATACCAGTTTATATTTCACCTAGCATATTATAAAAAAAAATCTTCCCTGGCTGGTGTGGCTTGGTGGATTGGCACCAGCCTGCAAACTCAAAGGCTACTGGTTCGATTCCCAGGCAGAGCACATAACCAGGTTGCAAGCCAGGTCTCCAGCCAGGTCCTTAGCTGGAGGCAGGTGAAAGGCAATCATACATTGATGCTTCTCTCCCTTCCTCCCTCCCTGCCTTTCTCTCTGAAAATAATGAATACAAAGAAACCTTATCAAAAAAGACCTTGTTGGCCTTTAATATTTTAACATCATTTTGCCATTTGCTAAATTAAAAATTATATCTCATTATTTTAATTTGCATGCACTTGACTAAATATGTTCCCATATGTTAATTTCCCATTTATATGTGTATGTTTACATGTTTTTTCTACTGTCTTGTGTCCATTTTTCTAGAGGGATAGTTGTATTATTATTTTCAAATATATTTCCATTTGTTAAATATAGGAGTCCTTGGTGCATTTCTTGCCAATATTACTTAGCAGTTAGTCATTTGCTTTTCACTTTTAGTAGTCAAATCTTCAGTGTTCCACTATGTATTCAGATTTGATAATGTTTTAAACATATCATTACGCATTTTAGTACATAGAATCATTTATCTATAATCTGTTCATCTGAACAGTAGACATTAAGCCAAGTGGTTTGAGGGGTTTAGTAACCCCTTATCCAGCAATGTCCACTGGCAGTTTTGTAGAGCAACGAATTATACACAAACACTCTTCCAAACTCTGCCTTCCATAACTCATGTTTAAATGGAGTTTTGAACTGACCTAGAGCCCTTTGGGAACTTTGTTTCTTTCCAGACACAATATTATTTTTTGATTGTGGGAACTAAATTTTATCAAAAGCACCTCAAGAATCTTCTAGGAGACACAGTCTATTGCCAAATAGCATTTTGATGATTTAAGGGTAAATGAATGTGAAACATATGGACTACATTTCCTTTAAATAAATAAGAACATAAAGTGGAAAGGTACCTGATCAATTCGATTTGGAACAGTTTGGAAGAAAAAGTGAATTTAGTTCAAACCTAAAATATTATTTATCTACCAACTGTATGTATATGTGAACACAAAGAAAGTCGGGTCTGTACTGGCCACAAGTATCAATAATCCATGAGAGATGATAAGAATTCCAGGTGCATTTCCCTTCAAGCTACATTACACGTCCCTTTGTAGCAGTATTTTCAGAAAGAGAGGGGAACATACAAAATATATTACTTTTCCTTTTATTTCAGTCTGACCTTGTGAAATATTAAGATTCACATCAAGCCGATGAATCTTCTCAGCCCAATCCACGCTGAGCCTAAATGCCTGTAGGAGAGACCAAGACTGGTAACATAGAATTACCTTCGAGGAATCAAGCTGATCCTAGCCAAAACTGCCATCTGTCCACAGCGAAATCTGTCAATTGCGGCAATTCATGAAATCTCTAGTAGAGCCCATAAATGGCTCAATCTTACCTTGCCTACTCAATGTTACTCTCTTATCCAATATTTTAGAGTCCTACACATTCTTCTAGGAGAAAAAGACAGGTGTGGAATTACCACGAAAAATTGTCATTAAATGTAGACTCTTGTGGTGAAAGGCAAAAAGAGGCAGGCTTTGGAATCAAGCAATCTTCTAGTCAAATCCTGATTTGTTATTGGATATGTTAACATTTCTGCTTCAGTTTACTTACCTGTGAAATGGAGCAGAGCTGTCTATCCTGCTTCATTCACAGGTAGTAGGCAAAAGTCACTGAGAAAACAAGCATAAGTGTTTGGTCATCCATAGCGGTTATATAGTATATGACATTTTCATAGGCCTTCCTTGCAATGTTCCAAGTCACACAACAAAGCATTACAAATTGGATTGGGGAGAGTAGTGGGGACTAAGTTGCATATGAGATTAAAGATGTGGGAATGTTTAGCCTTCGTGTTTTTTTTTTCAAGAGTAATCTATATCTTTTAAACATGATACCAACTATATTCACATAAAGCTAAGTTACTTATAGTGTATATTGCCTGATATAGTTTGTTTTTAGCAATTGTTATCTGAAATTACTTAGACATAAACATCCAGGATGGATGCAGCACAGCAGTGATATATTTATTGCAAGGATTTTCAGCCCATCTGATGCTGTGACAGCTAGAAACATGTTCCAACCAAGTTGTCTTCATTGGGCAACATCCATGCACCCTGTTCTGCTGGGACAGCAGCCTTGGCATAGTATTTTCCAGACCTGACCTCCAAGTGGCTCTATTGAAAGAATAAGAAATTACATGGAGATGCCACCTGTTGCACTCAAAAAAAGAAATAAACAGAAAACCACAAATGGAGAAATTTCCAGTCCAGCAAAAAGGTCCTCTGCCGGTTCCAACAATGTTAAAAATATTTCCTCAGCAAGGTTGACCTGAGACTCTCTTTCAGCCAATAGACCATGCAGGGGATTAATGGTGATCCTAAAGAAATACAACTGTATTCCTCACTAGGCTATGTCTCTACGAAACCCCACATTCTGAAATTCAAATGCTCTAAGTCAATTGTGTCCTAATTTTTACCTTTTTAAATTTTAAGTAGAAGCATTATATTTCCAAGTCAGTTTAATTTGTAGGCTTACAATTTTAGAGAAATATCAGGCAGAAGGAAGTATGCTCAGGAAATAGAAAGTGCAAATTAGTTTTCATATAATTTTACTAACATTATGGTATTGTTGCTTATTTTAAAAGAATCTGTTGCTATTTTTAATGTCTTATTATTTTATTGCTATTAAAGCTGCCCCAATTTTCCCCCTTCTCCCCTCGAACATAGTCAGCCCTCCCCCCATTTCCATAGTGTGGTCCATGTCCATGGATCCCTCATCTATGTTCTTTGAATAATCCCCTACAAGGTCGCTGATAATACAAAGTCAGTGAACCCAAATGTCTCTCAAAACCAAGGCAGAAAGTGTGAGGGAGCAGCTTAAGGTAGGAATCTTTATCTCAAGGCTTGCTATGGAATTCTTCACATTCAAAGAATTATCACTGAAGTATGAAGTTTTCCATACAATTTTGGAGCATTTAAAAATATTACTGTGTTATAAATCTATATCTAATTTATCAAAGAACTTTAATACATTTCCAACATTTTTATACCTCAATACTTAAAAGAACTTTTTCTAAGAATTAACTATTTCATGAGCTTTACCAAGCCTCAGAGTAAAGGAAACCCAATTATCAGTCTTCTTTAACTTATTCCTTATTTATAGCTCTTATCCATAAAATCATAGCATAGTTTCTACAACAATGTTAAATTCAAGTATCCTGTTTCTTTTTTCTTCTGCAATTTTATTTCTATATTCATATGTTCATAAGGTATTTTGTACTTAGCAGGTTATGAGCTCGGCTTTGGAGTGGGATGGAATGATTTCCTGGATTTGCCATGAGTCACTTGTGTGACTGAGGAGAAATGGTCTCTGAGCTTTAGCCTCCACATTTATAAATTGGGTTGAGTAACATGAACTTTGGCTCAGGAAATAAAGACATAATAACTGTACTGTACCCAAAAATATGTGAATTATGTTCCACAGAGCAGTGGTAAAACTTCACAATGTGTAGAATATTTACACAGAAATATTATTTTTCTCCTTGGATTTTTGCCTTTAAAAGACAGATACACACACACACACACACACACACACACACACACACACACTATTCTCAAAGGCTCTAGGGTTAGTCATTCTTTCTTCTGCTTCCAACAGGGAAGCCATTCACTGCCTTTTAGCACCACAACTACAGAATAACAGAGCAGAGAAAACATAAGTGTCTCACTGAGTGTTCCTTACAGAATATGTGTTTTCTTGCTAAGTCAGAGGTTTCCATATGTGTGATCCTAGAAAACCAAATTCTTGTCTTTGGATCTTATATGGGTGGGTTTGATGGAATTATGGCTGATGTCATCTCTGGGTCTGTCTTCAAGGATTAATTTTAATAATTATAACATTATACGATAAATAAGTTCATTATGTTCAAGTGAGAACCCAAAATAAGATCTTAAAACCATCTGCACAATTTAATTATTCTTACCATCTTTGACTATCGTGACAAATAATCTCTCTTGATTATAACAAACTAGCCTCACTGAGTTTTCTCCTAAAGTGAAGTTTGTAATGAATACTGCTCAAAGAATACAGGTTCCATTTCACTAAAAAGCTTGATCTCAGCTCTAGACTTTTTGGAAATGATTAAATATTACAAATGTAATCCACATGGAATAGCACATAAAATACTTGAATAGCAAAACTTCACTAGAACAAGAAGAAGAAAACTACTTTAGCTCAAGATGAAGGGTCAGCATAGGTTGGGGGGAGAAACAGGGGTGAAAGCATAGGGAATGATTGAGATCCTGGGAAATGGGAAAGAAACCTAAGGATAGTTTCCAAATAATGGGAGAGATTCTTTCAGGATTCTTTTGACCCAGATTATTGTTTCTTGGTGTCCTTTAAGATAGGAAGATTTCTAAACACTTTCTGGAGGCTTTATTGTTATTTTTAAAAGTCAGGCGGATCATCCTTAGTGGGTGAGAACTACAGAGCTACCGTTGCTTCGTTGATGGGCAAGTGCTGTGCATCCCAGACTGCAGATTGACAAATGCAGAAATGTGAGACCTCAACTCAGTCAGGACCTGCGGTGTGGGTTCAGGATGTGCACAGGGTGGGGGGCATGCAAAGCAGGTCAGACCACAGAGCCCATGCGATGAAAGGGATAAAACATAAACAGATCAGCTACCATCCTCATCTTTCTTAAGCACCCAAGTGGTGTGGTGGGAGGTACAAATATTGGGGGACAAACTGCCATTCTTCTATGCTCTTCCATTCATTCCACATGTGCCCTTGATCAGGTTCATCTCTCAGAGCCTGTTTGGTCATCTGAGCAAAGATGGTAATATCTGACCCTGATCCTCACCCCAACAGTGTGGACTGATTGCCAACAACGTGAGTTCTTTCCTTCAGCACCATAAACCCTCTGTCTTCAGGCAGTATTCTGTGGGTGGGATGAGCAGCCTCCCTACAAAAACATTTGCATATTTTTGATAAAAGTTATTGAATCACCTCTCGGAACTTGAATATCCCTAGGAAAAATAGTAAAAGTTTCCAGAAACACACCCTATGTTATTCCTCCTCCCTGCCACCAAAGATTCAATTAACCAGAGAGAAGAGGTGGCATGTTTTTAACAAGTTCTTCATGCTGATTTGCGCAGAGATGTACATTAGGCCTTCTTTTAGTAATAGGAAAAAATTATCTCCTCATGACTCAACTCCCTTTCCCACCTCCAGCGGAGGCTGGCAATCAATCAGCTGGACAGCAAGATTGATTTTCTAATTAAGTTGGCTTTTGTACCTGCTTGCAGAACCACAGAAGGCTTCCTTACTGTACCTTCCCAACACTTTCCGATTCGTGCGAACTTACTCTCACATTCAAAGCACTTTCAAAAGTGGGAGAAAACAAGGTTAGAATGCTGTTCTCTCCATGCAAATATCCAAGAGGCTCATTGACTGCTTCAGGGAAGAATTACGTCAAGTTATTGAGCAAAAGCGAGAAAACATTGACAGGAATCCATTTGGACGCAATTTGGCTCACACATGGGTGAAATTGGCCACCATGGCCCTGTGTCCCTCCACGCCCTGCCCAGCCCTGAACGCAGCTGGACCAGCCAACACAGATGGCTGGAGGTGGCAGGCTTTTAGCATTTCTAAAAGCTCCATTTTGAGCACTGCTTGCCGGAAAGGTACAGCAGGCCCTGGTGAGGAGATGTGCTTGTGATTTAATTTACTTAGGGGAAGAATATGAAACCCTGACCAGCTCAGCCGGATTCAGCATCCTTAGGGACTGGGCTGAAGAAGGAAACTTACTTTAGCAATTCTGGATCTGATGTACCAGTGCCTTGTTGCCTGTGACCTTCCTTCAATGAGAGACACTGGGGAATAAAGCTGAAAGCAGGAGAGAAGCTGGCATCTTTTTTAGTTCAGTTCTGATGCATCCATTACCTAATATTTTCTTTCAAAAGCAGGTTTCCCA
Organism: Noctilio leporinus; assembly: GCA_004026585.1. Classification (NCBI taxonomy): domain Eukaryota; kingdom Metazoa; phylum Chordata; class Mammalia; order Chiroptera; family Noctilionidae; genus Noctilio; species Noctilio leporinus. Next base: position 242,324 of record PVIW01001508.1, on the reverse strand, counting down.
CTAATTCAAAATGCTAATTTAGATTTGGGGAGCATTGTGACCTGAACTGCAATGAAATTTACTTATGTTCCACATAGGAAGAAAGGGAGGAAGGAAGGATAGGAGGGAGGGAGGGAGGGAGGGAGGAAGGAAAGAAGGAAGAGGGAGGGGAAAGAGAAAGAAAGGGCAAGAAAGAAAACATGGAAAGAAAGAGACAAAAAATGAGGAAATTGGCTGAGGCAGTGACTAGGGGGTAGCTGTGGGTGACAGGCTTATTTAAGAAACAATTTGTTTTATAAAATACTTGAAAAAGTGGCCATTCAAGTACCATCATTTGTAGTCATTAAGTAGCTTCTGTATTTGGTGGCACCACTCCACTCAATTCATTTCCCCTTAGGCTGCACAAACACAACAGGTTCCAAACAGAACTTACTTTCTTCCTCTGGAGCCATGTCCTCTTTCTGACCTCCCAATTTCTGCCCGTGGCACCTCTGTGCACCTCACCATCAGGTTCAAAGCCAGGGGCTCACTAGCAACTTAGTGCTCTCTTGACCCCTACAGCCCATGAGTGGCCTTATTCTCTAAAAATTTCTAGCTGTAGCCAGCATAATCTGTTGTCATCCCTGGACCTGGATTATTTGCAACAACCCCCTAAGTCTTTCCAGGGCATACAGTCTCCTGCCTGCTGGTCTCTATTTCACCACCAGGGTGATACCCTAATTCTTTTTAAAAAGCATCTTCCATTCAGCCATTCCAGGCTCTAAGACTTTCAGTGGCTCCTCACTGAATTCTACTTAGGCATAAACTCCTCAAATCAGCAGACATTTCTAGTCTCGTATGACACCCTTGGTTTGGCAGACTGCGTAGGAGAACAGTAGTGTATCCTGGGCATTTGGAAATTGTGTCAGAGTTGTGCTTGTCTGCCTCGGTGACCAGAGGTCACGGTGTCATTTACTGAAGTAGAACATTTAACATCTCAAGCACCGGATGCCACAGAACCCGGTTGAGAAACATTGCAAGCCTGGCCAAATTTAACTCCGTATTTCCTCCAAACATGCATCCCCCTGATTAGGACCCCATCTACTTTTGCCAAGCAAATTATCCTGATCACCAACCTGTCCCCAGTGTGTGCATGCACACACACACACGCATACATATACACACACATATACACACACTGCTTTGTCTTTCCCTTGCCTAATCTCATTCATGTACGGAACCCATCACACTTTGCCTTTCACAAATTAATTGGCCTGCCAATCCTCAACTAGACTGTCAGCTCCATTAGAGGAAGTACTCCATTATCTGTTTTTTATTTTAATATTTCACTTATTTATTTTTAGAGAGAGGGAAAGGGAGAGAGAGAAAGGGAGAGAAACAGCAATGTGCATGTGTGGTCACCTCTCTGCACCCCCAGCTGGGGACCTGGCCTGACTGGGGAAAGGACCAGCGACCTTTTGGTTTACAGGCCAGTGCTCAATCCACTGAGCCACACCAGCCAAGGCTGTTTCTGGTTTTGTTTACCACATTATCTCTGGTTTCAGTTCCTCATGGTTCACTTTGATCTAACACTATTGAATGAAAAACTCTAGAAAGAAATAAACAATTCCTAGGTTCTAAACTGTGCGCCATTCTGAGCAGTCTGATGATTGAATTTACCTAGGGGAAGAATATGAAACCCTAACCAGCTCAGCTGGAGCTGCCATCCCACTCCCTCCGGATCTTCCCACTGCTAGCAGAGGGTCCCTGCTCCATAACCTGTCTGTCCACCAGTCACTTAGGAGTCACCTCAGCCATCAAATCTACTGTCAAAGTATCTCAGCACTTGTGTTCAATTCACCCTTATTTTATTTAACAATGGTCCCCAAACACAAATGTAGGGCAATTCTGCTATGAAAAGCATATGTATATGCTTCTTCAATCAATTAGCAATAATTTTGCATCTCCTTATTTCACGTGCCTCTTATTAATTTTGAAAAACTATGTTTCTAAGCTTATGATTTAACATCATTGTTTCAGATATAAAGTATTAAATTCTGTGAGCAACTATCATGTTGAAGAAATACAATGTTAGAGCAACCATTATTACTGGACTGTGTGAAGGGTGAACTGCTAAGGAAATTGAGGAATTCAATAACATCCCTTTATGTACAGTTTACAATGTGAAGAAGGTGTATGATGCTGATCCTGATGTCACCATACCAACAAGGAAAATGCATAAGGTACACAAGGATCGCACAAGTCCAGATATTATACACAGAATCCAGGAGATAAACAATGAAGATCCAGAATGTTTACCTTGATATTTTCAGAGAAGTAGTTGTACCGTGGATGAAGCAAGTCACAAATGGACATCATTTTATCTTCCAACAAGATGGTGCACCAGCACGTAATGCCAAAAAGGTGCAAGAATTTCTCAGTGTCAGTGTTCCTAAATTCTGGCCAAAGGAAATCTAGCCACCTAGTTCACCAGATGCAAATCCTTTAGACTACTATGTATGCAGCATTTGTGAGAGAGAAGTTCATAAACAACCTCATTCCAATAAAGAGGTTGTTAAAGTTAAGATTGAAAACATGATGATGTCCATGGATAAAGAAAAGTTCATCAAAATGTGCTCAAGATTCAGAAGTTGAATTGTGTCTATTATTGCAGCAAATTGAGACTTTTTTGAACAATTTTTAAAATAATGACTTTTTACATATTTACATATAAGGATAAAGTTCCTTCAAAATATAACACTTTCATGGCATGTTGTTTATTTTACTAAACTTTTGCCACTTTATCATGCACACCTTGTACATATGGAAAAACCATAGTATATATAGCTTTTGATACTGTTTGCAGGCATCCACTTGGGATCTTGGAATATATCTCCCATAGATAAGAGGAAAATACTGTTTATTATTCATTTTTATAGTTCTGACATAAGTTGCAAAATGCTTTGTATACAATAAATGCTCAGTGTGTGGCCATTAAATTGATCTGGTCCGAGGCTCTGTCCCGGCAAAGGAAGCTAAAGTCCTGGGGAGACAGGCGGAACCTGAGGGACTAAGTGGGTAAGAAAGTCAAGAACAAACCATATTCTAGGACAGGGGAAGCCTGTCCAGGCAGAGAGAATGTGTAGCCCAGGCCAGTAGCCTGAGAAGGACTGGTGGCAGTTGCCCCATGGTCAGGGCAAAGGAGCCATCAGTGAGCTGCTCAAACAGGCCTCAGGAAACAAAGGAAATCGAGAATTAAGAGTTATCTTAAAGTGGCTAAGAGCCTGGTTGGGCAGTGGTACTGGCAGGAGGTACCCAGGGGCCCAGATGAAGGGAGCAGAGGCAGGGCAATGGAAGAGAGACCCAGCTGAATTCAGGTTCTGCCCTAAGCTCTGAACCCTTGTGTGGTCCCTCTGAGTGTGGGTGTCAATTGTAACCCCATTAGTATGAGCCCTGCAGACTGTATTCACAAGGGGCAGCAGAAATTTTTAGTGGACAAAGCCAGAGGGTAGGAACATTAACTGTTTAGCTATTTGAAGGGAATGGCTGCATGTGAGAGAGAAGAAAGGCAGTGTTTCAGAAGTACAAAAGTATAGTTCAGAAAGATGATTGACAGTTGGGAAGAAAAGGAACTTTGGAGGATAGAAACAGCACTTGAAAATGAGTTTTGCAAAAGGAATGGGATGGGAGAAATGTTAAAACAGATGTTGTTTAAAATGTTAAAAACATATAGTGAAAACAACTATGTGCTATGGGCTAGGACTGAAACTATGGGAACAGAGAGAAGAAAGCTTTAAAATGTGCCAGAAAGAGAATTTCAAAGGCACAGGCACTGAGATCTCAAAAATACAGAGTCTTCCTAGAGTGGAGAAAAGAGTCAAATAGTCAAAGAGAAAGACCGTGGAAAGTACAGAGAGATCCTTTAACCGGCAAGATCATACTCAAGTGGTATAACCAATGAATAGGAGAAAGAGTTGGAATGAGAGTTAGACGAGACTGAAAGTAAATGGAAAGTCCCTCTATTTTGAAAAAGTAAAAAAACAATAGCTATGGCAAGAATAACCAAAAATATTATCAATGATTATTTATTGGAGGAGTATTTTATATGAAGCATCTTATTGAAGGAGGTAACATTTGAAATATTCCTTAAAGGACAGGAAAGATTTTAGTAGGTAAAGAGGAAAGAATTAAGCATTCCTAGATAATACAGAAATCATCAACAACAGCCTAGAACCAGCAAAGTATATTCCAGGAATACTGGAAGCCAAACCTACAGGACAAAAGAGAGAATAGGGAAGAGAGAAGAGAGGCAGGAAGGTTTACAATGGATAGCACTGGAAATTTTAATCATCACCTATCCAGTGGTGAACCATTAAATATCATGGAAAACAGGGGCACAGATATCATGGGGATATGGATGAAATGTTTTCATAATGTATGAAAAAGTTATTTGTTTCTGTGAAGAAAGATACCATGCAATTTACGTCTGAAAAAAAAATCACCACCGTCCTTCCCTCTCAAGCCACCCACATTTTTAGGATGATTTTTGCATTAAAATATTAGGAAGAGAAAGAATTCACCAAGCTTCTTGTCCTTGGCTGCTGCCATCCTCAGTACCTCCCTTTCTCTTTGAGAGTCTCCATCGCATTCACAACACAATAATGACACAGTTAATTAGAATCTAGATCTCTTCAAATTTCTCCCTACCTTCAGCAATTCCTTAAGTTCCTAATAATGCTGCTTAGAAAGAAGGGTTTGCACTGAGGCAGAACTTGGTGGCTGTGAAAGTAATTCCAAAATGATTACACAGAGAAGGATGTGACTTGTAAGTACAGGAACACTTGGTGTTTCCATTTACAATGGTTTGCTATTTAGGGGTGACTCTAGATGTTAGTGACAGCAGGTCCCTAGAGCTGTCTCAGAACTGCCTATTCATCTCCCTCAGTGAAAGAAACTCAAAACTGGGTGAAAGAACAAGGCTGAATAAATCTCTCTTCTCCGTACCAGGACCAAGTTCCGTAGCTAGCTGTGCCATCATTAATCTAACCCATGGTTTTTTTAGTCCAAGGTTCTATTCAAAGAAGCCTTTTCTAGGAGCAAATTGACATTTGGAGCACAAAGGCAAGTGAGCTGAGGCTGAATGATATGCAAGACTAGTTTTCTTTCTAAATATGGATAGGAAAGTGTGACTACATGGATGATCCATCCCCTGAAGGGCCCTTCTTTTTTTTTTTAACTTGGGCAATAAATTGCTACCGCTTATAAAAGAATAGAAGATTCAACCCTAAGCATCCATTTTGACATCCTGAAGCCAAAACTCACATCAGGGATTTGTAGAAAGAAAAAGCATTGCTATAGCATAAACATATTCGTGAGAGAAGGTGAAACCTGATTAATACAAAACTTGCCTGAAATAAAGAGAAATGAGAGTAACTTCTGGAGTCAGACCGTGGGTTGAATCTTCACTTCAAACTTATAATCAGAAGTCTCTGGACTGCAGTTTCCTCATCTTTAAAATGAGAGCAATGATACTTGCTTCTCATTGTCATTGTGGGGACAAAAGGAAGCCACCTGCAAAAAGCTTAGCCCACGTAGTAGGCATTCTATGAAAAAGAATTGGGTTGGCAGGAACTTAGAAAACCATAGGAGAACTCTTACCTACATGAAGTTAATGTTGGAGTTGGAGAGGTGGTGCAATAGCAGCTGCCACACCAACAGCCATATAGTCAGACTTATTTTCCACCTCTGGCTAAAGTGAATATTTACTCTGGCACCCAACAAAATGAATCGCTGAACAAAGAGATGAGTGCAAATCCAGCATCTATTATTGGTATCTTTCTTAAAGTTTTCAACACCATCAAAAAAGTGGACCAGCCAGCCAACTGGAAACCATTCAACACTAAATAAACATTTGGAATAAGCCCATGCCTTTTGCAAAATTACAATTTGCTTAAAATAGATGGCCTTAGAGGTCAGATTCAAATATACTCCATTGGATGTCCACATTTGTTTACTTCCATCCAAAGGAAATTTGGGGACGAGCAACTCAGACAGCTGCTTGAGGCATTAGGCGTTAAGCACAGACATTGCTGCCGCTTGGACAGGATGTGCTGAGCCCCTGCTTCTATTTTTGAAAGGCCTCCATTTACCATTGTCAGAGAAGGCAGGGGTCACGGAACCAGTGCACAGCCTTACCGATGGCATTGAGGGAGGGAAGTGGAAACAGGGATAGGAGGAGAACTCTGCCCTCATTTCTTATCTAGTGGGTCTTGAATGGCTCCTACCCCAAGCAAAATGATTTCTTGGTTTTCAGATAGATGATAGATAGATAACTAGATAGATAAATGAACAGCCATGAAAGCATATTGAAAAGCTACACATCTCAAAAATTGAATAGCTTTTCACAAAGCACCATTTAGGTAAAATAAACCAAGAAAAATGCAGACGAAATATTTGCCCTTAATAAAGGCACATGTTGAAAATAAGAAGTGTTTATAGCAATACTTTCTTAGGGTTCAAAAAAATAAAACACTTAAAAATTGATTTTAGATGTTAGCTACTCCTCCCTTTTTATTTCTAATAAAGCAATAATAAATATAGTATCAGATGTGCATTGTTGGGAGAGAAAAAATTTTAATTGTCAATAAGAGAATTTTCAAATATTAAAAAGACAAGTAAGTAGGCTATTAAAACACTTTTTAGAAAATCATTAACACTGAGTGTACTATATAAACTAGTTCTCAAGTTTTCCATTGATCCACCTTAAAATTAGGAATGAAAGGTTCCAGTAAGAATTTTCTTAGTACTTGTAGAATATTTATTTAAAGAAAAATACCAATTCTCCTGAGACAACCTGCCTGGCTAGTCCAGCCTGCACTGACTTTCAGCTTTACTGAATTTTTATAGAACACATATACAGTTAGTCCACTCCATTCAGGAACTAATTATCCACAGCTTGTGTTTTCGCTCAACTGTTTTACATATGATTGGTTGGTTCCCCAACAACTGGTGAGCATTTTGAGGACAGTGGCCATGCCTTATATGTGTTCAGTACTTATCAGTTACCTGTTCAGTGGCAAGTACAGGCAAGTCTTCAGTAAATACTTACTAAATTAAAAACAAAAAGTTTTTGTAATTGGTAGTTTGAAGTGGCGGATCTCTTACAGGGGATATTTCTTCAGTTAGTGTAATAATCAATAGGCGGGCATATTGAAATCACCTCGCTGGATATTAGAATCTCCTGGGAAACTTTTAAACATTCGTGTGCCCCATGCTAGATGCTAGCTTAACAGAGATGGGAAAGAATCATGCCCTTGCTATCAAGGAGAGCAATGGTCTCTGTCAGATTCAGTCCCCCTCCTGCTTCTCCACCAGAATGAAGGCATCTCTGGGTCTTTCTCTACTAACCTAAGAAGAACTTGTTTTTCCTGGAATTTGATTCATTTAGGTTTCTTTGAATGTCTCCTATCCCTGATGAGTTAAAAACAGATCTATGGTTTTGTAGATGATCCAACTTAGTCCCAGTGTTAGTAGGAAAAAAATGATCTCTTGGGACCTTCTTCATCCTAACAGGAAGTACTCTAGGGAACTTACGCTTTAAAATGAACAACAAAATTTGGTCATTTGTTATAAGAATAATAAAGGGATGGAAGCAAAACACAAGAGGCATTTGTATTAATTCAGACTTCAAGTGAGTAGAAGATGCAGGATCTTAATCCACTAACTTAGGAACGTGAAACCAAACTGTAATAAATTACTTGGTAAGTTAATTTGCATAACTTATGAATTAACAAAATTAAAATTAAAAAATTATTTGTATAGGTTCAATGTCTTTGGTGGGTAATTTTCCACAGGCTCAAATAATAAAATCAGAGTTGGTGAAACCCCACAAATTATGTAATCAAACATAGTTCAGAGAATGCTAGGTATCTACGCAAGTCTATTAAGAGCTGCCAGGATTTTAGTGGAAGTCTTGGGTCCTTTACCTCAAGCATGTACCTTCACTTTTATTAGTTTTCTATATTAAGTTCTGAATTAAAACAGAAATTCGTAGCCTTTCAAAACTACAAAAATCACAACCAATCAATCACATATACACACATACTTCCAAACAAACACACCCATACACATACAGATATACATACATAGTCTTGTTAAGAAAACTGAGACCCAGATGTGTAAAGTGACTCCCCTACAGTCACACAGCTGGCTCATAACAGAAATGGTACCAGAATCCTCCAAATTCAGTTCATTTTCTTTCCCATGTGTTCTTTCTCATTACTAATTAATCTTTCCAGCCTAGATTGTATAAGTCTCCACCACATTGGCTGATTTCAATGTGGAGCCATGGATGAGCAGGTTTAGTCGGGTTGATAAATGAATCCTGGGGCTTCAGAGACTCTCATGTGACATCAGTTGGACCCAGGTGAAATGGTAATCGCCAGTGTATAAATGATTTGGACACTGTAATTTCCCCCTGCGATTTAGTTTGCTTTCTTCCGTTGATTTATTTAGAATGTGCTCTGCTACATCTCCCAACCTTGCTACACTCTGAGTACCAATAAATGTCAAACAGATTAGACAGGCCCATTACTCAATGGGCACATTTCTAAAAACAGTACAAAGGTGAAATCCCAGCAGTTTGAGATGATTGGAGTATTTACAGGATGTTAGGAAAACATCTGCTTCAAAGATTCCAAGCTTCTGGAGTTGATGTAATGGTTTATTAGGAGCCTATACCGCCACTAGTCACTGTACAGAAAATATTAAGCCATTACAGAGTGAATGAGTTTTGAGTACCTATTATATAGAATGGGCTGTACAGAGATTGGCCCCCTAACAGCCACTTAGAGTGAATACAGTTTGCTTTTATCAAAAGAGAAGAGAATGGAACTAGCTTTTATAGCTTTACTTAAAGATAAATTGAGTAGAAAGAGATTTTTGTTCTTCTATACTGACCACCTAGATTTGGGCATATAGCATCCTTGCTGTGGTATAATGTCACCAAGCCCCAAAAGCAAAAGAAAAGTGGCATCAATTCACTGGAATTAATCTTAAATTCTTATCTTCTTTGTAACCATAGTGATTATTAATAAATCACCAATTACTGAACAAAATACTGTGCCCTATCTCATTTAATCTTTATAAGTATCCTAAGATATAGGTACACTTATTCCCATTTTACACGATGAGGAACTTGGGGCTTGGAGGGGTTAAGTACCTTCCTTGCGTACACATTTAGTAAATGGCAAGGCTAGGGATCTAACCCAGTCAGTTGAATTCTGGTGCCCTTGCTTTTGCCACTATTGTCATCAGTTTTACAAAAAGCAATCAGCCTAAAGTTGAAATAACAACCACCACCAGAATAGGTTGTTCTAGTTATTTTATAGCCACAAGAAATTTACAGTCTCCTTCAAGGAATGGTCCAGGGGACAACCTACCATTACTAATAAATTGCTTGCAGAACCACACTTCTGTAATCTCCTCTTCGCCAAAATTCAATTACTTCCCCAGTGTTTTCTTTGTGATGTTGTTCCCTTCCTATAACTAGTTAGATAGTTGATGTGGAGTTTGCAGACAAGGAAGCTGTATGCCTGAAGTAGGAAAGATGGAATATAAATGGGGCTTGGCAAGAAGCCAACCATATTTCCAGTCTGTGATCCTAAATTCACCATACCGTTTTACATGCACACACACCCAAAAAAAAAAAAAAAAATTATGGAGAGGAAGGAGGTATTGCTTTCTTCTTTTGGGTTTGCATTTCTGAGGAAATGGCAGTTGGATTCATCATTTATTAATCACAAATTTTGGTGCTATGTCTTTAGAACAGAGAAGCATCACTTGACGTTCAATGCATATTCTGCTAATTGGTAGGGTTTGCCTCGCCACTAAACTGTGAAGGAGGAGGGTGCACACTAAGCCCATTGCCCTACTTAGGCCGCTTCTGGCAGGAATGCTGAGATGGATTAACATGCACAACAGAAGGCTTATATGACCCGGGGAGACAGTAGAACCTGAAATAACCTTAATATCCTGTCAACTTGCATTACCAGACCCCACTGAACAAGTAAAACCTATTTAACAATGTGTTTTGGAAGGAAAAATCCATATCTTGTTTTTCAACCAGAACTTTTTCATCCTGTCCTCCTTTATCCTGGGGATATTTTTTTCCCCACCTCACTTTTCAGGGCAACCTCACAGCACCACACCAACTTATAGGGTACTTGATTTCATCAAATTTCTCAGCAGGCATTGCCACCTCACTCCATAGTCCTCCCTTCCACAAACACACTCTCGGGTATCTGCAGCTCTGGGTCAACCCTAAACAACTAGAAGCCTGAGGCCCTGCAGTGCACCTGAGCAGAAATAGTCCCAACCTGACAATTGTAATTGTCCACCTTCCGTGGTAGGAAGGTGTTTAGGCTCAAGAAAAAGAAGAAGAACTAGTCAAACAAAGAGTTAAAAAGCAGGAAAATCTTGAATAAGCACCTGGGCTCTCTCAGACACACACTCCCAGATGTCTTGTCAAGTTGTCAACTGTGTTTGCTGAAGACATCCTGAGGTACCTCAGAATGCCAAGTGCTTTATATTCCTCAGGGGAAGTGTTTATGGGAAAGCTCTAAAAATACCAGCGCACTAAAGCAAATCCAAAATAATTGAGTACCCACAGCTCTTTAGCAACACACTCAAGAACCAGATAATTCTCTCAGTCTCAGTACTTTCCCAAATTTCAAATTTAGACATCAAATTTCAAGGTTTCAAATTCCCTCCACCCACAAGATATGGCTTAGCTATAGATTCAATTCTGTCTAATCAAAGGAGTTAAAATCATGGTTTTGAAAAATCACTGGGCAAGTATACAGAGACTTGGCTTCTACAAATTAGCAGCTGTATAACCTTGGGCATGTTGCTTCTTTGCTCATCTGAAATATTAAAAAGAAGAAGAAAGTATTAAAATTTGTTGAGTGACTGGGAACTTTACCATCATTACTTTATGGAAGTATTTACTAAATGGCTTTTAATACTTCTAGTTACAATTTTCTTATTTTTTAAAAGATTTTCTTTATTAATTTTAGAAAGAGGGGAAGGGAGGAAGGAAGAAAGGGAGGGAAACATCAACATATGGTTGTCTTTCACCTGCCTCCAGCTACAGACCTGGCTGGAGACCTGGCTTGCAACCTAGTTATGTTACCTTGGCTGGGAATCAAACCAGCAAACTTTGGGTTTGCAGGCCAGCATCAGTCCACTGAGCCACTCCAACTAGGACTAGTTTTAATTTTCTATTCTATTAATTACATACTTAAATTGATTTAGCAAGTGTTTCAAGGAGATTTTATGGGTCAGGCACAGTGCTATACACTCTGCAAGGATTGTTAAAATCAATTTGAAGATAAAATGCTAAAATATTTTTACAAAGTTTTTTTTTTTTTCCATGACTAACCAGACTTTCAGGTTTCTTTTTTCATAAAATTCAGATTAGTTTCTTATGGTATTAATGGGGCCAGTGCATTAAACCCCTACCCCCGGCCAGGTCACATAATCTTGTCAGTAATTTGTTGTTTTACATATTGAAGAATATTTCAGTTCTTCCCAGTGACTCTAAGTTCTACTTTCCTAATATGAAGAATTTGGAATCAATCATTTTGCTAATTCCTAAAATTCTACAAATTTGAGGGAGTAATTTATCTCAAACCAAGATGTGGAGAAAAAAAAAAAGGAGGGGGTGGGAAATATCTTGATAATTTATAATATGGATTACATAATAAAATGATAAATAGTTTGTAAATCCTGGATTAAGTACAATATATTATTAACGTTCACTTTACTTGTACCTTTTTACTTTTTATTTTCATATGGTTAGTAGAAAATTTAAGATCACATGTAGTTTTTATTTGTGGCTCTCATTATGTTTCTTTTGGTCAGCACTAGCCTCAACCCTCTCAATTACCCATTTACCAAAAAGCCATGAGCTTATGGAGAGTGATGTAAGTCATACTGTTCTGATCTAAAGTTTTTTAAAAAGCGGGAAAACAAGGACAGTAAGGAAACAAGCTTTGTCCATAGGGGATTCACCATGTGCCCCTCACGGGGAAAGCCACTGGGAAGTTCAATTTGTCCTCACTGCTCACAGCCTTTGGTTGTGTAGATTGGACTGTGAACACACCCAAAAACTAGATCAGTGGCAAGACACACTGGCTTTTTTATTAGAGAGGGCAGTAGGAAAAATGCATGAGTCACTGAAAGGGAAAAGGGCCTGGGAGAAAAAAAACAATGAGCTGGAGCAGTTGAAAAAGGGTTTTTAGGGGACCTTGAAAGGGTAGGGAAGAGAGAAGGACCTGGCTGGCCCACCAGAGCTCTGCCCTCTGAATTAAACATTCTCTCTGGCTGCACTTCTCCATTCCTCTCCTTCCCCTTTCATTCCCCTCTTTCTGCCTTGCAATTCACTGTGTTAGGCACCATCACATAAATACTTCATGTCAGTGTAATGAGTCTGTGAGGTCCGTATGATGATCCTGCTTTTGCAATTGAGACAGGGAAGTGCAGAGAAGTTACACAACTCTCCTAAGGTTAACTAGCTAGTCATGAGAGTGGAGCCAGCATCTGAATCTCTATCTCTCGATTTCACTGGCTATGCTTTGTCCACAAAACCATGGCACGTGCATGTATTTCAACAGTTCTTTCCTAATTGACTTATGGCATATTTTAAATTCAGCTAATTCTCTAGTTGCTCTATGAAGACAGCTTGGAGATTATTCTACTTCATATTTTTAAACTGCTTCCTGAAATATGACAGGGCTAATTTCCCAAACTTCTTTTTCTCACTGTTCACTACTGTCCAAATATTAATCAGATTTGAATACTTAGACTAATAAAATAAGTGGGCCCACAGCTCATTTGAATAGCCAAACCTGTGAAGAAACACAATTAGATGATATCCCCAGCTACTGAGTAAAAGGTTTGGAGGGAAAAAAACATTAAAATATTTTAGCCAAAAGAATTTAAATTAATTGATTATGAGAAATCTGTTAATGCAAATGTTTGAACCTAAACACTTAAAATTTTTACCACATAATTTCTATAATTTAATTTATACAAAAGTTGCCAAATATGTTTCCCTTTCACCTTCATGAACCACAGAAAAGAAGACAAATGAAATACATGCATTGTATTTATTTGAAATGAAGGCCTTCAGTGTTCCATCTGTAATACTCCAATGCCAGCATTAATCTATTTCTAAATCCATGAGGCTTTCAGTTCAGAGCCCAAGGAAGGCATTAGTAATACATACAGAAATTGTGGCAATTCAACACCCATAGCAGAAGCCAGAGCATCCTGAGACTGAATGGGGAATTAGACTTCAAACAAACCCCTTAGTGGAGGATTTTAGCATACATAAGTATTAGGTTTTTTAAGTCTAAGTAATAGAAAACACAACCCTCAAAATCATTTTATTCATTATTCCATCTCAACCTACATTTTTCATCTGCGTTACCCACAGAAAACCCAAAATGGTATGAACAAACACCAACAGATACAGGAAGTGAAAATTCTTTTCATTGACTAATCACTTTTTATTTGCAAAATAATTCTCTCTGAATTGTTTTAAGTAGCATTTCCTTTAGTGCACTTAATTATGAATCTATAATATTTATAGACTAGATTAGGATAAAGGATAGTAACTAGGAGTCACATAATAGAAGTTAATCAGAAATTAAGATAAAGTATCTATAAAACAGTACAAAATATAAGAAATATAATTTGATTTGGAAATTTTCAGTGCTCAAGAAATTTGCATAAATATCTGTATCTCTGTCGGTAAATAAGATATCATTTCATAGGTGAGTAGATAGGTAGGTAAGTATGGTAGATAAGAAGGTTGATGATATATTTTTTTCTTTTTCCTTTTCAAACCAGGGAAAGTGCAATAAATATATAAGTATTTTAAACAAAGAAAAGTCAGAATTCAACTCAACACAAAATAATTTTAGGTACACTTCAAGTCATAACACAGATTAAAATTTTTTACAAAAAATATATATATGTGAGTGAAGTATGCTAAATGATCCAAAGTATGGTCAACACTTAAAGAAAACCTCTGGTAATTTCTTTATTTGAAACAATTAACTGTTTCCTCATTTATATATGCTATAAATTTTTCATTCACTAAATACTTGTTGGGTACCAGCTATATTCCAGGCACCAAGGCAGCATGGTTCCATAGTCAAGGAACTTAGAGGTATATTCAGACAAACAAGTGCATAGACAAGTTCACTGAATAAGTGCAAAGGGTGCTGGGTGCCATCACAGCAATAAACACAATAAACAGGGCATGTAATAGGGAATAGCTGGGAGCCTATTTTACATTGAATAATCATGGAAGATTTCCCCAAGGAGATTACATATCAGCTAAGATCTGAAAGATAAGAAGGAGCTCACCTGACACTCAGAGACAAAGAAAGCAAGAATGTATGTGTTTTGTTGTGTGCATTGTGGTAGCTGGAATCACGTTTTAAAGGTGGGAGGGTGAAGATACTGGAGTATGATTAGGAAGGAGAAGGGCCAGAGAAGGGGTTACATAGCCTGGGGCTGTGAACGGAGATTGGTGTATAATCCAATCTATGTTTCTGAATAATCACTTGTGCTATCATGCAGATAATTGATTGTAGATGGGTAGAATGGAAGCCAAGCCACATGTCAGGAGACTATTGCATAATTGGAAAAATGATTATAACTGGACTAAGTGGTTGTAGTGGAAATAGAGATAGGTAAGTAGACTTGAGAATAGAAGCAAAAGGACCTATTGATGGGTTGAGTGTGGGGCTTGATAAAGAAGTTTGCATCAAAGATATTTCTCAGGTTATATGTACAACCTAGATCTTTATATAAATTCTTCTGATTTAATTTTTTTTAAAAATTCTGTTCCCAAAGTCTTCACTAATCCATTGCATCTGAAAATGCATTCTGGTTTGACAAGAATTCATTTCAGTTTTTCAAATATGGATCATCAGTACCAGTTATAGCTAAATTTAGAGGGCATGAGGGAAGAGGGAAGGTATTAAGCCAAACAAGGAAATCTGCAATTATCTCTTTCCTTCATAATTTAGAGTGAGCCTTTATTTCCTTTTTTCTTTTTGTTCCTTTTCAAAATGTTTAATAGTTTCCATCTGTGTTGTTATTGTTGTTGTTTCATAAAGCTAACTTAAATCCTCACTGGTTAACTAGAAATGATTGAAGGAATTAATTTAACTGAGTCATTGCTTATGTGGGGCATTTGAGTACTCTACCTAAGCCTAAACTATGGATCCAAATGACTAGAGAACAGCTGGGATAATCAGGGTGACCTGGGAAAACCACTTTCACAAAATAAAGGAAACAGAAGGGTGAGTAGGACAGAATTCAACATGTACATACTATTAGACTACGTGACCTATTGCTGCACTAACATGAAATTTGAAGATTTAGGAAGAAAAAATGACAGTAAAAATTGCTCAGAATCCTTCTAGTTGTCAAGTGTATTGGCTTTCATTATTGAAGAATTCTTAGCATTTGAGTTTCCAAACCTTATAAACCACATCACAAAACCCATGTAAACATACCAATTTCTACTGAGTTATTGGTACCAATCTTTTCTCTGTCGCAGTTCATATCAGCTTATGTCTACTGTCTAGACATTATGGGAGCACAAACTCTAGGTTTTCTGCTAATATATTCCAGGAGATTCACCTGGGCATTGGAGTGTGCAGAATGGCCAATAGCAGATTATTGTAGCGTACCTTACAGATAACCCACAAAGAGGCAGAAAGATGTCAGTGATCCAGGACGTTGACCCCAGGAAACGTCACAAGCAGAAGCAAACCACTAGGAAAGGGGTCACTGTGAGAGCTTTCCCTACAATTCTCACCAGAGGCCTGGTCCCCATTTGATATTGTATTGACCCATGTGTAGATTGGATGATTTTCTCCACATCTGCTCCACTTGCTCTCTCATCTGTTGAATTTTTATGAGCTTCCATACACACAAAGGAAGACTGTTTTTTGGCTTGTAGGATCATTGTGAATTTTATCTGGGTAAATCTGGGTCAGCCTCATGATATTCTTAATATTCTAGATGGGAATAGACAGATGTCTGAGCAATAGAGATTCATGCTTGGTTCTCATTTAAAATTATTTCTTCTCACTCCTTTTAATTTCTAAATTGTAATTTCTTAATGTCTAACATTTTGAGGAGTATTAACACAACTACAACTAAGATAGAAGAGGCAGATCAAGACCAGACCTCCTCAATCTTGTTCCTTGTGGCAGAGCATCACCCTCCCTCCCTCCCTGTGTATAAGGATTCTACAGAGAAGAAGTACCAATAGAATATACATATTTATACACAAAGAGAGTTATTATAAAGAATTGGCTCACATGATGGAGGTTGGCAAGCCCAGGTCTGCAGGCTGAAGACCAATGTTACAGATGAAGTCTAAAGGCAGTCTGATGGTGAATTTTCTTACTCAGGGAAGCCAGACCTTTTCTTCTATTCAAACC
Source organism: Noctilio leporinus (assembly GCA_004026585.1). Lineage (NCBI taxonomy): Eukaryota > Metazoa > Chordata > Mammalia > Chiroptera > Noctilionidae > Noctilio > Noctilio leporinus. The sequence goes on along the minus strand of PVIW01001508.1, from coordinate 225,834 downwards.
TTCAACTGATTGGATGAGACCCACCACCACATGATGAACAGTGTGCTTTGTCTTACTGCTTAAAATGTTAACTAACACTTTGGCAGAAACACTCAGAATAGTGGGTAACCATCATATCTTGCCACCCATCATCTTGCCTCCTTCCTACAAACACAAAATCTTACCATGGAAAGATCTAGACTTTGAATTTCAAGGACTGTTAGTCTGAACTGACAATGCCGTTTAGTAGCAGAAATGCAAGTGGGCTTTGATATCAAATATACCTGGGTCAATTCTCTATTCATACGTACAGTTCACAGACCTGTACAGTTCAAGCAAGTTATTCAACTTTTCAGAATCTCAGTTTGGTTCTTCGTAAAGCAGAGATTATAATTTCTCCCTCATAGATTCGTTATGAGAAATCAACTAAATAGCATCCCTAGCAGTTCCTGGCACAGGATAGGCTGCCAATGAATCTTACCCTAGCAGTTATCCCAGCTGCGTGGTTTGCTACTAATATTTAGCTGTGTCTGGCTGCCTGGTAGGTGGAGCTGCCAGGAGACTTACTGCTTCAGGAAATGAAGAGCCTCCTGCAAAAGAATTCATACAGAATGAGGCTGTCAGATGAACTCCGTGTGGGAAGAAAAAGTCTTAGTGAGCTGGGGAAAGACAGACTTCGACTATCTGGTATACGCTCCTCCCCCAGCTCAGTCCCTTCCAGATGTGCTCATATTGCAGTCCTGGGCAGAAAGGAGGCCGAACAAAAACAAAGAGAGCTATTTCCTCTAAAAAGCATCTGGCCCATGCTTTTGCAATTTCTTCCAGTCTTTTTTCCACACACTCACAATCACCAGTGAGAATTCTGGCTACTCTACCTGCCCTGGGACTGTCTTCTCCTGCACTAGTGGGTCTGGCTTAATATTACCAAGCCTAACTGAAAGTCTTAGACCCCGGATTCTATGCTTGGGTTTCTTGAATGAAGTAAGCACTGGGCTTCCTTTCTTCTGTCTTTCCCAAATCTGCATTCTTTGGATAGATGAGCATTTACAAGAACCTCCAGTGGGACTTAGCTTTTCTAATCAAAATATGAACATTCAGTTCCTGACTAGTACCTTAATAGGGCAAGGTACTATTATACTGACAGACACATTCCCAGGAGGGCAGCTATGTCAGTTTACTTCCCTACACCACCCTAAACAAGGAAGCAGATACTCAGTAGAATCAGGGCAGCCTCAGGAATCCACCATGGGAACTGGCTCAGACATGCACTTGAATGACACTGCAGAGATGCTTAAGTTTTACCAACTAATTAGACATTATCCTTTCAACACTGAGGCTAACTACCTGTTTCCTTGGTCCACATCTCTGACCCTGTACTGGCCAGTGTCTTTCAGTCAATAAAAACATTTCTGCTTTTCATCTCCACCAAAGACAGTTCTTTTTGATTAGTGCTGGCCTATTAAATTTTCTGCAATGATGGAAGTGTTTTATACCTGCGCTCTCCAATGTGATAATCATGCCAAGCTATTGAGCACCTGAAATGTGCTAGTGTGACTAAAGAACCAATTTTTTTATATTATGGGTTAAATAGTTTAAATTGCAACTGGTAGCTAGTGTTTCCCAGGTGGTGCCATGCATACCTAGATAATCACCCCTCAGCCACCTAAGATACTTTCTGTCATCCAATGGATCCATAACCCTAATCTCAGAGTCCTGGATCCCAGCTATGTGTTCCATTCTTTTGGTAAGCTTCAAATGTTAATTAATTTGAATCCCTAAATGAGGAAATTTATATACAATAATACATGACAGAAGTCGCTCCATACAACCTTCCAATAGTCCTGAGACAGCTATTTATAAATTTAATCTTAGAGACATTGTTTTGAGGTTCATCACTTGCAAGTCCTAACAATAAAACCCGAAAGATAAATACCAGTTGGGTTGTCTCTCTGATTCCTAAAGACATTCTGAGCCACCTTGTTTGCCCAAGATGCTCCTCATGGATCCTCTTCCATCCTCCCCTCTGCCTACCTGTCTGTTCATGCCCTCCCTCCCACAGACTTGTAATGTGTAAATGCCGAAACTATATTCATAGAGTAAAAGCATTCCCCATATCCAAAACTGTTTTACAACTTTGTCATTGTTCTCTTTATTGTCCTAAACAGAGCCCATTCTACACGTTATCTATTTCAGGCTTTCAGAAGCTTGCCCTAGTGGAACAAAACAAAATGGTTTTCAAAATCTATTCTCAAATTTCACAGTACATAAGACCAGGACAGATCCACAGATGTGTCCTTTATATTCCCATTTAGTAGGTCTCAGGTGAGACACAGAAATTTGCATTTTTGCAAATATCCCAGGGTGTCCTAATGCAGCTGATTCTGCTAATTCTTGTAATTCATTTTCAGAAAAACCTGAACTAGGAAAAATAACTGAAGTTTCTTAATTCCATCTGTGGAATCTGTACAATAATTTGATGGCAAAGTTAAGTGCAAAATTTAAAAATGCATCCTAACACAGCTTCCAATAATCAAAGGCATATTCTCTGGTCTTTAGTTTTCTCCAGAAACTTTCAGATCACTCATATCCTGTAGTGATGTGCTTGCCTCTTTCCCAGGAATCTAAACCAAAAGACCTCTTGAACCCACCTCAGAAACTGTTCTACTCAGAACGATGGCTCACTACACTGCCAGCCAGCTCCCTGGTGACTGTCCTACCCTGGTGTCATATGTAGGGCTAGATTATATGCAGGCATCGGTTATTTCTTCTCAGACCACCACCACTGCTTCTCAGGCTACCTCCAAACCTCTTGGAGTTTTGCAGACAACCTATGGTAGGCACTTCATGCCCTGCCCTTTTCTGGAATCCAAGGGCCCCAAGCTTAATTTATCTGTCTGGATTATGATTCTATCCCTGCTGCTAACCTTGAGTGTTTAAAGCTTTGACATATAACAATAAGTTTTTGATAGCAGCAAGCCTGTGACAGGTAAGAAAAGCTTGTGTATTAAAAGATTAGGAAGCTCATGGGTTCCTGGAAACTTCATTCCTGCCTAAGGCTCTCAGAGGTTTCCTTGGCTTCTAGAACATATTATTTTCTGCCCTCTGGAGACAAATGCACTTGATGCATACTTATCACCTGCAAATCAATGAGCAAACAAAGCACATTAAAAGGATTTTGGGACCTTTGGAATGTAGGTTAAGTTGGGCAGGAGTCATGGTGGATGTTCAGGAATATGGGAGGCGGGAGACTAGGAGGAGCTATCAGGGGCATCTCATTCCTTAGGAGGAGCAGGGACTGGGGTAACTGACCCAATGCAGGAGCAAGCACTGGGAGGTAGATAAGAAGATTCAAAGGGACAAGACCCAGCATTTGAGTATTGGAATCAGTATTTGTTTAAAGGGCACAACCGTGAGAGACTCAAGAAGCAGCAGCCATGCTGGGGAATGAATATACATTAGGATCCCCATGGACACCTGGGGCTAATTGCATGCTATGGAATACAATATGGTGATAGTTTCCTTTGAAGCAAAGCAGTAAATTTGGATTCAGCAATGCAAATTTAGGCAGTAAATTTAGATTCAGAGATGTAAATTTGGGCAAATGTAGATAACCATGGCCAGGTGGCTATAACAAAATACTTCTTTGCTTTGTCAGAGTTAGTCCAGGAACTAGCATGACATGAGTAAGACCAGTAGACACTTGTGCTATCCATGCTATTACTCATTAAGAAAACAGAATGATACTTCCTGAAACGTGGGCTCTGTAGTCATAATCCAGACTACACCATATATCACACCATCTGCATCAATTGTAGGCTCCGCATGCAGACTTGTCACCATCTATCCTTCACATCACTATTCTAGTCAAAGGGAATCCTCTGAAGAAATCAAGATGGCCCAGGCTGATGTGCAGGACTGAAACAGTGCTCCCCATTCAACTCAACTGGTTGGGATATGCCCACCAGATTAACCCTCCAAGGGTACCTTTCTTTTCCTTCTTTCCTGTCAGGGGAATATTCAAGCCTAGCATAGCTGGACAACATTTTGGAGGTTAAAGTAAAAATGGTTATAAGAGTCATATCAGTGCCAACCAAATGTTAAATAAAATAAAATCAAAGATACAAGATCATCAAAAAGATAAAACTACTGTTATAATTTGCAGATGCCAATTTTTCATGCTTTTGGCAAATTTTAAAAAGTTAATTGGAAAAGAAAATGGAACAAATGATATAGGCAGTATGTAAGGCAAAAACCTACTCCACCCAGATATTTTTCTGTTTGATATAAGCAGATGTTAATTTGCATGTGTTTATTGTTCCTAATTTCCAAGCACACAGGAGATCAATTAAGAAATTGAACCCTAGCTGGTGGGGCTCAGTGGATTGAGCAACAGCCTGTGAACCAAAGGCTCACTGGTTCAATTCCCAGCCAGGGCACATGCCTGGGTTGCAGGCCAGGTTCTCAGTTGGGGACATGTGAGAGGCAATCACGTGTTAATGTTTCTCTCCTTCCTGCTCTCTCTAAAAATAAATAAATAAAATCTTTAAAAAATAAATTTATGAAACTCTCTCCTAAAATGATTCAAGAAAAAAAATAATAACACGCCATTAATATGCTCACCAGAAATTAGAACTCAGTCATCAATGCTGGAAGTACGTGTCCACATTAACATGACCAGGTGGAAGGCTAATGAAAAAGTTCCCCTTTTTTACACACCTCAAATAACAGATGAAATGGAATTTTAATCTGCAATATAACACTAGACATACATTAAAATGTTTCATGCTTAAAAAGAAAAGTAATACCTGTCAAACTCAAAAAAATGCTTTCTACTACATATTCATGCAAGCTTCACAAATTATACTAAATTTGAATAATTAATAGTATATTCGTTAAGTACCCTAAAAAGTCAAGTGATTTGAGAGATATAACTCTTATCCATAAGATAGGGCCAACCACTCTCTACAAAGTTTAAACTGATTGAAGGGGAGACTTGGAGAAAAAAATATCTAAGTGAAACTTCCATTTTGACCACATTATACATCAAGAATTTTAGGGAAAGTAAGTTATAACCCTTGGTATTGGTAATCAGAAAATGAATGATTTGTTTCAAATGGAACTAAGGAAACCCACCCTTTTATAATGCATTCATTCTGAAAACCTTTGTTTGAATGTCTACCAAATATTTTGCACTGTGCTAGCTAACAGAGATTCAAATGAACAGATGAGTAGTTTTCAAGTTGAAGAAATATTCCAGTGCTGCTATGAGTTGCTCTCCCATCATAAGCTGACCCACTGAGAACTGTAAAATGGAAAACAGCCCATGGATCTGGTAGGAGGAGGACAGTGCTGAGACTAAATCCATAGGCAGAGGACCTAAAGAAGCCTTTTACTCCATGCATTCTGGGATTTATTGAAGGTTTTAAACTAAGCAGTAATGTAGTCATGGATTTGTTTTAGAATATTTGGAGGTAGTATTGGGGTAATGGTCAAACTTGCCAGCAAGGAAGTAAATAATGATCAGTTTCTGTGATCAAGAGAGAAATGCAAGGCAGTTTTGTCTATATCAGGGGTGGTGGAAATACCCAAACATGGAAAGATTTAAGCAATATTTAAGAGTCCCTATGGACTAAGTGATTGAGTCACTTAGAGATAAAGAGAGAGAGAGAAGGAAAGGATGATGTTTCACATCATCTCTCTGGACCCCAGTTTTCATCTATACAATGAATTTATTATCATTACAATGCAGGTTGTTGAAAGAATCAAATGAAATCAATATAAGTAGAATCACTCTGTAAACTTTAAAAGGCTCTATATAAATGTTTGTTGAAAACAACAACAACAAAAAAAGGTGTTGGGGGAAGAAATTTGCTTCTTTGTATCTCAATTTCTTTATCTACAAAAATAAACCAATGAGGTTGCCTTCTGGCTTTAACATTTCTTGGCTATTTGATACTTTCCTTGACAATGTGGAGTAATTCATCTAATTCCTCAGGATGAGATGGAAAGACGAGCCCATACCATCACTACAATGTCAAAGATGAACCTTTAAATCTTCCCTATGACCAAATAGGTAGTAGGCAGGATTTGTCTTTGCAAAGCATCTTTATTATGCACTTTCTGTCTGTGCCAAGTCTGGACATAAGAATGTGATTAAGACATGGTTTTTAAGATGAGCTTCTTACACTCTGAGATGACTTTGAATTAATTAAATATAATTGATATTCTGCATATCTTAAATAAACTTTCCTCCCTCCACCTTGAAGACCAGCTAGCCTTCCTTACCATCTTTCAGATAAATACCTTATTGCCTTGCAGAGAAGTTCTGATCTCTCTTTCTCCAGACCTCTTCATATATGCCTTAGTTCCCACTGATAGCACCAGGATCTTTTCCTAAATTAACTTCAACAAAATGTATGGAAAACAAATTCATTGGTTGTTTCCTTAGAGAGCCATAGACATTATAGTTGTAGCTCAAGTTTTTCAAATTAACTCTTCATTAATTTATCTAGAAAGAGTAAAGAGACAGAACAAGTTCATTACTCAAGATTGTGGTCTTAACTGTTAAACATAAATAATTTTACAGTAAATCAGGAACCATGAATATCTGTTGTTTCCCCACTTCCCTTTTCAACTTTAGGCTGGTCTTGACTCTGTAGGATCCTTCAAGTTTCCCTGGACTTGCCTTCTTCTCAAATTTTTATTTAATGAAAACAAATAAACAAGTGAAAAAATTCCAGTTTTCAAGCTCTTCTCTACAGGATGGATTATTTGATGCCACTCTGATTAGGGAGAAATACAAATCTCTACATTTTTTTCTGGCTGAAAATTATAGTTGTCTGTATCCAAATCACTCTTCAAAGCATTAGTTTTACTTTTGAATTCATTTAAGTTTCAAGGCTACCAATTACTCTTTCCATTTCAACCATTCCTTGGTTACTAGCTATAGTAAAAAAAAAAAAAAAAAAAAAAAAAAAAAAAAAAAAAAAAAAAAAAAAAAAAAAAAAAAAAAAAAAAAAAAAAAAAAAAAAAAAAAAAAAAAAAAAAAAAAAAAAAAAAAAAAAAAAAAAAAAAAGTACAATCTATAGGGAATAAAAAAACATCTTAACTTATTTCTACTTGGAAAAGCATGAGAACAAAGAGATAAAAAAGAAATCTAATTGTTAATCCAGCCAGCCACAAGAATAATTCAGACATAGATGTTTAAAGATATATATAAAAATCAGAATTTAGCCCTGGCTGGTGGCACACTGGATAAGGCACCAGCCTGTGAACCCTAAGGTTGCTGGTTCAATTCCCAGCCAGGGCACATAACCAGGTTGCAAGCCAGGTCTGTAGCTGGAGGCAGGTGAAAAGCAACTATACATTGATGCTTCTCTCCCTCCCTGGCTCCCTCCCTTATCCCCTCTCTAAAAATAATGTTTTTAATCTTTTTTTAAAAAATCAGAATTCAGGGAAATAACTATTCTAATCTTGTCCTATTTTTTTTTAAAGGATAACATCCGTTCCAATTTTTTTCCAAGTATAGAGTTCCTTATTGTTTCTAGCTCATTAACTTTCCTCAGTCGCTCCCAGAACAACACATTTCACCACTGTTTTGCATATGTGAGGCATAAACAAAGGCAGGACGTTTTAAGGCATGATCCCAAGGGGCCTTCAAGAAGTTTATATTTCACTGGAAACTCTGAGCATCTTTTGCCCAGCTAAGGAGAACATCTGCTTCCTCTTAGCAACTTTAAATACACTTTGATCCTGACATCTTTCAATATCACCCACACAATGTACTTGAGGTTTTCCCGAGTAAAATGGGAGAGCCAAGTGACATTTGAGTTGGGGGCAAACTGCCACTTTCCAAGAGACATTTAACTAAAGGTTTTGAGCACAGTTTTAAAGCTACTTATTCTTGGTTTTTCCTTAGAAACTTCGTTCTGAAATAACACTTAGCATCTATATAGCATTTTTAAAACATTAAACAAATTGCTCCTTATCCAACCTTTTGTCAGGAAGTCAATTAGGTAGGATATAATTTGTAGATGACAAACCAAGAAATGAACTGACTTAGAAGTATACTCCATTCTTCTCATTATTATTCTTCCCCAAACACCAAGAGTTTTCATGTGTCAGCACAAGTTTAGCCAAGACCTTTATGATAATTAATTTTAAATTTAAAATGTTCCATCAAGTACTTTTCTTCAGGTTCCTTTATTTATTAGCTCATCCCAAAAGTACCTACTGAGAGCACAATAAGCTTTCAGACACTATAGTTCACTTTTAGCAAATTAAATAATAATTAACTGAAGGGTCAGAAAACTACATCCCTTAGCCCCTATTTGTATAAATAAACTTTTATTGGAACAAACCATACCCATTTGCTTAGATATTCTCTACAGATGCTTTTGTACTCCAGCAGCCAAGTTCAGATTGAAGCTTGATCCAGTAGTTGTGAAAGAGATCATATTACTCACCAGACCAAGAGGTTTGTCATGTAGCCCTTTCCAGAGTAAGTCTGCCAACCATGTTGTAGCTCAGTGATTTCTAAACACCTTACCTACCTGCACATGGGTCTTCTGAGAACCCTGTTAAAGGCACAGATTCCATACCCAAAAGATTCTGATTTAGTAGGTCAGTGGTAATGGCATGCAAAAGTCTGTATTTTTTTTAAATCTCTTTTAGGTGATTTGGCTGTATAACTCCACTTTAGGAATGCTGTAAGGGTGATACAGTTTAAGAGTACTCAAAAGTAGGTTTTTGTTTTGTTTTCTTTTGTAGGAGGCATTTCCATGAGATGAGATTAAGAAAGGGGTTCTCAGAAATGGTGATTATCTTAAAGTTTTGATAGATTGGGGTTGTTTGGAAATCCAAAGCTTATTTCAGGCAGTAGGGAAAACAGTTATGAGCCAAGATATGGAGGTAGGAAGGAACAAGAATGAGAGGATGAGTTCAGCAGGGAAACAAATATAGTCAAAGACAGAATGTCGCTCAGGATTCATGAAAGAAAATATCCCACTTGTATGGGGTTGGTGATCAGAGCAATACACACCCTTGAAGGCTTATTGAAAACACTTTCAGTCTAAATTACTTGCTCAAGATTTGTGAGTTTCAGACCTGATTCAGCCAAGCCAAGCACTGTATTCCAATCTCTCTGGTGAACAATGGAGGTCATTTGTAATATTATGGGGTTAGGGTAAATCAGTAGCTAGTTCAGAGTTTGGACCTGCAACTTTAACTTCTTTAGCAATGTCCTCAAACTTTAACATGCATCAGCAACACAGACAGGGCTTGCTGAAACTCAGAAAGTTGTGTTTCTGGGCCAGAGTTCCTGATTCAGTAGGATGGATGTGGGGCATGAGAATCGGCATTTCTAACAATTTCTCTGATGACTCTGATGGTGCTGGTCCAGGGACCACCTCTGAGAATCACCTCTCTAATCATGTGAGGAAACTGGCTGGAAAAGAGGGTCACATAGTGTACTTGTAAATAGGCTTGGTCACACTGAAGCTGACTCAAATTCTATAACTGATAAACTGAGACAAATGCACTATTGTCCTTCACGCTTGAACTTTTAGTGCTTCTCACCAGTTTGGATGGAAACCAAACTGAGATCACAGAATCATAAATAATAATAGACTAACAATAGAATAGGCCTCGGGGGTTCTCTAGTTCAATGCTTTATTTGATAGGCTAGATGGAGAAAGAAGAAAATCAAAGAGGTTACATGGTTTAACTGCATCCAATTCCTAATAGCCACTCAAGGGTTTAGTTCCTGGAAAGGGACCTGTGTAATAAAAATGGGTGATATTTAATATAAAGAAAATAAACTAGGACTGGGTCCATGTCCTCTTGGTTTACTAGACAGGTGACAGATGGCAACCATATGAACTCATTTTAGTAATTATACCAAAAATGAAATCCTTATTGAAGGGAGGTCCATGCTAGCAGAAACAGCCACCAACAAAATTAATCAAGATTAAAAATCAACTTTCACTCTTGAGTAACTGGTCCAAATTTTATTAGTTTATTACCTCATGACTTTAAAAGTCAAATAATCACAATACTAATATTAACTATTTTATTTCATTCTTGACTGTTTTGCTGAATTTGAAGTGTAAGGAAATTGACACTTGATCAGGTTAAAGTCCTAGCTCCTGATTATGGGTAAATGATGACTCAGGTAACAGCTGCAATTGATTGAGTGACATCTAAGCAGAGAAGCTCTAGCTACTTCTGGGCTCCCAGGACACTTAGAAGTAATTCAGATATGGTTTCTTATCAGCTGGGTATTAGCAGCCTATAAATATGTGTCCACATTCACATAATGAGTTCTGACAGAGTAAAAGCCACCTGGAAACAGCTAAGCATCCTTCTTCAAGAGGTGGTTTAGCTACTTTTTCCTCGAGGGACAACCAATCAACAATGCATTATTTTATTTTGTTGATATGTCGGGTATGTCAGGCCTTTGTTTTATCTTATTTTGTTTTCCATTTGCTTTCATTGTTTACTATATGTGCTCTTCGTTGATCTTTACAATATAGAACAAAAAGGATTGGTTTCCTTGTCCAGCCACATGTCATATGTAGATAAAAATGAGTTAATCTTTAATGAAGCAGAAAGTGAGCTATATAAAGGCAATTTCCTTCCAGGCTTTACATGATGGTTCTTGTTCATTTTATTGAGTTCATCAACTAAACGGTTATTTATTCATATGTCCATCCATCACATATCAAACACTACTATGTGGAAGCCATTCTGACAGATTTAGGTCCCCCACCCTTTTTGTTAATTATTTGAAAAGAAGGAGCAAAGGAAATACTGTTCCCACACTAGGCATCATTTGAGTTCTAATTTCCCTTTTTTTTTTTCCATCATGTTGTAATTCCATGCTGGGTTGGTGATTACTTTACAAACAAGATTACCCTTCCATCATTCCATCATTTTCAAAGTGGTGAAAGGATTTGATAATTTGTTTGAAAAGTCTAGATATTATGAAATATTCTATTCTTTATAAGTTAAACATAATTTTCTCAGCCTGGTAATTTAAGGTTTTCTTTCCAAACTTAGCCTAACCTTGAATGAAACCAGTATCCAAGTCAGGCCTGTTTATGCACGAAATCCTACAGAGGTATCAGGAACCCACCTTGGCATTGCCTGCTTCCCTTCAACCTGAATGAATTCCACTTCCACAAAGGCCATGAATTCTTTAAGGACCAACTTGAAGTTCCACCTTCTCTACTGGGTTCCTTTGGGAACCATGATACCACAATGAGATATTTCTCTAGCTTTTCAGAACACTGATGATCTATATCATTCATTTGCCAGACCAAATTCTGCCTTATGTTATGAATTATTATTTCAAATAGGTGCACTATAAGCTCTTTGAGGACAAATAATAGGGCATACATTTCCTTATATATCTCACAGAGCAAGACTTACTTTGGCTGGGCTCTGGTGCCTGCTAAGTCCACCTTTGGGTGTGTCACATGTGGAGGTGGTAGGGTGGTGTTTGGATGTTGTCTAAAGCTGTCCACTGGGCATGCTGGCTCTGGGGCCTCCTAGAAGGTAAACCTAAGATTAGCTACCACCTGTGTTCTGCCCATGGTAGAACACAGGGTTCTACCATGTGTTCATTATTTTGGTAGGTTCATTATTTTGGTAGGTTCATTATTTTGTGGCACCTAACATGAGCCACAAAATAATCTGCAGATGGCTGCTACTTGTATTAGGCTTAGAGATGCCCAGGAGAGGACAAGCTACAGACCAAGGCTGACTGCTGCTAGTATCAGATTTGGGGCCACTCAGTGAGAGGTATGGGACATGCTGAGGCCAGAAACTGCTTATTTGAGAGATTTTAGGAAAGTCTGAGGTATAAGCCAAGATAGGCCATTGTATTGAAAACCCACTGGAAATAGCTTGGGAGGACCCACAAGTTGGGTGGAGCAAACAGTGTGTCAGGTAGATGGAGACTTAGACATGGTGTCTAACTGGTTTAGTCTCAATGTGTCTTCTTTAGTTGTAGGACTTCCATTCAGCTAGATTCTGAATGATGGTTATTCTGCACTTTGGTTGTAATTTCTGTGTGGTTGTACTTTAATTATTAAATGGTCAGATCTGTTCTAATGGGATGAGGCCAGACTTGGGGATGCTTATAGTAATGATCACTATTAGAGAACATTGGGGATTTTCTCCAATAGAAACATGACCATGGAATCAACTAAAAACAAAACAAACAAACAAACAAAAAAATCAGAACCTTAAAGTACTTTAAAGGTAGTTACTAAAAGGTTAGCATTTCTGAAGCCACTGCAGTTGAACTTAAAATGTTTATTGTTGGTGTTGTTTATTGTTATTGTTGTTGTTATTGCTTTGTATGAAGTTTAGAGAATTAACTGATCTCCCTAATGTTGCATAGGGCAGCCTTACAGTAAGTAGTATGTTTATTCTAAAAAACTTTAGAAATCTTTACTGATGGACTCATTAATCACTAGCTAAACCAGCAAACCAAAACCAAGCTTGCAGATAAACAAAGCAAGTGGTTGCAAAAGTGGCCATCTGAAAACTCAGCCACGTTACAGAGAGTTGATAAAGGGGCTGTTATTCAGCTGGCAACCCATGGCGGGGTGGGGTTCATGGATTGGGGTATGGGGAGAATTTAGCTGGCGTGGATATTAGACCGCATCTTGCTGAATACTGCCTGTTTTTTCAAAGAGCTCACAATGCCAGCGTTTCACATACTGGATTCTAGGGTTTTCATTTCCTACAGCAGGATGAGAAATATAGTGTCCTTTATGTTGAAGCACCAAAATGTACTTGAAGATACGTGTAGGAGGGAGATGGGAGGAGGGAGGGACAGAGGAATGATGCAAAAGAGCAGTTCCCCGTTTTAGCAAATGAATCGACTCCTAGAATTAGAAAGAAAATTCTCAAAATGGAAGCTAAAAATGTCTGACAATTTTAAATCTAGGATAATGGCAATTTATAAAATGTAGGCTTGGAAAAAGAAGATCAACATTTCCTGATTCCGCAACCTGTATTTTGAAGGGCATGTATTCAGGTGGTTTCTAACATTCCTGGTGCTGAGATAAATGAGAAAGGAGGTGTGAGTGGGTGTAGAGCAGCCTCGAGGTAATGCACAGTCCCGATTTATTTGACTTCAAAGTAATTTTAAAATCAATTCAGTATTTCCTGGATAGGTTGACATCATCCCGTTCATAATCAGGGGAAAGGACAAAGCTGCTTGCTTTGTGCTCATTAAAATTCTGTATTCTACACTATGCAGGAGCCTGTGTCTATTTTCAGGGCAACCATAAGACAAAGCAATAAATGTTCTTGTCCCTGGGGCTAAGGTGGGAGAGCAAAGAGGAGGCGTGTGAGGAACACAGATGGGAAAAGAAAGAGGGAAGGAAGGAATCTGTTAATGTTTATCAAATTCTAGTAATAGAATTAAGTGTTAACCATATGTAGTTAATAAAGCATCCAAAGCACAGGCATGAATTCCAGAGTACTCCAAGAATTCTCATCTGAGGAAGACCTGCCAAGAAGGTTGTGACAGTCGAGGTAATCTGGAAAATGACTTGATATAAGGATATTGAAGACACCATTGTCTGTCCTTCTTTTATTAGTGTCATTAAGTACAATAGTTTCTATTCTCACAACATATTTCTAAAGAAAAATATCTATAACTTATTTTGGTACTATTGGCAGAAACATGGAACATAGTTCTTTTGTATATTTATACAAAAGAGATTGTTTACATTCACATGCTTATCTAAATAAATCAATGTATGAATATGCATCTGTCAACAAAACAAACCCTGGGTCATGACAGCCATGGTAGAGGGACCCTCTGAGGTGTGGCTTTGCCATGACCTGGACTCTGAGGTTGCCTTCAGCTCTGCTCTGAGGGAGCAGGGCAGGTGGCTACAGACAGCATTAGAGTTTAACAGAGCCGAGGGAGCAGTTACTGGCTCTCCCCCAATGTAAGGTGCACCTTCCATACAACTGTGTCTCTTCCCCAGGCCTGCAGAAACACTGTGGTTCATGCTCCAGGGGAGGAAGTAAACCTTGCAAAAGGGAGACTCCCCTTTGGACAGAGAACCTGCCCTCAGAATTCAGAGAAATGCACCTGCTGTGCTTGCTTCAGTCCCACCTGATGGGTAGAGGAGGCTGCCCAGTGACTAAGAAAAGGTGACCTCGAATTCAGAACAGGACATGCACTTTGATTTTGAGCATTCCACATGAAGTATTCTTTCTCCCCGGGTAACAAACAAACCCCACTTCAAATGCTCTTTTACTGTTCTCAGTAGGTGCCTGGCTTTTTCTTTTTCTGCTTCCAGTCACTATTCACACAAACACATGCACAGGCACACACATGCACGTGCAAACACATACACATGTGCATGCATATTTGCACACCTGCAAAAACACACAAACACACCTGCATAGACATACACACACACATACAAATGCTCATATACACACTCACACATACAGCCAGTGGGTATGAGGTAAGAAACAAGACTTTTGTTCTAAGAAAGGCAGGCGGACCTTTCCGAGTTCATTAGAAAGGTGCCCCAATATACATGCTCAGGCTTGCAAGCTTCCAGAATGGGACTCCATGTTCAAAGGTAAGGACAATCGCCTCAAGACCCAGCTCCCCACTGCTGCTGGGTCAGGGAGAAAGGAAGATGGGCAGAGTTCTTTCAAGAGAGTTTGGCACTGTGCCTGTTTGGCACGGAAAGGAACCAGCCCCCTCTTTACCATGTCCTCTGTTTTCAGAGGCAGCCTGGTTCCACTTCTCTGCTGGAAGCTGTCGCCTGGCCCAAAGCAGTGAAGAGGAGGGGAGCCCTGCATTGTTGGAGCATGGGAGTGGAAAGTACAATACTTGGAATTCATGCCACAGGGTGACCTAAAGGGAGTGTATTCAGTCTTTTGTCTTCCTAGCCTAGCCTAGGTCACATTGGCCTTTGAAATGGCATGGTGGTGTCACTGCCCAGTGGGTAGGACACAGCATAGTTCCCTATAACTCTGGGAACAAAGGAGGGATCGCCACACCATCTCTCTCTTAGATCAACTAGATTTAAATCTCAGATTTGCTGTCACTTTTCAGCTTTGTGACCTAAGGCAAGCATCGCATCTCTCTGTGCTTCCATCTCCTCACCTGCAAACTGGTATAGTAACAGTCCAGGTCCCGCCTCATTACATACTTATGAGGATTGAATGAAGGCACAGTCCCAAAGGGCTGAGGAAAAGTGTCTGGAAGACAGCACCTATTCCACCAGATTTCCCATTGACCTGCTCTTAGGCTTTGCAGGGAAGGAAAAAGGAGAACTGGGCTACTGTGTTCCTGAGCCCACCTAAGTCCAGGCTGGGTGGGGCTAGTTCTGCTTTCAGATCCCACCATTCCTACCCTTGCATGTCTCTAGGCTCAGTGAAGCAGAGTTGTTGGCTGACTCTGCTGAAAGGCAGGGATGGCCTCATTATCCTAAAATAACCTAATAATGAGGGTCTATAAAATGAGGCACTGGCACGAGGAAGGGCCAGGTACACTTACTGAGTATAGGAGCGTAGGTTCTAGAGAGCTGTTTGAATGGAATGCTGGGTCTTATGCATTATTAACAACATGAGGGAGAAAATGGACCCCCTGAGACTGTTCTTCATTCTATTTTGAGTTCCTGTCACCTACAAATAAAGCACCCACTCTCTAGAGAGAATCACCAATCATCTGCAACCCACTTGCCATGCACCATGATTGCAGGGCAACTGACCAGGGCACCGGAGGCGTTTGGATCTGAAACTGCAAATAAATGTGTGTTTTTATAACTGAGACTAGAAATTTCAATCTAGACAAGCTTGTGTGAAGGCCATTTCTCTACCCTACGCATATATTTTCCAAACCACAAATCAAAATCTAGTATGTCAAGGAGGATTTTCGTATGGCTTTTGCAACTGCCCTTAGGCAATCTTAAAGCTAACAGTTTGAATGTCAAAATATTGGCCTTTGGGGATTGTGAGGGAAACAGGACAGAATATTTGACTAACTTGAAAACTTGAGGCACTTGACCATATTCATGTATTTGTCAGGAAGGAAAAAGCAGCAAATAAGGAACTTTTTTCAGGTGGAAACCATAGGTACCTCATAAAAGGGTTACCCTATGGTCTGTATCTTGACCTAAACAGCAAAGAGAAATTAGAACCCAACCCTGAGTCTCCATGGTGACTCCCAATCACTAGTTGTCATGAGTAGAATTTGCCAAAGTCACCCTTCCCTAATCCTCCCCCTCTTCTGTCCCTCAAAAGAAGCAACTATATCTGTGTACCTGACTATATTCTCTTTTTCATCCCAGATCATTTAAGAAGACAGGGCATCCCCCTGAGCACTGTGATCCATACAGTGTGTGCTCTTGGATTAGAAACAAGAACTGGAAGAAATGATATTCCCCTCAAGAGTCAGTTTAACATTGTAGTAAGTGGTGTGGAGTCAGGCTCTCTCTCTAGATCCAAATCTTAACTTCCCCACCTATCATCTGGAAACACTTTCTTAATCTTTTTCACATTAATAATATGGAAATAATAACCAGCACGTCACTCATTGGAATGACTGGTGACGTAAGAAAAGAACCTGGTTCATGCTTGGAATTTCTAAACAAGGAAAACAATGTGGAAACTATCAGCATCAACTCTAAGCAATTCACATTCTTCTGATCCTATCCTATGAACTTGCTGAAGAATAAAAACATAGAGTGTTTTTTCCTAGCAGTAACTCCCTTTAATATCTTAGAACAGGAAATACAGAAACTAGTTTTAAAATAAGCTAATGGGCCGGTTTTCAATGTGTCAGAAAGCCAGAGAGAGAATGCTTTGGGCACTCCTCCCTTGATCTAGGCCTGTCATCCTTTTATGTACTAACAACCACATCCCAAATGAATCTCCTTAAACCTCGGTTCCTAAAATGTGGAAACTTACATGGTTCACTTGTTTTGCAACTAACAAAGCAAGTAAGCTAAAACAAAGAGCACCCCTTGTGTATGCAGAGTACTATTTTACCTGTTGGATTTGTAATACTAATTTTAAATTAAATTCAAAATTTAAGATACACACTTTGGTTGTAAGATTATGGTTATTAGTGTTGAATTTTGCTTTCTCATTTTTTTGCTCTTTCTCTATGCGCACATTGGGGACATTTTAATTTATAAAATAGGGGCCCTGAAAAAGATACACTCTAAAGCCATTACTTAAACTTTAGCCTTTTATGATTCCATGATTTCTGCAAATATCCAAATCTATGTTCCATTTTTAGCAATTAATGATAATTTTTGAGAAGAAGACATTAAGAGGAGCTATGTCTCTAATTCCAAAGTTGCCTATTTCAACTGAAGAAGGAGTCTTTTCATAACTTTGTGACTCACCAAATAAGAAACAGTTTCTACCCTCTGTGTCATTTGAAAATTGGGGCAAGCATGGTTGTAAGAAGCCAATGAGGTCAGCAGGAAGATTCCAGAATGCACAGGATATGGAGCAGAATCCTGGAAGCAGATGGTGGGGTGGTGCAGTGGAGAATAAGGAAGGAGAGAAGAGAAATTGTTTTCAAATATTTAAAGTCCCTCTGCTCAGAGTCTAGGTATTTTCTAATCTTCACACCCGGCATCCTGTCAGAAACTGCAGCAGCCTTTCATCTTCCCCCAGCCCAGCTTTTCTCACCTCCCATCACACATCCTGTGCTTTTCATGTGTATTCAGATTGCTTTGTGTACCATCCACTTCTTTGCAGGGCAGGGTCGTAAAAGCAATCAGATTAATGATTACCAATTACAATTCCATGGAATCTGCTTCTCTGCAGTCAATAAACAACCCAACTCTGATTTCCCTTTGTGCAATCAATGTCATTACCTCTAAGGTTGTATATATATTTTTAAGTTCTGATACAAAAAAATGACTTCCATCTATCAGCAAAGACTAATTAGGAAGCTATTTCTTTATCCACTAAGGAGGGTCTGAGTGACTGTTTCTGCTCTTCAAAGAGTTTATAATTTAATTGGAAAAGAAATTAAAATTGAAATAATACTCTTATTAATAATGTAACCGTGTAAAACTATATAAGAACAATGCAACAAAATATGTTTACGTGTCAATAGGTGGTACAGGGTGAAGTTACTGCACCTGTGAGGATGGGCTGGGCAGGCTTCCCAGCAGAGGTGGGCCTTGCCCTGGGCCTGATCCGGCACAGATGGTAGATGTCATTCTGGCTGGAAGGAGGCCAGACTCCCGAGAGGAGCAAGATAGTGAGAACACCAGGAAAATATCAGAGGTAGCGACTTGCAGGGTATTTTCATAAGCTGTAGGCTGGCTGAAGTTGAAGATTTATGTGGAGGAGCAGGAGGTGGTGATAAAAAAAAAAAGAGTCTGGGTTTATGATGATTTAAAGAACCCTGGGTCCATCAAATAGCTCTAATTATGTTCTCTCATCCGATTAAAAATATCTATTTGTTAAGTTCCTATTATATAATGAGGTACTTCTGGGGGTGGGAAAAGGCAGAGAAACAAAAAGCTAAGATCTAATTTAAGCTCAGAAGGTAGACATAAAAACAGGATAGGTTAACAATGCAAAAATTACTAGACAAAACCTCTGAATTAAAAAAAAAAAAAAAGGAATGTGATTTGGCAAATAATTACTACATCTGTAGAGGAAACCAATTATTTTGTCTGCTAAAAACCATTTCCTT
Source organism: Noctilio leporinus (assembly GCA_004026585.1). Taxonomy (NCBI): domain Eukaryota; kingdom Metazoa; phylum Chordata; class Mammalia; order Chiroptera; family Noctilionidae; genus Noctilio; species Noctilio leporinus. The sequence goes on along the minus strand of PVIW01001508.1, from coordinate 207,140 downwards.
TCTTCTGAGAATAAGAGAAACTTCCTTTACTTCTGAGTATTATTGTTTCTCCCAGCCCCCAACCAATCCTGTGGTATCCACAAGGGGCTGCCCCTGGAGACGGCATTGGCCATAATCAACAAGTAAGAAGCAAATCTAGGCAGCAGGAACATCCCTAGTCCCAGTTTCCTTTGGGAACTGGCTACATCCTTCCTGGGATTCAATCTTTTCTGAGTAATATGAGCATTCTGCTTATAAAGTCTCCCTTTAATAACCTCGTTCAAGTTGGATGCCTGTCACTTGCCATTCAAAATGTCTTAGTTTTCAACTTCTAAGCTACTAAAATCTGCCTTGAATTATAATTGTTTGCTTTCCTGTCTTTAAATATCTGGGTTTGTGTTTTTTCCTGTAAACCTATGAATGATTCCTCACTCATCTTTGTGTCACTTAAACTGCCCAGGTAACACAAATGTGTACTAAGCAGACAGAATTGGGTGAATAATATTAGTTGCAGTAACCAACCCCCAACTCGTAGTTGCTTGACACCTTACAAGTTATTTCTCACCCTTAGGAATGGGTGTCCCTAAAGGGAAGGTGGGTGTCTAGGTGGTATTTCTGGGGCCAGCTCTTTTCATCTCATGGCTCCACTCCCGTGATCCATGTTCCCTGTCTGAATCCTCTATGGTCAGGAGCAGAAGGCATGGAGAGGCCTCTTCTTAACCACCTGGGCCCAGAGGTGATGGCAGAAGATCTTCTGCTCTTACTCAATTGGCAGCAGCCACAGAGCCATGAGTACTGGGAGGTGCAGTCCCCAGTTGGAAAGCCAACTTTTGACAACAGCTCTACCCTAGGAAAGGAGATCACGATCTCTGGAAAAAAAGGTTGCCATTTCTTCCACAAACACATTCATGTAATGTTGGCTGAATGTACCTTACTGCAAAAAAGGCAGTAAGGAAGGAAGACAGGGAGAGAAGAAGGGAAGGGGGGAGGGAGGGAGGGAAGGATGGATGGATAGACAGAAATAGAAAAAAGAAAATAGAGAAACTTTCTAGAGCAAAGTGAAAAAGGAGTTCATTGTGAGTTAGATGGGGACAGATTGTTTCTCAAGGACCAAGTCTTGAGTATTTTCTCTTACACTTTCTTAATTGTATAAAACCCACTAAAAAACAGCATACATCACAAATAAAAACATACAGGAACTCTGCTGACTACTGAAGTGACGTGACAATACTGCTAACATACATTTTAAAAATATTTATCCAAATTATTGACTTGGGGTCTAAATTGCATAAGTCAAACTCAGGTCTTCAGCAGCTTTCATTGTCAAATTCTCTTCATAAGAATCAGCTACTGGGTAAACGCAAAAGCAATCTGCCAAAGAGCTTTCCTTAAAGGCCAGAATTTCAGACATCTTAAAATGGCTGCTTCTTCTGTTCACCTGAATCCCACTTCCTTTCCCTGTGAGGCAGTGAAAGTACATGTACAACCCTTGGAACAAAGAGGAAACATTCTAAAGCCTTCCAGAGAGGTTTAAAATATTTTTAAGTTCATCGTCCGTCCCCTACCCCTCAAATATTCTAAGTGCAAGCCTTATGGTATGAGAGTTGGGTTCTGGTCAAGAAGTGGAGTTCTGGAGCAGCTCTCCCTGCTCAGGGGAAGGGATGAGAGTAGAGGAAATAAGAAATTTCTGAAGATGAGGCTAGACCCTCATGGAGAGGATGCCCTGGAAACTTCCCCCTTGCTCATGGAGGGGATGCCCTGGAAACTTCCCCCTTGCCCCCCTCTAGGTACTAGGGCAAGTTCTCTAATTCTGAAATGGAACTTCTTAAGGACAGGCCAGGTTAATTTGCTTTAGTGCTCTTAGCAAGTAGCATGGCATCTGACACCTAGCAAGTATTCAGTAAATATTTGATGATTAAAAAACTGAATGGAGCTAGGATCTAGTTATTATATCTTGGAGGCAAACTGAGCATTTGGCCTCAATAATAAAGAAAAAATATGAAACTGGGGTACAAGATTGGAGCAAGACATGCAAGAGGCATTTAACGCTAAGTTTCTTTAACGGCTTTTATGTGGAAACCTGTGTGGTCTCAGAGTCGGGAGCCAAAGAGAGTCATCAAACAGAACCCAAAAGATCTTAGCTGATCAGGTGGCATTTTGAGTGAGAAAGCCAAAGAAGTTATTGCTCTTAAATTATTGTTCAACCTAATTGGCAAAAGTCAATAGGAGTAAAAGTTCTGATTTCTTTCTTCATAGCTGATCTGTGTCACTCTAGAAGGCAGAAGCAACCTTGAGTAAAACTGTGACATAGACTTCATGTCCCCATTGGTAACCTCCTGTAGTCAGCAAATGCCTCTCCATGTGTCCAGTGGCTTTGCATTTTTCCCATCCACCAGCTCTTTATTCCCCAGGTGTTCCTGGGACAACACCTTTGGCTTAAGACTTTCCATCCTCAATGTATTTGTCCTGCATCTCAGTCACCCAAACTCTGTTCTTGGCTTGTGGGAGCTGCTTAATTTGCTAATATACTCCTGTGTTCAGAGAGGTCATTAATGGTAAGTTCATATAAAAACATAGTCTTGTGTACTGGGACCTTCTGTAAACAAGGCCTTTACCCAACTTTACTCAATGGAGTACCCTCTAATCATGAACATTTTCAAGTAAAGTAAGGCCACGGGGGACAAGACAGGGCAGGCTGAACTTTTGCTGCCCTTTAAATCATACCAGGAAAGGAAGCTGCTGTGTTGTCAGAGCTGGAGACCTGGCTATCAAACCCTTTTAAAACAGCAACTGTTCTGGTTGAATCAACACTGCAAGACCTCGCCTGGCGAAACTTCAGCCCAAGACCAGCCAGAAAGATAGCACCTCATTAGCTGATATTTTGTCAGAAGGTGCCTGAGTCATGTCCCTTTAGACTCTCTTGACTCCTTTATTACTGGCTATCTCAGAAATAAACATTATAGCTGAAAACACACAACAGTGACCTGTATGTCTCTTAGACACTCCTTTGAAAAAAATGTTACCTAGTTGAAAGAACCAAATTGAGCTTCCCCAAGATTATAACTGTGACCAAGCCATACCAGCTTCCGTGGCTACTCATGGCCAAAGGAGAGACACCCTGCCACAACCCCATGAACAGCTTGAAGATGGCTCTGTCCAGAAAGCACTGCACGTTACCAGGCTTCCAAATGAATAAAAGGTCTTAGTGACTGTCATATAAGCCCAAGAAATTTACCCATATTTCCCATCCTGTTGCCACTACTGCTTTTCTAAGTCTTATCAGAAACAATATAGACTATAAGGGACCTCATAGAAATATATACCCATAATACATAGGCACATACATTCATGCATATGTAAACTCACTATTCCTAGAAATATTCCCAAAGGAAACTGCCTTTTGGGTGTTTTTTATTTTCCTCAAAATAAAAAAGGTAGGTTAGAGTCTCTGTTGAAAATTATAATAGTATTACATATTCAGCAGACAGGTCTACAGAACCTTAACCAAATACATTTTCCTTTTTGAACTGGACAACAATGATAACAATAGAAAGATACCAGTCCTGACAAGGGAATTTCTTCAACCAAACTCAGGTACTTTTCAGAGGAAGATAAGTGAGGTCACCCTGGAGCCTAGAGGCCACAGCTAATTCACACATTCAGGGTGAACCCTGCACTGGCTGAATAAACTTGCTTACTCATCTGGTACTCCATACATCAGCCTTAGCAAACTGAATGTGCATCAGACAAACAATGGGCTGTACCTAGGAAGCAGACTCAGGGAAACCAGTGCAAATGATAGGAAATGGAAAAGGGAAAAATCAGAAGGAAACTCAAACCAGCAGGCACAGGCCTTGGTGAGCTCTGACTCCCAAAGGTATGACTACAACCCTAGCATTTACATATAATTGTCCATGTGATGAGGTTGAGTCATCAAGAAAAGGGTAGGTCACAGCTGGTAGACTCTGTATATTTCGACAAGGGGTGAATAATGCATCCTAGATAATTATTCATTAAAAAAGTGATTTTCAAGCCCTGGCTGATAGCACAGTGGATAAAGCGCCGGCCTGCAAACCCAAAGGTTGCAGGTTCGATTCCCCAGCCAGGGCACATAACCAGGTTGCAAACCAGGTCTCCAGTCAAGCCTGTGGCTGGAGGCAGGTAAAACACAACCATACATTGATGTCTCTCTCCCTCTCTGCCTCTCCTCTCCCTTCCCCTCTTTCTAAAACTAATGAAATAAAATCTTTAAAAAAAAAGTGGTTTTTAGAAAGCATTGATACATGAAATGTGTCTTTAAAAAGTTAAAGACTGAAAGCTTTATCCCTCAACGTTAACCAACACATGAAGTGTTACTGTGTCAGCCAAGCAAGTTCAAGAATTGAGAATAGAGCGAGAAACTAAAAAGCTACTCTTCATTTTTAATCTACTTTTCATTACTTTAAACTAGTTAAAGTATTTTTCATTTTAGAGAGCCTGTTTTAATAACTATTAGATAAGCAAATTTTCAAATTGTTGTATTTAAAGTTGGAGAAGAATGCTTCTAAATTTTTTAAAGATACTTATTTCTGTCATTTATTTAAGTATACCAGGCCTACTTCTTAGTCAGGGATACAGTGGTGACAAGATTTTATTTATCCAAACTACAAACCCCCAGCACCTATGCAATTTTGCTTTTGCTAAGGGTCTATGTGAAAAAAATATATATATATCTTGCTTATCACTTAGACTCTTGTAGCTCTAAGTCAACTGTGTTTATATAAAGTAACAGTTGTGCCAGGCAGTGTCCTAGCCTTAAGAATTATTCAGATCAACCTAAACCTATTCATGATTACCACTGCTCAGAGCCTAGCTATAAGGAACCAGGAAAACACAAAATCACTTCAGCAGAACCAATAAACACAATGCTTATTATAAAAGCAATGACAAAAGAAGTGAGCAGGGTTTAGTGTGTGTACTTATGAGTGTGCATATGTGTATGGATGAATGGACATGGATGCATAGATATACAACATGTTTTGACTCTAGTGACAATTAAATAATACAGACACTCTCCTTCATGAAAATAAAAACACACCACAGTAATTTTGGATTATAGCACCAGGAGAATCTGGACTAGACATCTCACTGTGTCAATGATAAGCTGTGCAGCCTTGGAAGGTTACTTGACCTCTTTTTGCTTTCATTTTTATCTATAAAATAAAAGTAATTGTAGTACTTAATTTATAGTTACTAAAGTTCTTCATAGAAGAGAATAAAAATTATTAATTATGTTTCTCTATTATTGGTATATAAATGTCCTTTAAAATTATCCATACTTGCTAGACATTCAGAATAGCTTGTTTTTCATTTTAAAATTTGGCCAAAAATGTTGCAATCAAGAATGTAAACAAGGAAGAGGTTGAACGCTTCACAAACACAGGTGAGTATGCCCCAAAGAACAAGTCAGGCAAGGGTAAGAGCTCCAGCCTTCCTGGAAGCTCTCCTGAGCACCCAGATATTTATAGATTATTTTTTAAATGGAAAACAGACACACACACCAAAAGGCATAGAACAAACATCCAGAAATATTTTGCTTCAATTTTACATGGGTTATTTTTATAGATCCGTCTTGCTGTGTGGATTTCATTGAGAATGAAATGAATCCATGCTACTGCTTCCATGGCAACCTGTTTCTCTGTGATTGGCTGAGCAGTATCCAAGCACTTCCACAATACCCCAGAAAGGACAAGTACTGTTAATATTTAACAGATGCAGTAAAACCTACCAACCCCATGGCATTTGTTATGCAACGGACTATTAATAAAGGGATTCGGATCCATCCTAACATTTTCTCACCCTCTAAATATCCTTGTGAGGCTTTTTTCCCCCTTGTTAAAAACCTGACATATAGAAAAACAGGGAGGGGGAGGGGGAGGAAGAGGAATGAAACCTTGAAGGTGTGAGAAGTTAAAACCTATCATACTTGCAATTGCAATGGGCTCCATTTCATTTGTTTTGTTTCAAGATAGAGCTCATTTAAAAAGAGAAATGTGATCTGCCCAAAAGAAATGTAATGCCATTTTACATTTAATCATGATTAAAAGAGAAAGCATCATGCACCTAAAACAGTTTATGTAGCCATGAACATGCTGGTGTGACTAACCAAGCAAAATGAGCTGAAGGGTACAAATTAAATGACCCAGAGGGTACAATGTGTATTTACCAGTGTCTGTGGGAAATTGAGGATCATTTTTTAAAGTATATATTATTTGAAACTCCCAGTGTGCTTTGAATTAAGAAAAGCATTTATTAAAAAAAAAAGTCCCACCTTGGCTGGTAGTTCATTACATAGGTGCCAGCCTGTGAACCCAAAAGTCACTGGTTCAATTCCCAGCCAGGTCACATAACCAGGTTGCAAGCCAGGTCTCTAGCTAAGTCCATAGCTGGAGGCAGGTGAAAGGCAACCATACATTGATGTTTCTCTTCCTTTCTTTCTCTCTCTGTTCTTATCTCTAAAAATAATGAATAACATCTTTTAAAAAAATAGTCGCAATTTGCAAAAGAGTTAAATTTCAAGGTAATTATTTTTTTCTACAACCCCTACACTGTCTAGATACTTGAGAACCCCCTGCGTATTTAAAGTTTTATTTACACCATTTATACCATATTATGAGCACATTTACCACTTAATAGGGGAAAAATTACTGAAAAGCAACCAGGGTTTTTACTATTTGCATATTTTATCATCCTGGTATGGAAGGAAGTTAAAAGATGTAAGCAGAGTAGAAAGGATAGGCCAGGTATAGAAGGTCACCAAGGTAGAAAGCCCCGGGTACCCAACAATGGATAAAATCTGGGAGCATCAATATTGTAGAGTGGGACTTCACCCCCAGGTAACGTTTCCTCGCCTAGCATATTGCTTGTCATGCAATTTGGATCCCCTGATCTTTCATATTGCTGCTCAAGAGGTTTGGATCCTCCCCTGGCATGTTACTAATCCATGTGTCAGATCCCCTTAGAGGAGGAACAAGGGGGCTGGAGAACTCGCATACAAGCCCTTGCACAACCACTACCTAAAGCATTAAACCCCCCAAACAATGAGGTGCTGGCCCGTACCAAGTCATCTTAAGAACAAAGCCTTGGGTCTGCTGACCACAGAGTCAGAGTTTGGTTTAACCTAGAGATGATATCATGTGTTTCAGTTTCAGGCCCAGAAGAGCAACAAAACAAGATAAGGTGACACCATGCCTAACATCAGGACCAGCTGCAATGACTAATGACCCCTCCTCACCCCACTGCCAACCAATCAGTGGAGACCATAACCCTAAAAGGACACATCTGGAAAGTTGATGAATATTCTATTATGATCCTCCCCCTGGGACCTCCCCTAACATCCACAATTTTAGAGAGGGGAAAAAAACCCTAGAACAGAAGACCTGACACCTCATTTTCTCTTTCCTTTCCCCAAGTGTGCTAACCTTGCCTTTCTTTTTCCTAAGCTCCAAAGGCCCTGCTTTTGCTTCTGTAACTTATTTCCTGAACCCAGATAGCTCACTTTATCCACCTCTGTCATTTTCTAAATAAATCTTTGCTTGTATTTGCATTCTTTCTTAGCCAGAACTCAAATACTAAAGTTCTTGAACTGAGGTCCAGTCGCCAGTAGAATTCTGGTGATATTTCACTGCTAACAATTTTGCTTAGGATATTATTATTTAAAAATCTTACTGAGATTGAGTTTCTCAACTCCTAGTGGAAGATACAGTTTGAAAACCTGCACATATAAGTTAAGGTAAAAAAAAAAAAAAAAAAAAAAAAACTTAAAAATGATAAGAGGAAATTATTATATCTTAAGCTAATATATAAATGACTAGCTAGAGATGTGTTATTTTTGTGTATAAATTCTATGAAAATTATGTTAGAAAGTGCTACTGGGAAAATCCCAGGACTATATTTAAAGCTGTATTTGCTGGTAGCCCAGAAAGATAGCTGCCCATGTGCTTCCAACTAATATAATAGGGTGGGCTTTAAAAATGTATGCAGAAATGAATATGCAACAATGCAAAACCTATGGGACACAGTGAAGGCAATACTGAGGGGAAGTTCATAGTAGTACAGGCTTACCTAAAGATGATAGAAAAACTCAAATAAACAACCTAACCCTACATCTAAAAGAACTAGAGAAACACAAACAATACCTAGAGTGAATAGAAGGAAGAAAACTATGAAGATCAGGGCAGACTTAAGTGACATAGAGACTAAAAGAACAACTGAAAGGATCAGTAAATTCAGGAGTTTGTTCTTTGAAAGTAATTTTTTAATTGACAAACCTTTAACAAGACTCATCAAATAAAAAACAGAGAGGACCCAAATAAACAAAATGAGATAGAAGTTACAACCAATACTACAGAAATACAAAAGATTGTAAGACATTACTATGAACAACTATATGACAAGACACTGGACAACCTGGGCAAAATAGATAAATTTCTAGAAACATACAATCTGACAAAACTGAATCAAGAAGAAGCAGAAAGCCTGAATAGACCAATAACCGGTAAAGTTGAATCAATAATCAAAAAACTCCTGGAATACAAAAGCTGAGGACAAGATTAATTTCACAGATGACTTTAACCAAACATTTCAGAAAGAACTAACACCTCTCCTTCTCAAGTTATTCCAAAAATTTCAAGAAGAGGGAAGACACCCAAATTCTTTTTACGAGGTCAGTATTATCCTAAATCCAAAACCAGGTAAAGACACAACAAAGCAAGAAAACTATCAGCCAATATCTCTGATGAACATAGATGCTAAAATCCTCAACAAAATACTGGTAATCCAAATTCAGAAACATATTAAAAGGATAACACACCATGATTAAGTGGGCTTCATCCTATGAAAGCAAGAACAGTATAATATTCACAAAACAATGTAATACACCACATAAACGAAATGAAGGGCAAAAATCACATGATCATATCAATAGATGCTAAAAAAGACATTTAATAAAATCCAGCACCCACTTCTGATAAAAATGCTCAGCAAAGTGGGAACAGAGGGAGCATACTTCCACATAACAAAAGTCATATATAAGAAACCTACAGCCAACATTATACTCAATGGGCAAAAACTAGAAGCTTTCTTCTTAAGATCAGGAACAAGACAAGGGTGTCTGCTTTTACCACTCCTATTCAATACAGTACTAGAAGTTCTAGCCACAGCAATCAGATAAGAAAAAAAAATAAAGGCATCCAAGTTGGAAAGGAAGAGGCAAAACTGTCATTATTCACAGACAATCTGATAGTATACATAGAAAACCTTATAGTCTCCACCAAAAATCTACTCAACTTAATAAGTGAATTTGGCAAATAGTGGAATACAAAGTCAATATTCAGAAATTGACAGTATTTTTGTACACCATCAATGAAATATCAGAATGAGAAACTTCATGCGAAAATCCCATTTACTAGCAACAAGTAAAATAAAGTACCTAGGAATCAATTGAACCAAGTACATAAAGGACCTGTAGTCAGAAAACTACAGAACACAGAAGAAAGAAATTAAGGAAAATACAAATAAATGGAAGCATATACTGTGCACTCTAAAGATTCAACACAATTCCTATTAAAATACCAATGGTATATTTATGGTTGACTTTTTTGGGTTTCTTTCTCTTTTAATTTATACCTTACTCTACACATTTTTCATTACACATCCATGCTATTAAGAAAGGAAAGATTATCTGTTTGAAAGAAACTATTAACACTCCTTTCATCTTTTTTTGTAAGAACAGTTCAACCTTGAATATATAAAGAGCAGACTTAGAATAAATATTTCAAAAATTTAGATGGAACGAAAAATGACCCTGAATAGCCTCAACAGTCTTGAGAAGAACAAAGTAGGAAGGATTACAATACCTGATATTACATTATATTACAAGGCCACTGTAATCAAAATAATATGGTACTGGCATAAGAACAGACACATAGACTAATGAAACAGAATAGAGAACCCAGAAATAAACCCAAGCTCTATGGCCAATTAATATTTGACAAAGAGGGCATGAACATATGATAGAGTAAAGATAGCCACTTCAATAGATGATGTTGGAAGAAATGGACGGGTACATACAAAAAAGTGAAGCTAGACCATCAACTCATACACCAGAATAAACTCAAAATGAATAAAAGTTTTCAATATAAGCTGTGACAGCATAAAAGTCCTAGAGGAAAACATAGGCAGTAAAATTTCAGATATCCCACACAGTAATATTTTTGCTTACATATATCCTAGGGCAAGGATAAAGGAAATAAAGGAAAAATAAACAAATAGGACTATATCAAATTTAAAAGCTTCTGCACAGTTAAAAAACCCATCATCAAAATAAAAAGGGAACCAAACATGTTTGCCAATGATACCTGGCACAAGGGTTTGATCTCCAAAATATATAAAGAACTCATATGATTCAACAGAAAGACAAGCAACCCAATTAAAAAATGAGCAAAGAATCTGAATAGACACTTCTCCAAGGAAGACATACAGATGGCCCATAGACATATGAAAGGATACTCCATTGCTACCCATCAGAGAGATGCAAATTAAAAACACAATGAGATCACCTCACACCTGCCAGAATGGCCATCATTAACAAATCAAGAAACATCAAGTGCTGGTGAGAATGTGGAGAAAAGAGAACCCAGTACATTGTTGGTGAGAAATCAGGCTGATGCAGCCACTGTGGAAAACAGTATGAAATCTCCTTAAAAAAACTAAAAATGGGACTGCCTTTTGATCCAGTAATTCCACTGCTAGGAATATACCCTAAGGATCCTGAAACACCAATTCAAAAGAACCTATGCACTCCTAGGTTCATCTACAGCAGCCAAGAGCTGGAATCGGCCAATGTGCCCATCAGTAGATGAATGGATTTTAAAACTGTGGTATATTTACACAATGGAATACTACATAGCAGGAAAAAAGGAGCTATTACCTTTTGTGATAGCATGGATGGACCTAGAAAATATTATGCTAAGTGAAATAAGGCATTTGGTAAAAGACAAATACCATATAATCTCTCTTATAAGAGGAATCTAATGAATAAAATAAACTAATGAACAAAATAGAGTCACAGGCATGAAAACATGAAACAGGCTGAAAGTTACCAGACAGGAGGGGAGAGGTGGAAATGGTGGAAAGAAGGGGAAGGAACTAGACAAAGAATATGTATGAACGAACCAGGGACATGGAAAACAAGTGTGGGAATTGACTGTGGATCCAGGGGGTTGGGAATGGTTAGGGAGGGCAAAGGGGAAAAAATTGGGGCAACTGTAAGAGAATTATAATTTTTCAATTATTTAATAATAAAATTTTTAAATGTGGGTTGAGTAGTATCTCAGCTATGATAAATTCGTATAAAATTAGAAAAGATTTTAAAATTATACATCAGAATATTAACCATGATTATCTATGTGGGTTTTTATGGTTGACTTTTGTGGGTTTCTTTTTCTTTTCATTTATACCTTACTCTCCACATTTTTCACTCCACATACATGCTATTAAGAAAAAAAAAAAAAGATCATTTTTTTGAAAGAAACTATCAGTACTCCTTTCATCTTTCTTTGTAAGAACAATTCAACCTTAAATATATAAAGAGCCTTACACATTTCGAAGTGTGGTGCATCCATTACCTCATTCCAGGTCCACAGCTGCCTGGAAGGAAGATATTACAGAGAGCGGAGTCTCGCTTACAGATAAAGAAAATGAAGGCCACCGTCAGCTAACTGCACGATGGCAAATGACATTTAGGAGAGTCTGAGCTGGGAGGACATATCTGGTGTCCTGGGGCCCCCGTCTCCTAACACTTGGATTATACATGAGCTATGTTATACTGATGTTTTTGCATTCATTTAAACTAAGTTGTAAGTCCAGTTCCATATCTTATTTTTTTGTTATATTCTATTCCTATGGGTAACACACTGCTAAAAATGAAGTGTATGCTTAATAAATATCTTACTTTACAACAATCCTTTCCTCGTTGTATTTTTTAAACTCATTTATGCAGCTAAACATATTTGCTAAAGAATGAACAGATAGCCCCTTGATCAATTTTTCCTTTAAGTTATTTTCCAAAGTTTGAAACTTTGGGGTTTTAAAATATATACATACTTTTCTAGAGTCATTCATATAGTTTTAGGGGAAAGGAAGTTTAAAAAATAATACTAACATGAATATTTATCTAAGCAGGTTTTTAAAAAGATTTTATTTATTATTTTTAGAGAGAAGGGAAGGGAGAGAGACATCAATGTGTGGTTGCCTTTCACTTGCCTCCAGCTACGGACCTGGCTGGAGACCTGGCTTGCTACCTGGTTATGTGCCCTGGATGGGGAATCAAACCAGTGACCTTTCAGTTCACAGGCTGGCACCTTATCCACTGTGCTACCAGCCAGCCCTAAGAGTGAGAACTAGATGGGGCAGAGGCACCCCATCCATGCCACTGGCCAGGCCCAGAGGAAGGTGGACAGAAGGAGGAAGGCAGGTATTTTCCAATCAAGCCACCTTCCCAGTCCAGTCCCAGCGTGAGATGGCCAGTCAAGGACAAACGGAGCTCCAGTGGAAAATCCCCAGGTGCATAATAGAGAAGACGGAAAATGAAGACATGAACATCCCATGGTATCAGAGTGGAAGGCAAATTGCCTAGGGTTTCAAAGTTTCTTTCCAGGATGGCTCTTTCACTACAAGAAACCAGCATCAGCAGAGTCAGTGCAAACATAAATGAGTAAATTAGATCAGGTGCCCCTTTCTCCCAGCAGACACAGTCTTGCACCAAAGCATGCAGTTTGCTGGTGGGGTGGGGACTGGATGACATCCCTTCCCTCTCCCTGACCAGGGACTCTCATGCAGTATGCAACCTGCACAGCTGCACACGCTGGCCCAACCATGAACTGGAAGAACATTGCCTGCCTCTAACTAGAGGGTATTTTTGATTCCTTGCTAACAAAGTATCCTTTGGTTAATAGATTCACATACACACATACACACACACACACACACAAACACACACACACACACACGTACACACACTTCCAGTATAAGAGGTCTATCCCAAAAGTATCGAGCCAATGTCAAAATAATTAAAAGTTTGCATGGCCGATACTTTTGGGACAGACCTCCTATGACAGAGACAAAAGAGACTTTTGGGACAGAGCCTGGAGGTAAATGAGTTATTTCCCTAGTGAAAAAGAAATGGATACCAGCCACAGAGTATCTCCCAAATGTCACCTTTTCCAATTATATTTTATTGTTATTCTATTACGGTTGTCCCAATTTCCCCCCTTTTGCTCTCCTCTGCCCATCTCACCCCTAGCTCCCACAGTCAATTTAAACACTGTTGTCCATTGACCCTGAAAAAAATGAACAGAAGTTCACATGCAAGACTATGCAGGAAAAATGTGCAGAGTCATGTCTTTCCATGAGCTTGGGTCACAGCCATTCCTGCAGTTCTTCTTTCTCCCAAATGAACTCCAGAGACAGATCAGACATTTCTGAAAGTTTACATGATTTCTCCCCTTTCCCTATAGCTTTTATAGTTAAAACACTGGTAGACAAGCCACCTGACAGATCTTGACCAAACTAAAAGGCTAGCATGCTCTATATATACCCAGTCTTGGCACTGACACCACACTGCCATAGAATGGCACTGCTTTCAAAATACCCTCCTTCCTCTCTAAGAGAGGAGCAGCCTCTCAGAATGTCTGAACTTGGAATGTCTCAAGGAGGCAATGCCCCACAAGGGATTTATAGTTTAATAAAATGTCAGGTAGCCATATTTTCTGACCGGGCATAGCTTTAGCTAGGGACAATTTCTAGACGATGAACCACAAGGCAATGATCTAACATATGGTATCTTAATGGGAAATGGTACAAATCAGAGAATTTTATCATCAAGGCAAATTTGAAAACAATGGAGAACAGACATTATACAGAGCAAGATCAAATATCAGAGGTAAGTAACCCAAACCAGAATACAACTGTAAACAAGACAACAAAGAATAAAAGTATTTTAAAGCTGGGGAAATAAAAAATTAATTCTCTTAAGGTTAAGAAAAAGGTAGGAGAGGGAGAAAATAACAGAAATTAAGAGCTGATGTTCTCTTTCTGTTCCCCTTGAGCTACACTAGCTCCCAGCTCAGTGTCCTGGATGAGACCAGGTCCTCCAGGGTGCCAGGCAGAGAGAAAAACAAGGGCCTTGGTTTTGTCTCCACCCTTTGATGCTCACCCAACATTGTACTCTCCCTGTATCCAATGACTATTCAGTACTCATGAAGGATACAGGTACCTTGTTGCAAATACATCCAAATACTTGAATCTCACCTTCACCCATGTCCATAAGTAAATTAGTGGCCACTGTTGTGACGCTATTTTTAAAAACTCAAAAGTAAATATATGAATAATCTTAACTACATCTTATTATTTGTATGTAATTTATATATCCAGCCATATACCTTAAGCACCAAATCTAGGTCAAATTATTCCTTTGCAATTCATAGATCCTAGTTTAGCAGCTTGAATAAAGGAAACATTTTACTATCTATATCTATTCACACTAGTCATACATTTTTATCAATTCAAAATTGTATTTAGTTAAGAACAAAATGATAGCCATTTGAAATGCAGAAGAGAGTTTCGGCACCATTCATTTCTGCCTGAATGTACATCTGCAGTCATTCATTTGACAAGAGTGGGCATGAGAAACCTTGTTAGTTTCCCCTGGGTACCTGGGTACTGAAAATCTCGCTCACCAGAGTCCATTTAGGGAGACAACAAAGTGAGAAAATTATTGAGACAATGCAATGATGGGCTGTTTTGCCTCTAAAATGGTATACAAAGAGGGAGATGGTGGTATTCCAAGTCAAAAATTATCAACTGGCCTTCGCCTGGGACCTTTGGGTTCCAGGGACATAACAATTACAGAGATGTGGCTAGCCATGATCAAAGACTCCATGACTCAGAATTCTGTCAGGTTCAGTACTGATTCCCATGTACATGGCAGGGCTCTGTGTTTTCTGCACAAAGGAAAGGTGGGCTGGGATGGATCCTTTGAGCTACAAGCTCTGTAAGTAGGTTGCAGGGGCATGAATGTGAATGACACCTACTTTTCTGGAGAAACAATCCTCTTTCCAATGAGCCTTCTGAGGGCAGGGGGACCCCTCCCAAGAATTGCCATACAAGTTCCCAGAGAGACAATTCACTAAAATATAAGCTACAAGGGCAGAGTATTTTCTGAATTACCTCTGAGCTATTCGCACAGCCTAGGCAATATCTGATGCATAAAAAGCCCTTAAGAAAAGCATGTTATGGGTAAGTAAATGAATGAATCAGGAAAAGACCTACAGCAATGACTCCAAAGAGGAGACAACAAAAAACACTCAGAGGCCATACAAAATGAAGAGAGTCTTCCATCTTCTTTCAGCATATTAAAATTTATACCACCAACATCCCTAAAAAAGACTTTTGTCCAATACAGTCTTTGGCCTTGGCCCTCCCCCCTGGAATGAATGAGAAGAGAAATCAGAGCTCTCCCTATGAGATGAGAGTATATGGAATAAGTTTATTTCAAAGTGTTGCTGGGAATACAGTCAAGAATAAGAGAGTGCACTTACTTCATTCAGCCTTAAGGTTAAAGAAGTTTTCTTGGAACTGGGGCCCTTTGAGCTATTTATATTCCGCATGAACCACAAAGCCTGCCCTTTAGAATTTTGCACTTAGACTTAAAGTGGATGACAATGAGGAAAATAACTTGATACTTTCTCTTACAAAACAAAAAAAGGAAGGGAAGGGGAGAAAAGGAAAGGAAAAGAGAAAAGGAAAGGGAAAAGAAAGAGAAAAGTAAAATATAGTGAAAGAAAAGTAAAATAAAGTAAAAGAAAAGAAAACAGTAAAATTAGCACAGACATCAAAGACTATTTCTGACAACGTAACATAAACCTTAACTCAGTTATGCTGGTAACTTATTCAATAGTTCAAGAGTAAGAAAAAAAATGAAATAAAAATGATGGGGAACAGAGATTGAGAATTTAACTATATCTGTAAGTTTGTTGTGAAAGAATGAGAAAGAGTTTTCCTACCTCTATGGGAAGGGTGAGCAAAGATTTATGACCTGGATGTCACCTCAAGGAAGGGTGTTTTCAGAAATTTAGGCTCTTAAGTAAACAGCTGAATTGTTCAAGAAAAGAAGGCCTATGAAGTTTCTAGAAGACATGACTCAATTCCAGTGGATCCTGATGCCCCATGCAATGTAAGATTGCTAATGAGGTGATACGATGCCTAGGTATAAACCCTGGACTGTGGTGTCTCAGAAAGGATCAGAGGTCCTGTGGCCACAATGGACATGCAGCACCAAGTCCACATGATTTTCAAGAAGCCACTTCACCATCAAGACCAGAGGCCTTTTCCTCTGATTTTCTGGAAGGTATAAGACCTTCATTTTACTTGAATGACCCAAGGAAACTGCAGGGCAGAAATGGATGAGATTAAATTCCCAATAACCTTGCAGGGGAAAGAAGGGAACAAAACCAGGTTTATTTGCATACGAAGAAACCTAACGGTCCCAGAGTTGAGGAGCAAATTCCTATTCATTTTACAAGTTTGATCAAAGCTCAAAAAACAAAACCTACCTTTGAAAAAACATCACCAAGCCCTAGGTCTCTGTAAATGAACATCAGAACTCCAAATGCTCCAGGGTACCCGTATCTACCTCAGACACAGCAAGTCAGCTGGAAAACCAGCCAAGCTTGCTAAGTTCACCCAACTGCTAACCTACCCAGAGCTAAAAGAATGTCTGTCTCAAACAGTTTCAGTCACTGGCCTGTGATGACCCTTTAAAAACCATTCAAGAAGAGGCAGGGGAAATCCACACACCAAAATTCCCTCTGCAGCCAAGCACCCAACTCACAAAATAATTAAAGAGTGGCTAATGTTTAAATGGAATGACTGTTACATGTTTGTATTAAAATTCATGTTTTCTTTCACATTTTTCAAAGAATAGATTCATTTCTAAATATAGCAAAAATTCGATAGGGGTGTTTCACTTTTCTAGATAATAGGCATTTATTGGTTCATGAATGTTTCATGCAAGGCAGAATGTCTGGTTTGTTGTGTTTGACAGAAAGAAAAGCATTTTGGAATCAAAACAAAGAGGAAACTACAAAGTGAATTCCAATGAAATATGAGCAAGCAAGCACATCTAAGTAGGTTTTGTTATGACTTAGCATTCAAGGGACAGGGAGAAAAATAAAAAGCAAGGATCCAATTGTTAAATCAAGACTTCTCAGCTTCCCTAAACTACAGTCAATTTGCCAAATGCCTCCTTTTTTTTCTCCAATCCCATTTTTCAATATCTCATAACTAGAACCCAACTGATTGCTTGGTCACATCAGCCTGAACTCATTAGGCCAATTAAATTAGAAAGATGTGGAGGATGAGGCTCACTTAGCTCTGAAGGGGCCATCCCCAAGTGGTTCCACACATTCTACTGAAGGGGACACACTGCTACCCAGAAGGACTTATCAAGACATGGTAGGGGTGAAGCATAGTAAAAACCAGAACAACCTGACAAAAATAGGATGCCTTGTCACCTAAGCCCTGAGGCAGCTCACACATACGGTGCTGTATTTTAAACATGAAGAAGTAGCTGCTGTCTTACCAGCCAGGTCTTGTTAGCATAGCAGCTCCAGGAGAGCCCTTCCTTCCCGCTGAACGTCTGGAGAGAAACATTGCTCTAATGCACTCCTTGGCAAGGTTGCAACAGGCAGTGCTCTCAGTTCTCCAGGGATCTACTAAGGGACAGGACAGAGGCTGAGATTTCTCCATGTGCTGGAGGCACAGGGTGTCCTGATGAGGGGCTGAATCAGTCTGTAGGAAGGGATGGGGGGCTTTCCCTAATTAGTGCACAGAGGGCCCACATTTATGCAATTGGTCTAAAGGGGAAGCATTTCATTATCTGCAAAAAGCACCACATACTATAACAGCTTGGAAGCTGGGTCATAATTAGGTTGGATAATGATTTGTAGTCCAAAAACCTGACAATGCTGAGACCAGAAGAACTGTGACTTTTAGAAAGTCTCTTGAATTCACTTTGGCCTCTAAAGAGCCTCTGCCCCCCCTCTCACCCACCCCCCCATCTGCAACCCCGGGATATTATTGGAGCTTTGGGGGAAAGCCAAGCAGAGATTTGATGCCAGCCTTGGGTTTCCTTCAGGATAGGGTAGGAGTGTAGAGAGGAGGAGGGAGAGAGGCTGAATGTTTTGTGTCTAAATTTTAGCAAGTTTGAGTGCAGGGACTATATCTTACTCACTATTATATTCTTAGCAGTGTGAACTCAATAACTGTGTGGAAGAAATGCATTCAAATTCATATGATCCCATATTATCCTGCTTGTGTTTTCCGTAAAAGAGAAATGATTAATCCTATCTTTATTTTTTTATCTCCACAAAATCAAATCTTGGAAAACAAAGCATTTCCGTGAACATTTTTCAAAATCTATCAACCTGCTTAGTTGCAAACAGGCTACAGGGATCTAGAGAGTTTTTAATTTTTTAACAAATTTTATTGATTATGCTATTGCACTTGTCCCAATTTTCCTCCTTTGCCTCCCTTCATCTGCCACCCCCATTTCTCCAGCAATCCCCCCCTTAGTTCATGTCCTTAGGTCATGATATTCCATGTTCTTAACATGTCCCCATCTATCTGTACCTAACATTTTGTATTTCTTAATCCCTGAACCTTTTCCCCTACTCTCTTCCTTCCCCCTCCCAAAGGATAACCTTTCAAATGATCGATCTCTATATCTATCATTCTGTTCCTGCTCTGGTTGTTTGCATAGTTTGATTTTTTAGAATCAATTGTTCATAGTTGTGGATTTATTGCCATTTTAATGTTCATGGTCTTAATCTTCTTTTTCTTAAATAAGTCCCTTTAACATTTCACATAATAATGGTTTGGTGATGATGAACTCCTTTAGTTTTACCTGGCCTGGGAGGTACTTTATCTGCTCTCCTTTTCTAAATGACAGCTTTGCTGGGTAGAATACTCTAGGTTGTAGGTCTAGAGAGTTTAAGTGACTTGCGATGGGTTACATGCCCAGTGAGAGACAAAGCCAGAACCGGAGCTCAGGACATCAGACCTGAGCTGGGAAAAACTTGGTCTTTCTCCAGGGCTCCTAGGACTGAGAGATGGCACAGTACCTCTAACACAAGGGTTGTACCATTGGGCATTGTTAGCTTCCTATGCACTGGGGTGGTCTCACACCACACCTGTGGTCCTTTGCAATCACCATTGCCATTTTTCTAGCACTGTTTCTGGCACTACCACATCTCTCTACACCATACTATTCAGAATAACCCAAAAAGTTAAGGGAAAGTGAGTATTTTATCCTTCAAAATAAAATTGGTTCCCAATTTGAGACACAAAATAAACACAGTAACTATATACAGTACAGTCTTGCACTTGACCACACACTGTTAGAGTCACAAATGACTAATCAGATATCAGTTCTATAACATTTACATATGTAAGCCTCAAAAGAATATACTAACTAGGAGCCTGTTACTTTCCAAGGCTTTGTGAAATGAGTCGTGCAATAACAATATTTTTTTAAAATCTGCTTAATTTTGCTACACTATATCTAAAACGCCATCATTTAACATGTAATAATTATGTAAGCTATTGACATATTTAAAATTTTTTGTATTAACTCTTCAAAATCCAGTATGTACTTTAAATATGTGTAAAAATATGTAAGGGTGTAAATGTATTTTTTCATGTGTTTGGTCATGTTACAATTTAAAGAGTAATTCTTTAAACAAATGAATTAATGTAGGCACTTTGGAATAATGAAAAGAAAACTTTGTATTAATATAATTTGAGAAGCTGACAGAAGGCAGTAATTAAATGGTGAATTTTCTGGACGTGAAAGGAAAAAAGAAAAAGTACACATTGGTGGTTACAAAATCGACAGGCTGGTTGTTAAGAACAAAGAAAATAGAGAAGCCAAAGAACTTATATGCATGACTCATGGACATGAACTAAGTGGGACATTGCTGGAGGGAATGGGGTACTGAGTGGAGGGGGACAAAGGGGGGAAAATTCGGACAACTGTAATAGCAAAATAAATTAAATATATTAATTATATATATATATATATATATATTATTATTATTATTATTGCGAGACCACAGAGCAGGTAAGTGTGTCATACACCATCCTTGAACTCTACAAGGGCAAGGCCAGAGCAGCAAGAGGCCCCCACGGGGTCCTACAAGAATATTTCTTCTGGCTTTGCAAACACCATCCATCCGTCACACTGAGGAGACCCTGTATACGGCAGCCACAGTGAAACACGAACAATCCAGAAGTGCTTGCTCATCACCAAATTCCTGCCTTGTAGAAGCATTCCAGTAAGGGCTGCTGAACAAAGTGGAAACTGTTTCTAAGAAACACTGGATTCAAGTGAGCCAATGGGCCAGCATTTAAAATGGTCTTTTGTCTGGGGGTGGGAAGTGGAGGGGTAATTGCAGATTTTCTAAGCTCCATTTCTAATGACTGGAATGGCACATGTGGTAAAGCTCATTATAACAGATGAAGAAAGGTAGTCAAATAATAAGTCATTCCATCCTTGGGAAAGAGGAATCTCGTAATTAAGCATGGTGCAAAGGTGAAAATTCAGAACCTCAATCACACAGAGTTGGTCACGCAAGCATTTCTGGTTCAGAATGAACTTTAAAATTTTCATAAAGAAAAATATACAATGAACAGTAGATTATGAACTCAATGCCTCTTTGCCTTCAAAAAGTCTTCTGGAAATAGATTTTTATTATATTTGGGGTAACATGATGTTCTATCTTCTATAGAAGTTTGAACTTCTATAGGAAGATCAAAGTGGACAGCCAACTATGAAGAAAAAGATAATTTTATTATATCTTGATACCTTTGTGTTTCTATATACTATGTTCTCAACTGAGAATACTTAGTGCCTTCGACTGATCACTGGATCATAGTCATTAAGTTATTGAGCCACTGCTCAAGATGCTACACAGAAGATGTGATGAAAACTATTTAAATTGGCCAAGTGGAGCAGAGAGTAGTGCAGTTGTCCGACCGGTGAACTTGGGCAGCTTTCCAAAACTGTAAGCATTTCCCTCAAAAGGAAGCATAAACGTTTCAAGATCACAGAAGAAGAGAGAATGAGAGGATCTGAAAGAAACCTTTATAAATTAATGTCTAGAACTGAGTAATATGGTTCAAGTTTTCTAACCTACATTATTCAGCTTATATGAATCAAGAATGTTAAGGGAATAGGTTGGAAGAGTAAACTTCTTAAAAACAAAGTTGATTACCAGTTTGAGTAACAAAATAAACAACATAGTATTGGATTACAACCCAAGACATAAAACATATAACCATGAGTGTGTATTGATATTAAATTTTATTTTTTAATTTAATTTTATTGTTGTAATTGATATTAAATTTTAAAAGACTAAGTGAATCAATGAATGGCAAAGAACAGACAAATTTCCCTTGTGGAAGAATTCTAAATAATTTATGTAGATACTTTACCCTTAAGGAGATGGAGCAAATTCTCCACTCATTAATTATGAGCTATGTATAGTATCTTCCTTCCAAAGAGTACAGTATGGAAACAGGAGGAAAAAAATGACTTGATGGTGGAGGAACCCATTAGACACTACCTCTGTTGGGTCATTAAGGCAAACATCACCAGTGGGAAGTCACATTGATAGCATGTACCCTTGATAAGATGTGATGAGTATGGTACTTAACTCCTGTGGCTTTCTTCCCCAAACCAATCACCCTGGTCTACTCAGGAGGAAAATATCCATTACACTCTAATGTAGGGATCTTCTACAAAATACCTGACCCAGACTCCCCCAAACGGTCAAGATCTTCACAAACTAAGGAAGTCTAAAAAAACTGTCACAGCTGAGAGGAGCCTAAGGTGACATGAGAACTGGATGTAATGTGTTGTCTCAAATGGGATTCTGGAAAGGGAAATGGACCTTAAGAATAAAACTAAGAAAATGTGAATAAAGGGTAGACTTTAGTTGAAAGTAATATGTCAACATTTGGTCAAATCTGCCATGCTAATGTCAGAGCCTAGTATGAGGGGAAACTGGAAGATTTATGGAAATTGTATTTTCATTTTTTCCTGCATTTTTTAAATACTACTCTAAAATTAAAATTTCTTTCAAAAAATAAAAAGAAAGTTGGCTGTAACGTGTGTGTGTGTGTGTGTGTGTGTGTGTGTGTGTGTGTTTAAAGAAGTGAGTATTAAAAGGAACTAGAACTTAATAATCAAAAGTAGAATCTCTCAACCCAGTGGAGCCTGGAGAGTCAGCACCGAGGGGGAAAAAAGTCAAAACTCATCTCTGCATGCCAGGGAGACTGCTTGAGACAATGTGCTAAGAATAGCTGGGAGGTATTCATAAGCACAATTAGCACCTTGACTGACTGAGAGCCAGAAATGAGCGGCTGTAGGAGAGGAGCAGACCAGAGTCATAAACAGGTCCTGCTCTGGCACGGAAAGCCAGGCAAGGTGACCGAGGAGAGGAAAGTGTTAGGTAAACAGAGCCCAGGTTTCTAACAAGATCTCTTGTGCTATGTGTTCTCCTTGGTATTTTTAATTAGGAGGGAGAGCTCCATTTCTTTTTCTACAAAATTGTCAGGGTGATATTTTTGTCACTTTTATAAAGGTTTCTAAGTCTTGATACAGGCTGCCCTTGCTTCTCACTACCTTAAACCTTGCCTAAAATGTTACCTAAATACAACTCCTTGCAGTGCTGGAGCTGACCGACTGCCTTCTGTTTCAGCAGCAGAGTCTTTATTTGGAGAGACTGAATCATCCGTTTCTCACCTTTCTCACCAGCCAAGTATTTTTAACTTGCTGTCAGCTATGGAGTGAACATGAGAGTCTATAAGGAAAAAGAGTCCAGTTTTCACTTTTCTGCTTTTCGTTGCTGAATTCAGAAATGCATTACAGCAATGTAAAAATAATATTGGCTAGTTTAACATTTTTCTCCATTTTGTTAAATGCCCAAAGTGAGCCTTTGCTACCTAAATAGAGACTGACTGTTTCTTCCCCGCGGGGAGCTCCTCTCTGCTGTCCTAAGGACAGAGCTGGGCAGCAACCTTGAGCTCTGCTGGGCTCCAAGGAGGAAGGGGTTAAAGGCCTGTATCCCTCCCCCTCTACCAGAAGGACCTGACCGAAGATGCTCCTTCTTAGGCCTGTTCTGCTTGATCTCAAAGGTCTGGGATGGGAAAGTGGCAGAGCTTAAATTGCTGTTTCAGAGCCACCAGAACCCCTATACTCAAGAAGCTAAACTTCATAAAAAGAGTTTTTCCAGCATCTAAAAGACCCTGCCAAGGTTCCATTTGGTTATTAGGTCTAAACTGAGAAAATGACCATCTAGGGAGGCCAGAATAATTGATCAAATAAGAAAAGAGTGGGATTTTTGTTTTTATTAAAATTTTTTTTTCAATCACAATTTACATTCAATATTACTTTGTATTAGTTTCAGGTTTACAGCATATACTTTACAAAGGGTTCTCCCTGATATTTCTAGTACCCACCCTGGCACGATACATAGTTATTACAACATTATTGACTACGTTTGCTATGCTGTACTTTACATCCCCGTGATTATTTTGTAACGACTAATGTGTACTTCTCAATCTCTTCTTCTTTTTCACCCAGTCCCCTGACCCCAAATCCCCAGTGAGTAGCATTTTCTCATCATCAGTGTGAGTGAGTAAAATGTCACTTAAAAGCACTTAAGCAAGACTTTTGTTGCTCCTTTTGTTGTTGTTTGCATGATCGATAAAGGATGAATTTCAAAGTCAGGAACACAAAAAATATGGCAATGGCTGGACATGACAGAATGATGAAATTTAAATAATATAGTTCTGTGTGGCTGGATATTACAGAATGGTAAAAATCAGATAACACAGTTCTGTGTGGCACAGTGAAAAATGGAAGGAATAAATTACGCCTTGAAATAGGCACAGCAGGGGAAATACCAAAGCTAAGTAAGATAATGATGAACAGATATCTGACTGTGTATTTAATGCCCGGAACTACAGCCACAAAAGATAGAAGAGGGAAGTTAAGGTGAGAAAAGGTCACCTTAAAAGGTGACTAGAGGGAGGTGCTAAAGGTGGGGAGACTTGAAGACAAGCACCAGGGAAGGATTTGACAAGGGAGGCTGGTGACAGCCAATGCAGAAGAAAAGAATTAAACCTGAGTTATTTAAGCTTAAAGAAAAGTGCCAAGTATCTGATCTATCCTCAGCCCTTGGTGACATTTTGGATGGCAAAGCCAAACTCAAATCTATAAAAAAAAAGAAAATAATTATCATAAGCACACATAACCATTGCTATATGCCAGACACAGGTAAATCTATTAGCTCAATGCATACAATAATTTCCTGAGGTAGGAACTTAATTGTTCCTATTTTATAGATGAGAAAACTGAGGGGCAAAGAGGTCAAGTGACTTGTCCAATATTGCCCAGTTAATAGGTGTGCCCTTAGCCATTATGTGCTGATTTATGTCATACAAAAGCTGTTTGCCCTCAGGAAAGAACATGGATATGCAGCTCAGAACTGCTTTGTGATGTAAATTATCTTAACCTGTTTGGAACTGCTTTGTTTCTCCCTATTTGTTCCTTCTCTCAACCATGCCACAGATACCTATTGAATACATGCTATGCATCACACACTGCAGAATTTGCAGATACAAAAATCCGTATCTTCCAGAGCATATATCATAGAGAAGGCAAAAGACAAAATAAGAATAATACATAGTAAATTATATAGTAACAAGTATGGGGGAAGCAAAGCAGGGAAGTAGGATGGGAGTGACAGCTACACATTTCAACCGTGTGGTCATAGTTCTCACTGAAACCTAAAGGAGGTGAGGGGACAAGCCATGCAGATATTTGGGGAAAAGCATTCTAGGTGGAAGGATCAGAAGGCATAAATACCTCGAGCTAGAATGGGATAAAATGTCCAAGGGGATTTTGTTGTT
The DNA here is from genome assembly GCA_004026585.1 of Noctilio leporinus. NCBI lineage: Eukaryota > Metazoa > Chordata > Mammalia > Chiroptera > Noctilionidae > Noctilio > Noctilio leporinus. The sequence goes on along the minus strand of PVIW01001508.1, from coordinate 182,087 downwards.
AGAATTGATTTACCCTTCATTAAGTTCCCAGGTTAAGCCTCAAAATGTTTTTATTTCATGTATCAATGTTGTACAAACAGTCTCTAAACTACATACACTTCACATACTAGACTATTCTACATAGAAGGATTTCTCTTTGAATATCAGCCTTCCAGAAATAACTCAAATGCACCAATTCTTCCCAGATTCTTCTTTCATCTCTTGCTAGAAGTAGTACATGCTTTCCCCAAATTCCTTAAGGTATCTGTCACGTTGCACCTTGCTTTTGATTAGAGTTACTTTTATGCCTTGTCTCCCTCTAAATTGTACTTCCATTGACAGCAAGCAATAGACTGCAGAGAGTAAACAGTTTATTTATTCTCCAGAGTTTATTCTCTACAGTTTAGTTTTGCTCATAGAAAGTGTTCAGTAAATATTTGCTAAGGGATCCTGGCTGTTGTGGCTCAGTGGATTAGCACTGGCCTGCTAACCCAAGGGTCACTGGTTCGATTCCCAGTCAGGCACATAACTAGGTTGCAAGCCAGGTCTCCAGCCAGGTCACCAGCCAGGCTCCCAGCCAGGCTCCCAGCCAGGCCCACCGCCAGGCCTCCAGCTGAAGGCAGGTGAAAGGCAACCATACATTGACCTTTCTATCTTTCTTTCTCCCTCCCTGCCCTTCTCTCTAAAAATAATGAATAAAATCTTTAAAACTTTTGTTAAGAAGGTCTGAAACCCTGGCTGGTGACACAATGGATAAGAGACTGGCCTGCGAATCCAAAGGTTGCTGATTCGATTCCCCAGACAGGGCACATAACCAGGTTGCAAGCCAGTCTCCAGCCAGATCTGTAGCTGGAGGCAGGTGAAAGGCAACCGTACATTGAAAAAAGAAAAAATATAGAGAGAGAAAAAAAAAGAAAAAGAAGGTTTGAGTGTGTACTTTCAATTAAATTAAGCTCCAAACTAGAATATTAATTTTACAACTATTTTTATCATAATGAGTAAAGATATCTTAACTATACTTTGAGTTTTTAGTTCTTAATAAAAAAGGTTTTGCCAAAATATTACAACTCCATCATATGTAGTTTCCAGTTAATATTTTAAGTGCCAATGATCTTAAGGAATAACACATTTTTCCCCACACAACCATAAATGGAAAAATATATTCATTTCAACAACTTTGTTGTAAATAAATAAAATGGAAGATTGGAAAGCATCTTTGCTTATGTAATTAAAATATTTAAAAAATAACATTTAAATGTCTCAAGTATATAAAACATTTAAAAACTAGGCTAAATTTCCCTTTTTGCCCAATGTGGCATTGACCAATGGCACATGCTCTATCATTTCCTGACAGAAAAATTCAAGAAAATCTGACATAGATTTAAGATGTTATAGCTAGCAAGCCAAGAAGTACAGAGATATGTAAGATAAAGTACTCCACAATTTAAATTAACATACTCTGAACTTCACCTTATTCCTCTCATGTGGAAGGCAGCCTGCAATGTCATGTAACTCATTTGAAACTGCCCAGGCACACATTTTTAGCTCCATGGTTATTACAGTTTTTAAAAGACTAAAAAATAATGGAAATATCAATAAGAGAAACAAACTTATTAGAAATCATCTCTTTCTGTAGCTGTCTCCATGGAGTAACGTTATGTGGCATCGCCCGTCTGGAATGTGTGAGTGTCTCCTTCATGAAGGAGACTCACTCACCCAAGCTGAGCCTTGGTGCAGAAAGGCTACTATACAAACACTCATCTAGTCTTCAACGTGATGGCCAACAAACACTGCTGATATAGGACTGAATGCTCAGAAAGTTTCTGCTCAGTGACCCAAAGGTCCATCAGGACTTTGTTATCTTACTGTGGAAGGGCTAAGACAAGAAGGCAGCAGCCAAGTTCTAGACATCAGATCTTAGAAATTTCCCAGCCCCAAAGAAACACAATTTAATTCACTGGGCCATCCTGCATTTCAAAGTATGAGCCTCTCTGAGTAGAAACTATTTCTCACTTTCCATTTCCCTTTTCCTAACCCAGAATCATTCTCCTTCCCAAATCATAACGACATCACTTCCTGAATTATTTTGTGTAAAGTTGGGTTTAGGGGGAGTTTTTGTTTTGTTTTGTTTTGTTTGTTTGCCAAAGCCAATCCTAGCTGTCATTCTCACCATCTACAACCATTCATACAACAAAATCTTCCAGAACACCTATCTTGTGACTCACTGTGCTAGGTTTGGAAGACAAAATGCTGAACAAGACAGATAGAGTCCTTGTATTAATTAAGAATAAAAGGAAAGAAGGGATATCCTGAAATGGAGGGAACAATGGCTCTTGATCAATTATTAATACAAGATGGCACATTTAAGAATGTGTTTCACAATGAAAGACTTTGGTACAGTTTGACAAAAAGTGGGGTCCTCAGGGACAGAACCTCTATACAACACAGAAAAGCCCTGAGACATGTTCCATTTGTAGGTTCAAAGGGCTGAAAAAAGAATATAGGCAGCAAAGGCCCAGGACAGTCCTCAAAGTCCTGGCTTCCACAGTGTGGTACATAGAAAACAGCCAAGAGTTCCTGAGGCAGTACACACTCCCCCATTCCCACTGCCCCCCACCCCCACCACCACCAAAAATAAACATGTCACAGAAGTGGTTGAGAAGGGAGTCATCACTCATGGTTCTGGGCAGAGGATGCAGATTGCATAAACCCTTCTTCATTTGCTACGCATGAGTAATCAATAGCAATTTCTAAGAGAGTGTTTCTAATAGGAGTGTTAGAAATTAAGAAACACTTGTGTCCACATGGGTAGAGACAATAGCCAATGTCTATTCATGGGAGTTGCCTCAGGGTGTTTGAGAGGGCAGTGACTTGGGACACCAAAGAGCAAATAGAAGGAGACCACACCGTGGGAAAGCCACCCCTCTCTCTCCGCCACACAACTCTGCCAGGGATTTGGGAAAAAGCAGAAGGAAAGGGAGGAAAATTCTGATTAGATGGAATTTCACACCAGCAGAGACTAAGGTTCAAACTGCAAATTAGGGCTGTAGAAGTGACAACAAAGTTTTCCACTAAAATCAAAAACAGGGAGCAGCCCTGGCTGGTAGCACGGTGGGTAAGGCGCCGGCCTGCGAACCCAAAGGTCGCAGGTTCGATTCCCAGCCAGGGCAATATAACTAGGTTGCAAGCCAGGTCTCCAGCCAGGTCTATGGCTGGAGGCAGGTAAAAAGCAACCATACATTGATGTCTCTCTCCCTCTCTGCCTCTCTCTCTTCCCCTCTTTCTAAAAATAATAAAATAAAATCTTTAAAAAAAAAAACAAAACAAAACAGGGACTAGAGAGTTAAATTCAGGTACACAGAAAGGAAGTTTCCAGCTTGCAAATCCAAGTGTGCGGACTGTTATATAAAACTCAAATCTTTTCTAACTGGCACTGAAGAACACATACTCACCAACAAATTCATTAAGAGCACATTGCAGGATCAGCCTAAATTCTAAGAGACACATCACAAATTTAAATTATATGCTTTCTCAACAGTTCTTTGGTAAAATCACGGTAAACTTACATACAAAGATAAAAACAACCAGTGACTCAAGGAGTTCATAATAAGAAACTCAAGCAGTTCATAATAAGAAACCACAGCGATTAATTCAGTCAAAGCCTGTTGCAGGGTTTTCCCATTGCAACTTTTTGTTACATGTTGAAGAATCCACAGAAATTTCTAATAGAATTAGCAATAGAAGTGTTGGAAATGGAATAATAGCTGTGTCCACATCAGTAGGGGCAGCATCGCAGCCTACTCATGGAACATGCTGCAGGGAGTCTGGAGAAAGCGATGGCTGGAACGCAGGCTGTCGGGTCGGGTCAGGTCAGGGAGTCTGAGCTCCGAGTCCAGCTCTGCACTGATGCACACAACAACATGTGCGAGCCTCAGCTGTGCTCCTTAGGATACGTAAATGAAGCTGGACTCAAAAGCCTACATCCTGCGTGACTCCATTTATACGACATTCTGAAAAAGGCATTTTTTTAAGGTTTTATTTTTTTAGAGAGCGGGTAAAGGAAGGAGAAAGAAAGGGAGAGAAACATTAATCACTTGCCTCTCGCACACACCCCGCCCTCAACTGGGGACCTGGCCCACAACCTAGGCATATGCGCCCTGGCCAGAAGTCAAATGGCAACCTTTTGGTTCCCTGGCCAATGCTCAACCCTTTGAGCCACACCAGCCAGGGTGAAAAAGACAAATTTATAGCAGCAAACACAGAACGGTGATCACTGGGCCTGGGGACAGGAGCAGGGGTTGACTAGAAAGTGGCCTGGAGTTTGCAGGAGGCAGGTGATGGAACTGCTCAATATTTATTTGTCACTAGTCACTCATCAAAACACATAGAAATGTACAGCAAAAATAATGACTTTTACTGAACATATACTAAAGAAAACATCTATTTTTTTTTAATATCCATTTTGCCACTGAATGGCTAAGCGACTTTGCCCTAGTTACTAAATCTTTTTGTGCTTCACCTTCTTTACCTCAATAAATAAATAAATAAAAACACCATCCTCATAGGAAACATTAGTTGATTAGTTAGTTAAATGAGCTAGCGCAAATAAGGCATTTAGAACCGAGTCTGCCGCACCAGAAGGCCTTAGTAATAGTCAGCTTTGTCATTATCACCATCATCACCATCAACATGCCTGGTCTGAGCCAGGTGCAGTGATTCTCTGCCCCATTCCCTCTTCTCCCATGTATCCACGCTCAGAGACTAGGAAATGTGGCTGCTGTACTTTCCCATCTGCTTTCCTCGCTAGGAACTGCCCTCCAGGGCAGGCCTCTTAGCCAGTCATTGGCTAGTGGTGGCCCCTAAGTGTAACCTTGGGTTGATGTGGGAAAAAAAAAACTCAGCCCTCTCGTCAAAATACGGGACAACCGTGAAAGACTATTTCAACTCCGGAACTTCGGGGAGGATGGGTTTTGGGCTCAATTGCAACCACACTGTCCGTCAAACACTGCTCACCTGTGACGTCTTCTTCATAGGCAGTAACGAAAATAAGTGCGCTGACAGTAGAGCCAGACCACCTGGGCTCATTTCCTGGCTTGGCTGTGGCCATGGGATTTGGAAGTCACTTAAGCCTGTGGCTAGGATGCCTCATAGGGTTCTGGCAAGGATAAAATGAGCTCATAAATGTAAAACCACTTTGAGCAGAACCTGGCATATAGCAAACACTGAATTGTTCACGGCCGTTACTACCCGGCTCACAGTAATCCAGCCTACATCTGAATTTCTGTGGCCCTCACCATCTGACAACTCACTTTTGCTTAGCTTATCTCACAATATTATATTCTTAACCATTTGATATGTTTTTCTGTTGCTATATTTCCACTAGAAGGGAGTATTAGTCCTATTTCTTTCTGTTTACACAATAGGGATTCAGAGAAATAACCAGATTTGCCCAAGATCACACAGCCAGACAGTGTCATGTGAGATGTTCTCAGAACTTGGGCTTTTCCCATTACATCACATCTGTTACACAAAGAGCTGTTGAGAAAGCTGCTCCTTGTGCATACTTATTTATTTAAGTGGACGAGCTACTTTAAAATACAGATCCTAAAAATGAGAGAGTCATTATGTACAAGTTGAAAGAACATTAAAGGGTGACAGGTCAACACCCTATCCCTAATACGGCTACATTTCCAACAAGTCATTGGTTGCCTGGCCTCTCAATATTTTCAGGGACAAGGAACTCACAGCTTCTGGAGGCAGCTTGATGTTGTGATTCTGTCCATTGGAAGGGAGACGTATCAAGCCACTTTTCCCAACTACTGCTTTCTCTCATGGTTCTCAGTGGTGTGTGTGGAGCCACACCAAATAAAATAAATCCTTCATCCATGCACTAGCCCTCCAAATATTTGAAAAGAGTTATTATATTCCCACCCTTCTTTCCAAGCTAAATCATGCAGCTGTCTTTCCTCAACCCTGCCACCAGCAAGATTTCAGTCACCTCCCCATCCTATGTGTGTGTTCCTCTGGACACACTCCAGCTTGCCAGCATCCTGAAATATAATACCTGAATCTAAACCCAGATCCCCATCTCTTAATTGAGCAAGCCAGGGGGAAAATGACACTGAAACCCTCATTGATATAAATACTATGCTCTCATTAATTTAGCCATGAAATCCTGTCTTTGTGTGGAAGTCAAGTCATCCTGTGAACTCAAATGGAACTTGCTCTCAACTAGACTCAGCAATTATTTATTCCAAATCTTTTCTTTTCCCATGCTATCCTATCATTATGACTGTCTACTCAATATTTTCCTGGTTATATATTACCCATTATTGTCAATATGTCAGGAATATTTTGTCAACTAATTATCTAAAACATTAACTTCTTCCACCTTGGGTCCATGGGAACATTTTATCAGCCTTCTACTGAGGTCTACCTCTAAACACCTTTATGAAAGTAATGGCCTGCAATGACAGAAATTTCCCTCAAGCACCCTGTTGACTTCTTGAGATCTAGTGTTCCCTTGAGGTTGTATGTTCAAAGAATTACCATCTCATTCAGCACTATGACCCAGGATGAGTTCCTCTACATTATTCTCAAAGATGCTGTGACTTTAACAGATGCTGGTTAAAATCTCAGTGTGCTGCATTTCTGTGATTCCTGTAATCTACCAACCTCATTCTGCTATTCAAATATAGTTCCACCTCAAGGGTAAATGATGTTGAATGCAATGCAAAGGAGCAACCAAGATCCGTTGGGTGACATTCACAGGATCTTGTTCAGTCCAGCCCTGAGGACTATGAACTACCCAGAGAGAAGACACAGCCTATGCACAGAAGTTAATGAGAACAGGACACATTTGAAAACATCAAACAATATCCTACACTGGAAGGAAAAGTGCAAGGGAGAAAAATGGAGAAGTTTGAGGCTGCTGAGATTAAGAGGGGCTAGACCTTGTTGATCATGCTAGGGAAATCCAGACTTCATGCCGAGGGCAATGGGGAGTCATTGACTGATGTCATAGAAGAGTGACATGATTAAATTTGGATTTTACAAAGATCATAGGCAAGACTGTTCTGAGGACTCCTGCTGTGACAGGGCAATAAGAAGAGCTGACCTCTAAGATTCTGATCCACACAGAGTCTGTAGTCTATTGCCTAGCTAATCAAGAAACTCAAAGGAAGGTATCGTCTTCTGGTAGGATTCGTACTTTTCCTTTCCTCGTAAAATTGTCTGAACTCATCATTGTTATTGTGTGAGAGAGAGAAAGAGAGAGAGTGAGAGAGAAAGAAAGAGAGTGATGAATGAATGAATTTGGGGTAACTGGTGTAGCTAACATCACAATATCCCATTACCTTTGCATGTCACGGTAGACTAGGTTCACATTGTCACTGACATTTTCTACCAGCTCAGCAAGTCAGGCCGCTGAGAATGGAAACCATCAGTGAGCCTAATTCATAATCTACAAAGTGCACAAGCTCCAAATACCCACATTGAAAGAATCAAGGATGTGACAAAGGGTTGATAGAAATTTGATTAAAATTTCATTTTTCATGTTGTCAAAAAAAAAAAAAAAAAGGAACAGATGATTAGGCGGTAAATCCAGGTTTCTTTATGTCCCTTATTAAGAAAGTTATCCATAAGTTATAAACAAGGACAAGAGGATAGGTACACACTGTTTCAATGTCACACTGAAACAGTGTTAAATAGGCCCACTCAAGGATTACTTAATTTTCTAAAATAATCTATTATACCAATGCTTGACTTTGTTCTTTGAAATTTAAATTAAAGACTCAGGTTCTATGAAGTTACATGTTGTCTTAGAGACTTGTGTCTGACGCAGAAGCAATATTTTCTGTCCAAGAGAAAAAAATAAACCCAAATGTTATGGTTTATTGTACTTTTGGAGATTAAACAGTTTGTTTTTAATGTAGCACTCTAATTTATTACAGTCCTTTATTACATTGCCTATAAACGCTCAGCACTTTAAATGCTCTTTGAACCAGCTTTATGATGTTCCAGTTTTCCTCATTAATTAATGAGTTTGATAAAATCTTTGGCATGTATTTATTCTATGTTTATATGGAAGTCATGCTTTAACTTTTTGTAAATTATACTTGATATTTTTAGCACTAGATAATTTGGTGTAATTCTTCACTGTACCCTGTCTTGCTGCTGTATTTTAAGATCACCATTGAGGGAGGTAATTTTTTTAATGTTTCTTTCCTCATCTTTCCTCATCTTATGATGGCAATTTCAATTACAGCAGCACTGGGCAGCCTTGTATATTCTTACTTCTAGAAATCTAAGACAATGACAATCCATAGGAGAAAAGGGCTATACCTGGAGCAGAAGGAAAGCAGGTATGTATCTTTTCCTTTTGGCTACTTCATCTTTACTGCTGAATATTCTCCCAAGGCAAAAAAATCAAAAATCATACTAACATCTTCCAAGTTATGACAAATGGAATAGATGTTTAAAATCAGCCCTCGTTGGTGTGGCCCAGGGGATTAAGTGCCAGCCTGCAAACCAAAAGGCTGCCTGTTCAATATCTAGTCAGGGCACAGGCCTGGGTGGTAGGCTAGGTGCCCAGCTGGAGGTGTGCAAGAAGTAACCACACATTGATGTTTCTCTCTTTCTCTTTCTTCCTCCTTTCCTCTCTCTCTAAAAATAAATAAATAAAATATATTTTTTAAAAAGTTAGAATGATCCTTACAGCTCCATCAGAGTGAGGGTCTGGAGTCACCCCTGTTGTTCAGTCTTGCAAAGTTCTTACACTGATCGCTTTCTCACCTTGTTCAATAAAAGTACATGAAAAGCAGATAGCTTATTACAGGTTCATTTGATCATGGTTTCTAAAAGATGAATGAACACCAATAAGAAAAACGAAACACTGAATTATGAAACATTTTCTCAAAACCTAATACCTGAAAAAACATAAAACTTGTGCTTCATTTCTTGTGGAGGTTTATTGTACTTTCTAACGAAAATAAATAGTGGCATAGATATTAATGACTATCACCTGACTTTTCCATACACGTTGAGTCTTCTTTCCTCCCATTAAACAGGTTTTATCCTCTAACCAACATACATAAAGTACAGAGAGAAAATGAGCAACCCTGGTTCATTAACATCATGCTAATTCATGGTTAAATTGGTGTTTTTGTCTAATGCCATTTAGAATCACTCGGTCTTCTTAAAGTGTGTTATTTGGGTGTATGTAGCTTTTTAAAAATACAACATTGGTTTTAATAACCCAGCTTTGCAATGGTTTTGGTTGTTAACATAAATTTCATCTCCTTTTATGCTGGAAGCATTTCCTGTTTCGAAATCACCCAGCCAGCAAATATTACGCTGCTCTTTACCTGGCTTTTATGGGATCTGACAACTTGAGCCCCTGACATCAAGGTACATTATGGCACAAAGTACAATTCTCAAACCGGATGTACAGAGATAGCCGGTAACGTAGCAGTGGGAATCTTTTGTATGCAGTTGTTTTCTGAAAATATCTCTGATAGATTGTTACTGGGCCAAAGACAAATAGATGTTGCAGCTCTAGACAAATCCAGAGTGGATTTATTTTCCTCTCTTCCCAGCAGTTTTCTTGAGTCCCTGTAACAGCACCCCACGTTTGGGTTGCTAGGCTCACCCTGTGCTCTTGGGCCAGTGTTGGGGGTTAGGGGGCGGGAATGGGAGGCAGTGGAGAGGATTAGGCTCTGCAAACTGAATCACCCTTATGAAGAGCCCGAGACCTAGCACCTTACACCGCAGAGCGGGGTGCTGACCCAGTAAAGAGGAAGGAAGCTGAAGAAGGAATGACTGCCTCACATTTTGTAAATAAGCTGTCTGAAAAGAATTTGAATTGTGAGGAGAGGCCGTTTTCTTTTTCTCTGGATTGCCTGTGATTTCATTTACCTACTTAATTGCTTCAGCCCCACCTCACTTGGAAAACAACTCGGGGAGGCTTGGAGAGATTTAAGGAGGCCACTGAGCATGCACCCAGAACTGAGTGCGCCTCTCGGCCCAGGTCCAGGCGTGTTTTGAGCTCCCCTGCAATTAGGCAGGAGCACAGCTTGCGGGCTGAGCCTGCACTGCAGCTTCCTCTCCCTGGGAGAGGGGAGCCGGGGAACAGAAAGCCAGTTAACCATTCCCACGCCCCAGACAGCAGCTTCCTTTCAACCAGGAGCCAGGAGGAACAAAAAGGAGAGGTTCCACAGTCCTTCCCAACACACTGTCCTGCCTTGCTCCTCATGTGTTCTCTCAGCTCATTTGGAAGGAAAAGTGTGGACCCTAGGTCTTTGGAGGGCAGAGTGGCATTCCTACCAAAGCAAGCAGGAGAGGACCGGGTGTGGTCCCAGCAAGCAGCCACAGCCACCACGCCTGCCTACCAGTGGCTCGATACTTTCGGGACAGATCTCATAGCACAGTCACTTTGAAAAGGGTTCTTCATTTCCTGTGGGTGAGTCTGTGGGGAGCAGCTTGCCCTCTTAGAGGACACAGGGTACAATGCACAGATACAAGGTAATTTGGGTCAATATCTATCATAGCCTGAGAGGAGGTGGGTGGGGGGAATGGCTATTCTAAAGTTGCAGAAAAGATGATTTTGTTCCTCCAGCCAGTGTTCATTATGCACTGTGTGATGGGAACACAGAACACAAAATTAGTAAGGCCTGACCCCTGCCTTTGAAATAGTCATGGTCAAATGGATAACGTGGTGGAGTGGAATTGCATTTAACTTGAGATTGTAGCCCAAATTCAGCCCTTATGACAAAAATTGAAAGAAGTATGACAAAGATTGAAAGAAGTCTGAAGCACAGTTGCGCCTGAAAATCCTTTAAGAAAAGGGCTGGGTTTTCCTCCTGTGTGAGAAGTGATTATTCTTTGGGTTCCTGGTAAAGTAGTTGTCTTGTTGCAAAGTACCCAAGGCTCATGTTATGTTCAGATTCATGTTATGTGGAAAAGAGAACTATTTAAACACTAGGTTCCTCCTCAGCATGGAGAGATACGTGCCTGAGAAACTGAGGTCAGCTAACATGGCACGAGATTTAAGTCTCCCAACTTAAGCCCACTCTTTTTTAGTACCTGTGTCTCCTTTTGTCTTGCTCTTCCTCTTCCTTGGCCTTTTGATCTGCTCTCTTTCCATGCCTTCTCAGTACTTCTTTCTGTGCCATTAGTTCATGGGTCAAATTGCATGAGTGAACCACATATCAGGAACAACTATCCTGGACCTCACTGTCAACAATGTAACAATTGCTGACAGAATAAAAGTTGAACCAAAATATTGTATAAGATGGTTTTACGGTATATGCAGGATTAATGAGTTGAGATAGCTTCATTTCAAAGGGACACAATAACTGAGGATGACCATGAACCTTACTAACTCATGCATCACCAGGGAAACTGCAAACGCCATGCTGAGGCCCCCACCCTCTTGTACAGCTAGGTTTGGAACCCCATCACCAAGCAGTCATGGCAGTCCACAGGATCTCCACCATCATGCGTTGGAAATTCTAACAGGACGAGTCTTCATGTATTACAGTGCCATATTTGGAGAAAAAAAAATTGTATGTTTATTTTTTAAATCCTTTTGGAATAATTCCAAGATTTGGATGCTTTTGACATTCTTTAAAAAAGAAAAATCTACAGTGCTATTAAAACCACCAAGAAGCCAGCAAAAAATTCTGCCTGGAAGGTAAGAGAGGCCTACATAGAATAGGCAACTTTTGAACTTAGTCTTGAGGGAATGAGTTGCAGAGGATTCAGGTGGATAGAAGGGAAAATCCTTGCTGGTGGCAGAAGGACTAGGAAAACAGCACAAAAACATTCTTCTTTTACTAAAGGGATAAAAATCATGAAGTAAAAGAAACCCGCCTTGACCAACCATTCCCTCAGCTCCTTTTGTTCCTATTTTGCTTATCCCTAATATACGTATATGTATCTTCGTTCTATGGCCTGTTCCAGGCAGAAGCCCAAACTTAGTCTGTAGTAGTACTTCATGTTCCCAGTTCACCAAGTAAACAATAAAGCCATGCACTTAACTATTTTAGCTAAGGTGTTAAAACTGATAAGATCTTAATGCCTTTGCCTTTTTCATCAAACTTCCCCCAATCTGTTTTCTGCCAAATTAATTATCTTCCTGTCCACTAGCCCACAGCACTTTGAAGCTGTAACCTACACTTAAGTTCATACTGTACTTAACTCATAACGTCTTAACTCTGGATGTCTTCCTTACCAGGTACAAGTTTTCTTTGGCAGTAGACACATACTCCTGCTTATATTCAACTGATTTAAACCTCCTCAGGAATAGAATCTTTCTGTGAGAAAGTAGAGAAGAATGAGGAGATGCATTGTTTTGATTAGTAAGTGATGACATGATAAAAAACACTGGCTTCAGAACTGACTCTTCTGTTAACTTCGTGTTGTCCTGTATTTTTAATTTTTATTTTCATTTTCATTTTTGGAGATATGCCTTGGTAAAAAATAGGTTTACTATATACCAAATGTAGAACCTGTTCTAAAAAGCTTGGCTCTACTTTGTAAAACCTCTGGTTCATGAACTCGTTTAGCAGAAACTCACAGAAATGATTGTTTAATAAAAAATCCAGAAGCTTCTTTAGATATCAGATAGTTTTTACTGTGCAACATTGCAATGATTTAATTAAGTACAAGTGAAAATTTTAGATGTATTAATGCATAAGGGTTTGAAATGTTATGGTCCTGTATCATTGTACCTATGACTTTTCCACTGAAAGCAAATGGCCAAAGTTAGATGTTAAGGCATTCTATGCAAAACAAAATTCACTTGGTCTTACGTATTTCTTTAATTTATTGAATTTGGAGAGAGAGAAGAAGTAAGAGAGAAAGAGAGAGAGAAATATGTATTTGCTGTTCCACTTATTTATGCATTCATTGGTTGATTCTTGTACGTGCCCTGGCCAGGACTCAACCCTGAAACTAGTATATCAGGATGATGTTCTAACTAACTGAGCTGCCCAGCAGGGCTGGTCTTACCTACTTTTGTCAAAAACAATTTTTACACTCAATCTTTAATAACATAAGTTAGTTGATTATTAAATTTATTAATGTGCCCAATAAACCAGATATAATAGCCTTATCATGTTGCACCTCTGCCTTCTTGTCTCCTAACAAGAAAGAGAAAGGATTAGCCATTTTTCTTAGCATTCATTTGCATCTGTTTTAATTATTGTTCATATTTCTTAATCAGGGTGTCCGTGTTTAAATTGTAGAGCTAAAGGCTGATACCAACATTCTGTCCTGTCTCCTCTTTTCCAGGAAAATCGTTTTTTGAAACCAAACGGTTTCTCAGGATGTATGGAGTTTCCCAGAAATTTATGGTCCCTAATTTGAGAAACCAATCTGAGAAATGACTGGCATGTATTCTTAATGTAGAAAAAAGTAAAGTTATAAACCCCAGTTCTGGCAAAGATGCAATGATTCTGGCCATCTCATTTATTGTTGGCAGCAGTTATAGTTGACTTGGAAAAAGACATTGGATATCAATAAAAGTGTCTAATATAGCTATATGTTCTGTTTCTCAAATGTAAAATTAACTGCAAAGTTTTTATTAGGATCACTGAAGTCAGATTTCACCATGGTGGACCCTGGCTCTGTCCAGACAAGACTTTTCATTGAATTGCCACAGTATAATTAGTTGGAGGGAAATGGAGACTTCATTCCATAGATTAAGATAAAGCTGTTGAAATAGTTCTTAGTAGCATTTATTATATACATCCAGCCTTAACTCTTATGAGGACTTGAGGTTGCTTTCAGAGATACAGAACACATTTCTGTATCTGTATCTGTATCTGTATCTGTAAGATACAGAACACATTTTTAAAAGAAAGTAATCATGATTAATGATAACTAAGGATGGGAAAGTAAGATGAAGCCAGAATAAATTGAGGACAACTTAAACTTGGAACAAAGCTTCTCAGCAGCCAAGTAGGAGAAAATATTCACATCTTTGAGAGAAGCATCGAGAGATGTTCTACTTCACTAGAAGAACCATAGCTTTGCCCGACTCTGAGTCCAGAACAAAATTTGTCCACCCTCCTACTAGGACCAGAGACTGGACTGTACCACCAACAGGCACCCAGTGCCCCAATCACTACAGGAGAACAACCGCTCCGGGGCCCAGGAGCCTTGAGAGTGCTCACCCTCAGCGGAGGCTGAGAGAGTAGAGCAATGTCAGGCCTTTGTGTTCCTTAGAAAATGAGATGCCTTGTCTTCTCTCTCTCCCTTTGGTATTCCCAAATTTCCAACTTGTTGAGACAAAAAGAACCAATGTATTCTCCAGTCCTGACAACCTAGGAAGCTCTAGGTCAGACCATTGCCTGTTAAAGTTAAGCAGTTAAATTTTTAACTGACAAGTAATATTCAAGGGTTTATTTTCTGATTTTAAATGGTAACTGGAAATTATGTAAACCTGATTTGAGAAGAAGTTATCAGGGGATGGTGGAAGGTTCCGAAAAGGAGAGCTAGTTCACTGGCACAAATAGCCTTTGTCATCTACCCATAGTTCCCATTGGCATTGCTTAATCTTTAATGTTGGGTCTGTACCCTTCTAGTAACCCCGTCCACATCAGCCAAACCATGACTAAGAAACATGTCCATGCTATTGCTCTGCTAAGTAAACCATGGTAAGAGGTAGGAGAGCAGCTCATTGATATGTAACAGATAATATAAGAATTGGGCTCTGAGGAAAGGGATCTGGTGGGATTTATCCTGAGAGGAAATTTGAGTCTAAAAGAACATTGCATGGAGGGGATTCTTCTCAGTGGAGGGACCTGGGATAGGGTAAAAACACCCTATGGATTTAAAGAAACCCAAGTGGAGTTTTCAGTTAAGCTACTCTGTACCATGGGGGCAACTTTGAATTCATTCTCAGGTCAGTTTCTCATCTGCAAGTTGTGCGTAATAATACTCCATAGGTGCCCTGTTAGAACAAAGCAATGGAATAGGGAAAATGCCTAGGAATAAGTGCTTAACTCAATGGTAAGTGCTCAGTGAGTAGTAAGGTTTTTGTTAATGGCAGTGAAAAAGACTTTGGTGTGATTAAATGATAACCCTGTAACAAAATGAGGAGAGAATGGATTTTGCCTGCTTAATTGCCTCTGTATACCAAGAACCTCTCCCAGGGTCTGATACATAGTGGGAGTTCAATGATTTTTTAAATTTTTTATTCTCTCCACCAAGCTTTCCCTAATGTTAATATTGTAGAGCACCAATACAATTATCAAACTGAAAGTAAATATTTTTGAATAATTAAAAATAAGGTTACTTATTGTCTAGAGTGGTATCTTTCAGGAACCCAGAATAAAAAGTCCTTTTGAGTCATACATTTCTAAGTATCAGGATTCCAAAACTGTTCTTAAGAGGAAGAAACAATTCCTTTAATTAAAGTGGTGGTTTTAATACAGACCCACTGAGGTAGAACTGTCTAACTACCAGATATAAAGTATGGAAGTTTTGTTTCTATTTTATCCTTTTTGATTCATTGGAGTGTTGGGCTCAAGATTCATGGTGAAGAAATGAACATTAGCTTATTGAGCAAACCAGGATTTACAGCAACAAAATACATAGGTGCAAATTATGCAGAACATGAGTTATTCTTTCTATTGTGAGAAAAGGACATTTTTCATATCGTAACTCTTTGTTGCAAATGTCTTCATATACTGCATAGACATTTATCACACCCCCACCAAATACCATGAAGAGACAGTAAGTCAGGAAGTTACCGAATTTACCGTCAAGAACAAGGGAAAGATGTGTCAACAACAGAATTTTCCCCATCCCAGTGACAGGTGAGCATTCCAACTGATGCTTATCCATTGGAATTTCCTGCTTTCTCTTTCACTGAAATGTGTGTGTGTGTGTGTGTGTGTGTGTGTGTGTGTGTGTGTGTTTAATGTTGAAGTAATAAACTGGAATAAGTGGGTCAGGATAGGGCATGACAATTGGTGGCAACAAATGATATCTAAAATAATTGTCCTTGGTACACTATGGATATATGTAGTAATATCCATCCATGCAGACTCAAAAAGAACTACGTTTTTTAAAGATCCACAATAATAATTGAAATTTAAAGTCATGAAATTTTAACCATCATGTAAAAATTAAATTATCTTCAGTTTAATTTTAGTGTTGTGATATTTTAAGCATTTTTTTATAATGAAGATGAGGGATTCCTTTGTGTTAACCAAAATAAACATTTCCAAACATTCTCAATAAATCAATACTTTATCAGTGTATCTTTTCCTTTCTCCCTCTTTGTCCCTCCTTTGCTTGCTTTTCTTTTGTTTTTCTCTTTTTCCCTCTCTGGGGTGATTTTCCTCCACCCCCTTCATCTTTGGCAGAGACACCTTGTTTATAATAACCCTGATAACCCTGGTCCACAGGTGACATACTCAGGAGAACTGTGGCAGTGACATCATTAGCCAATGAGTCCAGAATAACAGAATAAATGCTGCCCTGGAGAAAAAAGAAGAGCTGGGGTGAGCCTCCATTCTCACTTGTTTTAAAATTATAGGCAAGCATTTAAATGTCTTGAATTATTCAGTTTTTCTGAAAAACAGGAATGATGATATGTCCTCAGTCTAAAGCTTATTTCTTGAGATCTTTGTAGTTATAATTAGAAAAGAGTTCCCCACCCTACTTCTTGCACTGATCTTGGGCACCTAAAACTGCTCTGTGAAGACAACCAGTGAGTCATTGATATCTAATAGTAACCCAGGATCCCAGGAACCAAGCCTTGTGGTCTGGATTCAGGATTACCCTCTTCCTCCCTCCCATCATTTTGTTTTATGGCCTATCATCTTATAGACTTTCTGAAGTATGAGCTGGTACCCAGTTATTATATTTTTGTCAAGCTCCAGAAAATCTTACATATTCCTTCAGTATACACTATCTTTCTTGACTGCTCTTTACCTTAAAAGAAATACACTGTAGTGGAAAAAAAATAAGAACTTTTAAGATTGGAAAGATGTGAGTGTAAATCCTGTATACACAGCAAACTAGTTGTGTGATCATGTCCAAGTCACTTAACCTCTCTGAGTTTCAGTTTCCTTTTCTCTCAAGATCTTTAGTCAACATGCAGATGAAGCAAATGCCTTGACCATACCATTCATATAGTGAGGGACTAACTGTCAAGAAGGTTGTTTCTTGGTTTCCTCACTTAAAAATTCCCTGACAATAAAAAGTACCCATAAATATGTAATTCAGGAAGTAAATAACACCTGCCACATTTACTAGCTGAAAAAAGTCAAAAGGACCATATTATTCAAGGTAACCTAACTTCTACAGTGATCAACCCCTAAATTGCAGCATCTTGACACAGTAAAAATTTATTTTTTTGCTCTTCTCATAGCCCAATGTTCAATAATTGGGGGGTTAAATTCCACAGAGTCCATTATGAGCCCACAGACCTTCAATCTGGTGGTTTCCCCATCCTATTGGCCCTTCAAGTTCTCTCTTTCAAGCCAACTGATAGGGAAAAAAAGGCAAAGAAAGAAAAGTGTGATGATCACACATGGCAGCTTTTATGAGCCATTCCTAGAAGTGACACATAACATTTCAGTTCCCATTCAATTGGCCAAAACGCCATTGAACAGCCTTACCTAGAAAATGTAGTGCTGCTGTGAGCCCAGGGAGATAAAAGCAAAGATGCTGATGAACTTGGGCACACATCTCTGTCTTGGGAGCCATAATATGCACTTGATTCATTTTTTCAAGTTTGTTTACCCTTACCTATTAACTTCCCATTGCTCGTGCATATGCTTTCATCTGTTTTCAAGCCCTTGCATCTTACTTCAATTCCTGGGAGCATGTTTCTCTATGGGCAGAATTGGAAAATAGGGAAAGAGGCTGGCTGTAAGTCCCTTGGTATCAAAAGGAGAAATAAAAGATGCTTAGAGGCAAGAGGAAAAGACAGAGTCTCAGAGCACAAAAGAAAATTATAAATTTCTTATTACCCTCAGCAGATCGTCAAAAGTCTATAAAAACTATGAGAATCAAGTGTTAGAAAGGCTATCTTCTGTGATGACATTACCTTATAAGGCTTGGTAGTCCCTAAATCCTCTGAGTTTATTAAGTTTCACATTGAGAAACATGAGGGCTGAGCAAAACCTCACAGAACATCTACAGAAATCTGTCTCTCTGCACGCCGCCAAGGCCTGTCAACCGTGATGCACACATTGGAAGTGCTTGCATTTGCTTGGGCTATTTCAAAGTCCTAAGAGAGGTTAAGGTAGCAACAAACATGAACCAGGCTCCCTAGTTCATTTTCTTTTCTTATTCCTGGATCTTACCCCATTCCATGTTCATGAAAAGGTCCCGATCTTCTATGTACCTGCCCTAGGTGTTTCAGTGTCCCCTGCTTACCTGGTGCAAGACCTCCACCTTAGGCACAGAGTGGCAGCACCCACCTGATATGGCATTTGTCTGGAGATGAACGGAGACCAAAATGATTTCCCTTCCTTCACAATCAGCTTTCTACCTGTATGACTACAGTGCCAGAACATTCCAGTATTAGCCATGTATTTGGGTAGGGCACTGGAGACCTCTGAAAAAGTATGGCTATTATCTGCCAGCACAAAGAGTCAAAGCGACTATGTATTAAGTGGTTATTATGTGCTGCCCATTTTATATGTATTATGTGATTAATCCCACCACAACCTTAGCAGTACTATTATCTCCATTTTGAAAATGAAAACTGAATTTTACTGAGGTTAAGCAAACAGCTCTGGGCCGCATAGCTAATGAAACACAAGCTAGGATTCGGACCTAATTCCGCCCAACTCCTCCTACCTGGAGCAATTATAGCTAATATTTGTTGAGAGCTTACTACATCCCAGTCATTGTTCCAAGCATTTCCCCCTGCGATAATTCACTTTTCCCCTATAACAATCCTATGAAGCTGATGCTGTTATTGTCGCTGTTTTGCTGATGAAAACGTTGGAGCGCAGAATGAAGTGACTTGCCTGACACATACACAAAGGAAGTGGGAAAATCACGACTAGAACTCAGCACTCAGACTCAAGGTTAACCTGGTTTTTCTAAACTTTTCTAGTCTTTTGATTACAAAAATAATTCAAAAATGCTAAATGTAGAAAGAGCATATACAGCTATCAATTTAATATTTATTAGCATTTTGTCATATTTACTTCAAACATTTTATTGTAATATTTTAAATGAAGTTACAGACCTCATAATATCTCACTCCCTAATACTTCAGCATGGCTCTCTAAATAAGGGTCTTATATAATCATAATACCATTATCACACTTAACACAACTTATTAGTAATTCACTAATATAACATATTCAAAATACCCCCATTGTTCCACAAATGTTTTTCTCATAGTGGTTGTGTTCAAGTAAGTATCCTCTGAAGGATCATGGATGGCATTTTCTAATTACGTAACTCTAAAACAACTCCTCCCTACTCACTTTTTGTACCACGGTATTGGCAGTTGAAATGTCCAGACCAGTGTCTTTATAGATTTCCTTGTGGTGCTAATTGAGTTGTTCCTCTAGCTTTTGGATTCCCCGAGAAGTAGAAGTTATATCTAAATCAGAAATAGCTTCACTGCTGCCAAGACTACTTCAGAGATGACATTACTATTTCACATTCCATCACTTCTGGCTCTTCACAGCATCTGGTCATTTCATCAACAGTGAGGTCAAGTGCACCCACAGAGTCCAGGCCACGACAGCCAGGTGCCTCTGCTGCAAGGCCCTGTTCCTTCCCCTTCAATCTGCAAGTAACCTGAGGAATTGTGCACTGACGGTCACCATCAAACCTTTACTTGGTGGCTTCAGCATCTATTAAAATGTTGGCTTACCTTATCATCCCATAAGGACCTTCCCCCCATATCATTCCACCCGCATTCAGAGCCGACATTCTTCTATGAGGCAAAGTTTTCCTGCCACAGCTGGGACTATTTGGTTAGGCTGAAATATAGTTTCTTCTGGTAAGACATGTTAAATATTTAATTACTTTTAATTACCAATTATCACAGTAAGAAATTGATAAAATAATTACTTCCAATGGTGGAAAATGAGTTTTGTTTAGGGAAATTTTCTCGTTTTCAGTGTAATTATGGACTGTGGTGTTTTATACATTCATAGTCACTTTCCAATGATCAAATTCTCTCCAATTTGGCCACTATACACTCTCAGCTGTAATGTAACTAAATGAGGATTAGGGTCTAAGTTCAAATTCAGGTGCCCATGTAGTCATTGAGTGGCTTTTGTCTCTGTGCCTCCATCTCTTCATGAACAAAATTGAAGTAAAAAACTCAATATAGCTTTCAAGGTAGTAATTACATGAGACAGATCTGATACTGGGCTTAGCAAAGGGCGTGCCACACAAAATGAATGTGATACAGGTGAACTCTCCCTATTTTCATGCCAGTAATCTCACCGTCTAATACTGAGTCTGCGCTGCGGAGGGGGCTGGGTATGGAGACAAGAGGGTAAAGGGAAGAGCAAGAGTCATGAATTTCGTAGAGAGAAGGCTCTTCACTGGAACAGTAGCAACTTGTAGAGGCACTGGGGGGAGGGGCCTTCGTGGTAGGAAGAAGGCAGAAGGGAGAATAAGTCCCTGGGGAAAAAAATTTATTTTTTTGCTTCATGCAGTTTTCTCTGGGGTTACGATACCCTGAGGTGTCAGAGGGAATGATGGTGAAACCAAGCTGAGTGGGGTCTCAGACATGTCAGAGTGCAGAGGTCAGGGTCGTTTCCAGGCATCAGGCCGTTCGCCCACCTGGCCTGCCAGCCAGGCCCCAGTGCAGCGTGCGGCTGACCGCTGAGCCTGTAAAGAAAACTTCGGGAAGAGGAGACAGGCTCACAATCACCCTAAGGGACAAAGGTTACATGAAACACTAAAAATATACATTTTCCTCTGAAAACCTCCCACGTGGACTGACAAAGGTTTTTTAATAAAACATACCATTTAAAATTGTATTAAAGTGAGAAAAAAATGTGAAGACTAATTTCTTTGAAGGCTACGCTGAGAAGTCCTGATCTTCCCCCAAACCAAAGTTAAGGGGGGGTCGGGGGTGGGAGAAAGACTCAATCTGAAATTTTGAAGGAAGATTTTGAAGTTTATATTATTTGTCCTCAATGACACAGCGTACATTTTACTCTGGGGCTGTGTTTCTATCGTAAATGCATAGGAATCATCAAAAGAAAAGTTAATAGAAGTATCGGAAAGAGGAATTTCCTAAAATTAAGAGCTGCTGCACCTCCCATCTGGCGTCAACCCACCAGACACTTACTACGTTCCCAGGCCTCCCCAGACAGGAACAGTGGCTTTAACCAAGGAACCATTCAGAGACCATGTCCACTATTGAGTTTGTGCGTGCACATGGGGGAGGGGAAGAGAGAGAGAATGAACATGTAGTGGACGGGAGTGGATGCTTTATCTTTCCTTTAGTAAAAAATTCTTACTGATTTATTGTTGCTGTATGACATTTGTCTGCCTTTTATCTCCATTGCTTTTCCCTGTCCTAGCCACCTCCCCTTCTCTCACATTCAATCTCCATCCTGTTGTTAATTAATAAAGTTTTTTTTGTTTCCCTTAGAACTCACCAGGAATGGGCACTGGGGGCTTATAGAGATGACTGAAGTTATATCACCCATCCCAATTACCCTGCCTCTTCATTATTAGGTGTGGTGTTTACAGCACTCGAAAATCCCAGTCATGTCTCCCTTTAATGCAGTAAAACTTTGCTTTATAATCACATTCAGTGACTAGCATGCCTCAGTAGAATGTTGAGTGACTTGAAAAATACTTGGCTCCCAAACAAGGAAAGTAAAACAAAGCTAAGTGTGTAACGTTTAACAAAGGAACATTCAGAATCTTCCTTCTGGCAGGGTCAAATAAAAATCAGGGAAAACATCCTGGGAAATACATGCCAAGAGCCAAAAGTCAGTTACTATTAAGAAACAAAGTTTTAAACTATTCACTTTCATGTTGTTCTTCTAAACCACGGCCATTAATAACCTCTGAAAATATTGACTATCTTCTTTCTGCTTGGTTGGTATTTCTGTACCAAAATGTTCAGATGGGAGGGAAATAAAGGTCTGGCAGCCCAGATTCAAAAAAGGTTTGAAATGAAACTCATTTATTTGTGTTTCAAAATTCTGAGGCAGATTACCTGGAAGACATCCAAAACCTCAGAAGCCAAAAGTACTGCCAAACATTTTTTCGGCTTGGCAATCGGTAACATAATACAGCCAGATCATTAAAGAAATACTGTTCTGGATTCCCTTGAAGTTTCTATGGCAAAGTTTAAACGAAAATTATTTCCTCCAGAGACATGTATGCATCATAAGGTTCCATCTGTACATGAGGAATCAGTGTGGTGGATTAGAAACCTTGACTAAATAAAAACAAACACAACAAAAGTAAACCTATATTTCTTTCTAGTTCTAGACATGCGCGGCTGGGCATTCATGAAACAAAAATCTGTTTGTCTCTTACATCTTAGGAAGAAGATATTACCCCTCTGCTCTGTCACGGTTAAAGCATTCATTTGTTTTTCAGCAACCATGTTTGAAGAAGGTACTTTGCCAGACACCATGTGGAAAAACAAAGATGAAGATACATAGACTCTGCGCATAATATATGACGGTAGGCAAGCAGAAAAGACATATGCAAATAAACATGAAGATGGAAAATGTTACATACCATAGGAAAGGTAACATAAGTTACTTGATACAATCGAGAGGGAAGGACAGATTTCAGGAAGAAGATAGAATGGCAGCTACGTTTGGAAGGGTACAAGAGATTTGGACGAAGCGGAGCAAGTTGTTGGATATCCTGATACTTCATTTAATTCCTTATTGTCTAAAATGCTCTACCTGCTCATTTCCATCCTGGCTCATATTTAAGTCCACTTGAACCTTTAAACCAAAACTGATTATATGAGAACACATTTCTTGCCCACATGGTAAAATCGAATTGAACATAATCCCACATTTCTGTTGTCAGTTTACTTTATATGCTGTAATTAATCATTTCCATCTGAATTGTCTCAAGGCAACTTCTCCTTAAATTAACTTTACCAGGAACAGGTTAAACCCATGAAATCTAGTAGTGTAGTAGAGCTATCCACTAATCAACACCAATGTGGGAACAAGAATCTGAATTATTCAGCCTTGTAAACACACATTCCCTCTTTGCCTGTAAAGGGTGTTTATAAAGAAAAATCATCTCTTTGCCACTATTGTATTAATTCCATTGCATCAAGATCACAATCCACTTATTTCATTCATTTCATTTAAGTATTTACTGAGAAATCATTTTTCCAAAGGCACTGAGCCAAGTTCTGAGGATGCGGGATGACTATAAACAGGGACCTCACACAGCTCAGAGGGGAATACACAACACCTCCAATGCAGAGTAAAATAACAGAATGTATATATACACAAGTATGTCTGACATGCATTCTATTTTAAGAAATAAAGTTGGGTTCCTATTTGCATATGTAAATCCATATTCCTATTATTTCAGCTTCTAATTATAAGATAGGTTCAAAATGTTTTGTAAACTTGTTTTGCAATTTGCCTTAGAGCCTATTTACATATAAATCACATGCAAAAAGTTAGTATTTTTTAGGTCATTTGCTGACATTGAAAAAATGATTAGTTTCATATACCAAGCTTAAATCTGAATGATTTTTCATGGTTTCTAATATTCAGGTATACCTTTAAATTCAAAGATTTGCCATAATTGAGAATATTGAAACATATGTCACATAGTTTAAGGCAATGTTAAATATACGTATAGAGCCCTGGCTGGTGGCACAGTGGGTAAGGCGCTGGTTCAATTCCCCAGTCAGGACACATAACCAGGTTGCAAGCCAGGTCTCTAGCCAGGTCCATGGCTGGAGGCAGGTGAAAGGCAACCATACATTGATGTCTCTCTGTGCCTCTCTCCTTTCCCCTTTCTCTGAAAATAATAAATAAAATCTTTTAAAAATAAATAAATAAAATAAAATATACATATATTGGAAAGGTGTCCAAAAATTTTAGTGACATCATTTCAATATAGTTTAATACCTCCTTTGTCTAGAAAACTCCTAAACAGTTTTCACAACCCAGCACAGTTATTGCTTCTTCAGTAAAGTACTCCTAGATTTCCTTCTGGACTTTCATGCAATTTTGTTGACATGTATAACACCACTAGTCAACCAAGTCTAAGATACTGCTAACCTGTACCTTACTTTCCTCTTCTGTAGAATGGGGATTATAACATATACTGTTTAGAAAGGTAAAATAAATTAATGTTACATAAGAACAGTATACGAACCATGGTATCATAAAAGTTTAATATCAATTATACTATCTTCATTGGCTCAAGTGATTGTCATATATTAGGTCACCAATATAGGACCATTAAACAAAGCACATAACTCATTTCATAGATAAATAAGAATGTATGTATCACAGGGTATATTAGTCTCCTTGATACAATGATTTGCAATCATACTTCATACATTAAAAATAAATATTTATTAAGTCTAAAATATGTCATTATGCATTGAAAACAATGCAAATAACTTATTTACATACCATTTTATAGCTTCACAATACATGTTTACAGTGGAAAAATTAATTTAATTTCTTTTCACACTACCTAATTCAATTCCAATGTCAATCATAAGTGATAAGCAATTAATGTATTTGTCCATTTTCTTTCCCCCTTCAAAAATATCTAAGTATCTAAGTTGTAACTGAAAAATATGCTGTGGCTCTTTAATCAATGTGCTTCTAATGGCCTCTTTATTTTGATTATCGGACACCTCTGTAAACATTTCTTCCCCTGACCCTCACCCCTCCCAGGCTCTCAATGTCCCAAAGGAGGCAGCTGTTACTATTATTTTCCACACCACTTCTAACAGCTCAAGGGAAAGGGAGAGGAGAGAAAAATAAATACACATTTCTAACTTCCCAGCATACTGGGCCTACCTATTCCCCTGGACAACATCCTCAAAACTATGATAATGAAGTGGTTGGTTGAAGCAAAAGAGCGGCTCCATTTTCCCAGCTGCAGCCAAGGGAGTAAAGGAGGTGTCAGGCACAGAACTACCGCCATTGTGAGGGGCTGGAAGGAGGGCAAATAAGGGACAAAACAAAAGACTTTCTAAGTTGGTTGGTCCTATACAGATCCTGCCAGAAACCTTCAGGCCTATGCTACAAAACCCTTTCTCTCTTTGGCATAAAATGAAGAGAAATATAGGAATGACCAAAGATATACAGATCCTCCAGAAACCTTCAGGCCTACGCTACAAAACCCCTTCTCTCTTTGACATAAAATGAAGAGAAATATAGGAATGACCAAAGATGTAACGGTCACATCTCATTATCACAAGCCCTCAGGAATTTAATTCCTTTAACACTTTCACTGCACTTGATTAGAGTGAGCATTTATTAACATGAGTGGGTGATAAATTAGAGTCTGCATTGTCACTGGTGTTACTTCAAGGTTTGTTATAAAGAAACAGGTCAAATTTAGATTTTCACCTAACAGCAGATTAGGAGAAGGAAAACTGAAAGGATACATGCATTATAGTGACTACCATTCATATACCTTACAGGTAAACCGTGTTGGCATGAATGTTTTAGAATCAAATAATAATAGCGATCAGGGTGATCCTCTAATCCAAACCTTGCTTTAAAGAGGACCAATGGGAAGCACAAAGCACCATGCCCAGATAAGATGCCATGTAGTGCTGCCATCTTCAATGGGAAGATTTCTCTCAAGTTCCAGTTGAAATGTTTAGATCCATCCAGGTTTCACTGAGCACCCTGTTCTCTATTTACCTATACCACTGTCATAATATGTATCACAAACTTCAGCACCTACTTACCGTGTGATATGGGCTATGGCTTCATGCAGGCTAGTCCTCTATTCATATTATCTTAAGCTCCATGAAGGCTCAACAATTCTGAATTCTCTCACTCTACCTCCAACACCTCTAGACAACCCCTCTGAAAATTCAACATTTACTGAGCTCTTTCCATTTGCAAATAGGCCCTGAAGAGCCAAAACAAGTGGGACAGGTTGGACAGAGCTCTTGATCTCCTGAAGTTTAAAATCAAATAAGCAGAGAGGGCCCAATAGCTCTGATACCATCTGCAGTGGTGAAGGTATTGACACAATTCCTTGTGAATGCAGGTAACAAGAAGATGAATTCACCTAAAAGCCTCTCCAAAAACTGGTGGCTCAAGGACAGGGGCTGATTACTTGTGACATAAATGCAGAAATTGAGAGTGAGCTTGCAGAAAATTTTATAGCAATGGACAAAGTAAAAATTATGTGTTGAATCTAATTTTTAAAAATTACAACTTGGGTTTTATATATCTGCCCACATATTACAAATTTGAAAAAAAAATGAAAAAAAAAAGGAAGAGAGAAGGAAACTGGCCTTTCCTCACAGAGAAGTTGGGTAGCACTGTCTGAGGTGAAGGGGGCTTGAATTGGGCCTTGCAGACCCCACAGGACTTCCAAGGTCCAGTGTGTGGAAGACAGGAGGACCAAGGGTGGTCAGCAGCATCTGCTCAAAGCAAAGGGTACAGGGGAGCAATAAGGGATAACAAAGCGTGAAATGAGAAGACAGGGCACTCTCCTGCCTATGAGAAGAGTGTAGGAAGAGGACCACGAAGTAGTGAATGATAGCAAAGTTTGGCAGAGTCCATTCTGAGCCTTATTGTGCTAGCAACAGAGCTATGGAAAGTTCATGGCTGGAAAGTACCATACTAGAATCTGCACATAGGCAGAGGATGCTCAGCAGCTACTTGCTAATTGAAATGTTCTGCATTTGCTTCAGTGACTTGAACTCAGCCACCTGCCCAGGCCAGGCAGTTCTCTCAAACAGGAAGACTCGGCTACCACTTGTCCCATGTAATGGGACACCTCATATCCAGATCCAGTAAACCACTTTCATTTGGAAATACACACCCCATGTGCCAGATATCTAATCTTTCAAGAGAAGCCGAAATGCTGGATTTATATGGTAACTCCTAAATGTCAAATGTTACCACTCATTCAAAAACCTGTTAAAATACACTATTACAGCCAAAGAAAACTTGTCTGAATTGGATTTGCCTGCATCCCCAAGGTACATTTCTGCTTTTGTATATAAAAAGAGGTTTGTTATGTCTGTTAAGGTGATAGACTGTTCCTCACATAATTTTTGGTCCAAAAATGGTATGAAGATTATGTTTACTACTTGTAACACAATGTCTGTACTGTCCCTTGGTCCTCTGTTCACAGAGATGACTGTTGGCATTACTGATTACTGCCCATGTGTGCCTATGTACCCCACTCCAAGGCATTCCGCAAGTTCCTCCTCTCTTGGTTTGGCGGTAGAAATTACTTGCAATTACAGCCACCCTTTACGGCTCCCTCCCGTCAGAACTGCCATCGCTGAGGGCCAGGGCTGTGTGTGATATCTAATGTCTTTATCTCTCAAGACTGGAGAGCTTGAAATCCCAGGGCGGAAACTGGGCTGCCTTCTCCCGCCTCCAGTACCACAGCAGCACCTCGTTCTGAGAAAAGGGGATCTTTTCAGGCCAGGTAAAAGCAATAGCAGGCTGCCGCTTGTACCCCTGTTAGGATGCTTCCAAGTGATGAGGCCCTTGGAAAGGGAAAAGTTGCTATTCCAACAGGTTCCAGAAGAGGGGAAAAAAATGACGCAGTCTGCCAGTAAATTTTAAATGTGTTTGTTAGAGAGGATGGGGGGAGGGGTGAAGAGGAGAAGAAAGTGAAAAGAATCAATAAAAAGTCTCTTCCCAGCTGTTCTTTCCACAGCCTGCATAAAGAATATACACCTCCTTTTGATTAAAGTGCAGCTTGCCTGTCTTTGTCTGGCAGACCGCCAAAAGCGGGGTTAAGGTGAGTTCTGCTCTTTTAAGGTGGAATTGTTTGCCTTTGACATGAAAACACTCATTATTCCATAGTTCATTTTTTTTTCACGCTGCCTCAGAGGCGAAGCAGCCATCCAAACCTGAAGAAACAGTATGGAGGAAATGACCCCTGATCCCTCAGAGAACATTTTTTTTTTTTTTTTTTTAAATAAACAAGAATCTAAGTGACTGTAATTTCACAGATTTCACTATTGCCTGTGGTACTTTTTACTGTTCCAAAAATTTGAATTAGACTCAAGAGGGTTAAAAGTCCGTGGACTTTTTTTACTTTCAAAGTGAAAAATTATCATTCCATTTTTTTTTTTAAATCACTAAAGTCTAAGGTATACTTAGTTTACGTAGACATTTTTTACTCATTTATCTTATAAATGTATCCATTCAGAAACCCATATCACTGCTCAGAATTTGAATTGCTTCCAAGGAAGGGAAAATGTTCTGGATTGCTGGCTGAGGCCTAGCGGTTGTGAGCCTGGTCACTTGGTATGTTATTCCATTAAACTGTCTTGGTCTTTTAGCCTGGAAGCTACTGGGTCTATGTTTGAAAAATGAATGTCTGCACACATGCACAGAAGTGGGTGGGCTGGGACATGAAGCCTCAGGTGTGGCTTCCTCCCTGCCTTCTGTCATCCTAGAACACTTGCTATTTCCTCTCTCTTCTGTTAGCCAAACTAACCTCTTGTCAGTAAAGATGTGCTCAGTGTACCAGAATTACCTGAACTCATTACCTCTGTTTCTTAACCAACCCAGTTTATAATGTCTGTTGATCAATCTCAAGTTTTTTTAAAGAACTACTATTAGTTACCATTTGTCCTTATAATCCAGAGAAGCATTAATATGATTCCTAACTACCTTCTAACAACAACACTCCTTTTCACAAGTATACATATAAAAAATGAATCTTAGCCCTGCCAGGTTCAGTCAGATTAAGCCCTATGGACTTCCAGAAGGGTACAATCTACCTCAGCTAAAAAAGATGTAATGATAGAGTTGGAACACAGCACCCTCCCCAAAGTCCCCACAGCCCATGGTTTGGGGATGGTGGAAGGAAATACTATAGCCAGGCTGGTAGGGAGGACAGATAAAAGAGCAGGGTGATGATACTGCTTAAGATACTTTGCATATCAATGACAAGGAGCTAGCTGAGGCTTTTCCTGAAGGAAATGGCCATAAGGAAGGGCTTTCCCCATCAGTTCTAATGTGAAAGAAGTGTTAATGCTGTTTGAAAGGATGAAGGGCCCTGCCATCCACCATGGGAAGAAGCACAATAGAAGGAGCATGTTAGAGAAGCACAATGGATCAGGAGGTTGTACAGCCATGTGAGGAGAAGCAGCCATGCAGTTTGCAGTCAGGATCCAGCCATGCGGTGTGGGCTGGTAAGAAAACATGCACACCGCTACTTTGATTGGGCCTGCTCCAGCTGACTCCGAAGCCACCAAGAACTCTGCCTTGCAGACCTGGACTCTATCTGAACTCTTAGAACTTGGGACATATGGAGAGGATAGATCTCTTAAGACTTGTGCCTTTCCTGGACTTCACCATGATCCGGTGTAAACTGGCACTTGCTTTCCTGGCCTTTTACACAGAGGCTGATGACAATGTACCTCAGGACCTGAAGGAGAGAGCTGACAGATAAGGGATAGGGAACTATTAGGCTTGGTTTTGGTTTGTGGCCTTTTGGGGAGCAAGGGGAGTGCTGGGTCTCACGAGAGAGCAGGGCTCTGAGCAGAAGCGCTCCCAGCCTTCCTCCCAAGGTTGGAATATTGTACATTAAGACCTGTTTTTCTCAACACTAATTGTTGGGTCATACATCAAGGTACTATGTGAACGAACCCCACTTTGCTCAGTAACAGGGTCATGGACAGCATTAGACAGAGGCTCTCTTGTCAGGAGAGGGTACTCCAGGCCCGAGTGTAGTCTCTCCTTTTTAAAAGAATGTTAGTGGAGCTCAATTTTCTGTGTCACATCCCCTTTGAGAATTCAAAAAAAAAAAAACATGAGCTTTTCTCTTATGTAAATACACATATGTCTATGTGCCTCACCCCACCCTACAAATAGATCTTTTCCTGGATCCCACTGCCCAATTGTTAACCTTGTCCAGAAATTATGTGAATCTGGTGTCTGATTCATGCAAGCAAAGCCAGTGTCTGATTTACGAAACCAGAATGCCAATTATTTAATTTAGATTTGAAGACATGGCTCAGTCTAGGAGCAAGGCCAACTGTCTGTACATTCTCTTCTGGTAGGTAGAGCTACATGAGAAATCAAATTACAGATCAGAAGGCTTCCTGGCAATTTTATAAATGAAACAAAGGAGGTGGATGTTATGATGCCACCAAGGCCTGATCAACTTTCCTTTTCTGTCACCTATACAGATGCCAAACAAAAAATACAAGTGATGACGTTACAGGCTTCAGTTACTCCAATCACTTTTTTAGAATGTATTCTTGTTAGGGTCCTCATACCTCTTGAAGATTTGGGAATTACTTTATTTTATTAGTAATGATGGTACAAGCCATTCACCATCTATTACAGCCACCTACAGAAGAAATGATTTGTATAATCATTAATAATTTAACCTGACTTTTTCTCCAAGCCTTGTGAGGGTAGCATGGGTATGGAGGGGAAGTGGTGGGGGGTGGGAATTATCAGCTATCATGCATCAAACTGTAGAGTCAACTCTACCATTTATGTGCAGTGATGCAGGGAAACCATGGCAGAGATCATCTAATACAGTTTTTTTTTAATCATGTATAAGTTCCAAGAATGTTTGCCCCCTTGGGTTTTTCTTAGACTATCATTTCATTGTGTTTGCATTCACTAAGCCAGACAATAGAGGCCAGCAACATGTTGAGCTAGACAGAGTATATAATATTCTCTGCTTGTTGCGTCACTAGCACATATTATTCTCTCTCTCTCCTACCTCTCATTCTTCCCTGCTGCCTCCTTTCCTCCTCTCTGTAAATTCCATTTAAAGCTAAGATCTGGAAATTTTTCAGCATATCTGCTAACACAACAGAAGTATCCATCTCTGTTGTCAAAACTCAATATTTTCTCCTAGATTAAGCCAATGAAACAGTTTTCACGGTGACTTAAAAAAGAAGACTTATCTTATGCTCTTGTTTTAGTGAGGGACCAGGTAGAATAAGATGTGGAAGCTTCTCTAACTTCATGTAGAGCAGGATGGCAAATAGGAGGGCTGTGTCCAAGGCACAGCCAACCCAGAGAAG
The DNA here is from genome assembly GCA_004026585.1 of Noctilio leporinus. Classification (NCBI taxonomy): domain Eukaryota; kingdom Metazoa; phylum Chordata; class Mammalia; order Chiroptera; family Noctilionidae; genus Noctilio; species Noctilio leporinus. The sequence goes on along the minus strand of PVIW01001508.1, from coordinate 150,925 downwards.
TAGCAACCAAGCAGGTTAAGAGCACAGAGCCAAAGAGGTGAGCAGAAGTCAGAGCATGGGCTAAGGTCAGAGCAGGCAGAGAAGTGATGGGAAGATTTCTGAAGGAAGGGAGACAGCTCACCCAGCTGAGGTCATCTTTTTAAGAGGGTTATGATGACGTGAACAAAGTTAAACTCTGGGTCACAACAGCAAACAGAAGCTATGCATGAAAGCTATGTGCAGGCAGTGACATCAAGCAAAACATCCCAATGTACACCAGGAACCAGAACTAGCTGTCCATCCACAAGGTTAAATGAAACAATGACTCCTTTCTTGCCCAGTCCCTTCAGTTGAGACATCATGGAAATCAGCTCATGATACTCCAGAGATAGCCATCATCTCCCAGCCTCCCAATGAGCTGGATTTCCTTGGAACAAGTGAATAGGAAATAAGATGTCAGAGAGCCCAGATTTGCAAAGGCTTCACCTTGGCTTGGCAGGACTTCTGGGTGGGATAATCTTCCAGGATTCTGGTTAATTTTGCTTTCTTTGGAAACTAAACAGAAGCCTCAGACAGGCCTTTCTCTTTGCTCTGAAAACATGTTGCAGTTTGCCAAGAGTTTATATTTTGGACAAAGTGGCATCACTTAATGTTCTTTAGGAAATATTAAGTATACAGGAGATCTACATTTATAGAACGCTAGTGAAAACCATCTTCTGAAGATGAACACAAATTCTACAAGAAAGAATTTTCATTAAATAATGCTAAGGTCCTTATTTTGTAGACACCAAGAAGTTAATGCTTCCCCACGAAAACCCCACAGTAAGCCAGGGGCCTTGCATCCCACTGTTACAACAATGAGACACTACTAGCTAATCCACACTAACAAATATATGTCATGACATTTCCCCACCAAATGTCATATCAAATGTGTTTTAGCTTTTCATTTAGCTGCATTAAAAAGAAAGCTAATACAGCACACCACAGTGCCAAGTGTTGAATGTTGAATGATTTGTGAAGAACTTGAGAGATCTTAACATGGTGGCGCAAAAGTTACGTTAAAACTGTAAGTTGATAGGTGCCTCTGAAGCCCCAAATCAGTAGCACAGTTTTAGAGAAGAGCCTTTCTTTCACCTTTTTCATTTTGTGAATCTGATGATTCCAAAAGGAAGTTCAAATTCACAGCTGGCAGCTCCCATTTCTTTTAAGGAAGTGGGCAGTTGCTATTGCTGACACAGAGTTTTTAATAAAAGCAATTGGCTGTCTATAAAATAGTTCAAGCAACAAGCAAAATGGATCACTCTTGCTGAACAGAGCAATATACAAAATGGTCACAGTGGACACTGAAGTATAAGGGGTACTTTCCCTATTATCATCTTTGTCTCTTTTATCCCCAAATCCATTCTTCACCTTTCTCTGCCATGTGTGGTTTGTGGGGAGGTGACCTCAGTAGGCTGCATCCCTGGGGCCTCTCACCCTCCGGTTTATGGTCAGGTTTGGCTAGTGGAAGGCACTGGCAGGAACTCAAAGGGCTGCCTGAGAAAAAGTCAGGATCTTTAACTCTAAGCTCCCCCCCTGCCTGACCTGGGCTCAGGCAGTGGTTGAAATCTTGTGGGGCTCCAGTGACTACCCAGGATCCATTTCTCTTCTCAAAGGTTTGCACTCTCACCAGGACTTCACAAGGAGGACCCCTCCATTCACACCTGTGGTTGGTAATCATTTCCAACTGTTGCTAGTCTCTCTGGAGTCCTCCTTGACTCCCCAACTTCTGTGCTGGGCCCTTTGTTAAATTATTTTAGTCAAATCTCTTTGAGTATGCCATCTGCCATCTGCAGATGGTCCCTGAATGATATGTGATCTCTGCCCCCAGAGCTTTTACAGTTCATACTAGAGAACAAATAACATGAAAATAGAGCTGATACTTTGATAGGGGATGGACATGTTTCAGATCTTCATCTGGGGATACCCATGCTTAGGAATTAAGCACATTACTATATACAAGGCAGGGCAGACATCGGGTTAGAATTGTTCATATAGAAAATTATATAACAATTAATAAGTAATAATATAAGGATAAATTCTGTTTCACATATGCACAGCTGTAAGCTTGCTTTAGCCACACCCTGTACATATGTAATCAATTAAAACATGATGTTATAAAAGTCAAGTGCTGGGTGAACACTAAGGCTAAAAGGGCTGTAAATGTTTAGAACAGAAAGACAAGCACATCTGGCTGGGGACAACATAGGAGAGGCTTTAGAGAAGGAGAGATTCGAGCTGGCATTAAAGGATGGGTAGCACCGGGACCAGGGGAAAGAGAGACGAGATCATTGCTGAGAGGAGGCAGTTAGTAGGGAAAGACACAGGAGTCAATAAACAAGCTAGACATGACACTGGCAGCTACTTCTTTAGCCTTCATCAAAAGACCACTAAATTTATATATTCTTCACTTTTAACAACTCCCCATCTTCAAACAGTCAAAGCTACACTGGTCAGTATATGACCATTTTAAGTCCATATTCTGAAAAAAAAAAAAAATCATTAATCAAACAACCTAAACTTTTTCATATCAAACAAACAAAAAAATCTCTAATATCAGGAAGACTCCCTCAGAATTCCCATGGGTTGACCTAATCTCAGATCATCTCCCAGAATTGAGACTTTGCAGCACTCCTTTCGCAATGAGCCTTCAACAATCATTTATATTCCACTTAATCGGTGTAGTCTTCGGAGCCTGCACTTCACTAGGTAACCATTTTGGAGGAGAGTTTTCTTTCAAAATATTTTGGTTCGTTGAGTCAACAGAGTATCCGAAAAGATAAGAACTTCATTCTTGCTGATACTTAACAATGTTTGTTTTAGGCAAGTCGCACTTGAACAAGGTCTCTGTTCATCCCAGCATTGTTTGGAGTATTTCTGCATACCAAAACAATCTATTCAGCTCTACACATGGCTTCTAAGAGAGTTTTATCATACCCTTTGGGGGGAATTTTTTAATAATGGAAAAAAGATAATGACAGGAAAACTGGGCACCTGAAATGTAGTGATGAATGGAACTAAACTTAAATTTTAGGTTAGTTTGGTGAATTATGGTCATAGAAAAGTTGCTGACAGGACAAAGCAATGTAAAATCAGGCCATTTCCACATACATTTTAAAATATAAGTAAATATATTTAATACCCAGAGAGATACAGGGGTATCTATCTATTTTGGGCTATTCTGAACAAGGACAGCTGTTATGTTCCAAAACATATAGCTCAACATTTACACAGTGAGGATGGAGAGAAATAAGAAACCACTGAATGGCCATTTGAGATCTCTGTAAAGTTCTGACATGCAAAACTGACTTTACAATCAGCAACATATTGAGTATCAGTCACTGGGGAAATTCTATTAACTGATATTTGGATTGGAATATGTGGAGATGGGGTTCTTTCCACACAGCAGGTGAGTTTGGTTCACCCCAATTAACAGGACCATTTCCCTATCTCATTTGTCTGTCTCCAGGTATGTGCACAGCAGGATTCACTCCCCTGGAGGACATAGGTCCTCTCAAGGTAGCAAGGTGCCTATGGACTTACTTTTCTGATTTTTCTCATTGTTTACAGTGACAAGGAGGCTCTCGGGAACCCCTAAACAGTAAGTTGGGCTCCAGTGTCCATCAAGAGATGAGTGAATAAAAAAAGCTATGGGACATTTACATAATGCAATACCACTCAGCTATAAAAAAGAAGAAAATTTTACCCTTTGCAACAGTATGGATGGACCTGAAGAACGCTATGCTAAGTGAAATAAGCCAGTCAGAGAAAGACAAATACCATATGAGTTCACTCATATGTGGAATCTAATGAACAAACTGAACTAACAAGCAAAACAAAGACAGACTCGTAGATGGACAGCAGATGACAGCTAGCGGGGGTGGAGGAATTGAGCAAAAAGGAAAACAAGATTCATGGACATGGACAACAGTGTGGTGATTGCTAGGGGGAGGGGAGTATAAAGGAATTAACTGGTAATGGGGAAAAAATACAATAAAGGTGAAATAAAAACAAATAAGTAATAGTTTTTCACCTAAAACAGTAAATCAAAAATAAAAATAACTGTGAGACACCCAAAAAAGAAAAAATAACATGGGCTCATTTCAAAGGACATATCTGACTTCCCCTTTTCCATTAGTAAGTATTTATTGCTAAATTTGTTAGCAAGGACTTGCGAACTCCTACCATGATCTCAGCACTCTGCTAGGGCCTTTGGAAGAAAACAAAGCACAATCCCTGACCTCAAAAAGCTTACAAAATTGTCAGCTGGAGCAAGACCAAGGCACCTGAAATAAATCTAGCAAAGATACAGAAATCTATAGAAATACAGTTCAGAAAATTCTTTAAATAGGACCAGTTCTCTGGTCCCTCCTACAGCTGCCTATTTTTATTAAAGATTTCCCCACTCACCTGGGAGCCATTATGTTTAGGAATTTTGGGGAAGTATTTCCTCTTACATTCCTACCCTCCTGGCATACAAATGTTGGATGCCAGCCTGTTTCATATCCTTCTTCTCCCCTCTCATCTCTCCCTGATGCATGATTTACCCGCCCCTGGAGCTCTCACCATCTGGATCAGCCTTTCTGCCTCCCTGGACCTAATTATTGCAAATTCTCCAGAGCAATCTCTTCCCTTTTGCTTATGACTCAACTTTTTATTAGCGAACAATTAATTCTTTGCTCTTTCGATGTTTTCTGCTATATTTTACTTCCCTGTATTTTGGTGAGTACTCTTTGACAGGTCAATACAGAAGTATGTTATGTTGTTGTGCACCCCAACACACACACACACACACACACACACACACACACATGCACTGAGTAAACTTTTTCTGAACCTCACTGGAGTCACCACGCAAGTAATACCAGTGCAAGGCAAATAAGGAGAAGGAAAGGAACAGAGGTCAGTAACAAGACAATTTAACAATGAAGGAAGCCAAAATAGAAGAAAGGTGTGAATACAGAAGCCATATATGTAAGAACAAGAGAAAATAATGATGTGATTATAAGGAAGAAAGGTAGTATCTTAAAAGGTGTGGAAGTTGAGGTACACTTTCATGATTTCTAGGCAGTAAACATGAGATCCAACATAGGAGAGGGTACCAGGAATTCTTTATTCTGGGTCAGTTCTCACCTAACAAACACACCCTATGCTGTGTCAATCTCTGCTAACTTGATTTTAATGTCTATAAAACTATACATATGTGATAAATCTAAACCACAGCCCAGGTACAGTCTAAAAAGTACCTAATTTGAGATTGCCCAGGATGATTCTGATGCCTCTAGTTATTTCTGCTATGGTTGATATTGTCAGAAAAGCTCACAGGAAAAAATAAAAAAATAAAAATATGTTTGGAAGGATCCAGTTGTAGAGGGTAAGGAGGGTGAGGTGGGTGAGGGTGAGGGACATAACATGGAAGAGTCTTTGCTCTTTGGACCCACAAACTTCAAAGAAATGCTCCCAGAGGGTTGCCATGGAGGGATTATGGCTGACAGGATCCTTTCTCAGAGACCATGATGGATTTTCCTGTTACAGAAGAGTGGCCAGGTTTGGTGCTAAGTGGTGGTGTTTCCTCTTGCATTCCTGTCATCAGGGCAAGTTCCTTCTGAAACTTGCTGGCAGCTTGTGTGCTGACTGATAAAAGAGTAATGATTATTCAATAAGAAGAAGCCCAGTAGCAAGATCTTACAAGTCCCTTGGTAGCACAAACCTGCCTGACTACTTGCCTAGGTGGTACCTTTAGAGCCCTGAGTCAGGTCCTCCTGCCACACCTCAGAGAGTTACTTCAGTAGCTGCAGAGAAGTATGAGAGATTCTCCAACAACAAAATGGCTCCTGCTTCCTAGAGAGTTGCCACATGGTGAATCATCATTCGAAAATCGAATAAACGGTTTTGAGCAATTCATATAAAACATCTCCAATGAAAAAAATATACCCACATTTTCACGGGTAGATAGAACAAGAACAAAACTTTTCATTGGCACAGCACTTTTCAATTGCATATGACCAACATATGTCCTCTCATTTGCTTTTCCTCTTCTCACTTCCCATCCCAGCATCCCCAAGAGGTGAGCATTATTATCCTCAGTACAGATGAGAAATCTTCAGCCCAGATAAATTTGACCATTTGGCTCCTTAACATAAGCTCTTCAGAAAACTAGCCAGGACTTAATCTCAGATTTTTCTGATTCCAAATTCACTGTTAGTTGTCTTATCTTACTTACTATTGCCTCAAAAGAGAAAATGTATCAATTCAGAAAAAAGTAACAGTTAAAGGGACAAAATAAAAGTAAAGCCATAGGTATTTAATGCTTACATAAAACCCCTGATTGGTGATATTAAGATTAAGCTGATTGGGATATCATCAACATTGTAAGAGACTCAAGCCTCCTTTCCCCACAAAGATCAACAATTAGACAGCTATCCACAAAGGTAGCTCTGGGAGAACTCAGGAGTTGAAAGAAAGAAAGAAAAGGAAAGGAAAGGAAAGGAGGAAAGAAAGGAAGAAAGAAAGAAAAGGAAAACTTCAGCAAAATAGTGGAACAAAAACCTGAGAATAACTGCACAAAAAGGGAAGGAAGAGCGGCTCCCTTTCCCTGCTTCATCCAATTCCCAGGTCCACACTGCTCAGCACCAGGGAGAAACTTCCTGGCTGGAAAGAGCTCCCCTCCCCAGGAATTGGGAGAGGAGGCTGAGGGACCAGCTTCTGCAGCTTTTCTATGTACTGCAAGAGGAACCCACTTTAGTTTTACCATATCCCATGACCAGCAAAACTGAGATGTATTTAGCCTGGAACAAGGAAAGACTGAGGTTACCAATATTGGCCACAACATGAGATAGTAAGAGAGATACTAAAATTCTCAAACCAATAGGTATAATTTTGCCAATTGATTACACTCACTCTGTATATGGAACTCATGCACTTCAATAGCAAGAAACAAAAACAAAAAATTATATATATATATATATATATATATATATATATATATATAATTAAAAATGGGCCAAGAGACTGAGCAGACGTTCTTCTAAAGAAATCATATAAATGGCCAACAAGTACATACAAAGGTGCTCGATTTCATTAATCATCAGGGAAATGCATATCAAAACCACAATGGGGTATCACCTTACATCTGTTAGTGGCTAATATTAAAAAAGCAAGAGATACAAATGCTTGCGAGGATGTAGAGAAAAGGCATTACTTGTGCCCTGTTGATGGGAATGTGCATTAGTATGTCCACTATGACAACCATATGGAGATTCCTCAAAAAACTTAAAATAGAATCATATGATCCAACAATCTTCTAGGTATATATCCAAATGAAATTATTTCACTCTCTAAAAGAGATAGCTGCACCCCTATGTTTACTGCAGCATTATTTACAATAGCCAAGCCATGGAAACATAAGTGTGCACTGACAGATGAATGGATCACAAATATGTGGTGTGCATCTATACAATGGAATATTATTCCACCAAAAAAGAACAGGAGAGAAAAAAATCCTACCATTTATGACAACAAGGATGGACCTGAGGGCATTATACTATGTGAATTAGACAGGAAAAAGCAAATGCTATATGACCACGCTTGTATGTGGGATCTACAAAAAGCCAAACTCATAGAAGCCAAGAGTAGAAAGGTAGTGGCTAGAGGCTGGGAGTCAGGGGGAATGAGATGTTAGTCAAAGGGAAAAAACTTACACTTATAAGGGGAATAAGTCTTGGGTATCTCATTTACAGCATGGTGACCACCATGAACAATACTGTACTGTATACCCGGACATTGCTGTAAGAGTATAGTTTAATTGTTGTCACCATGACAACAACAGCTGCTAAATGGTAATTATGTGAGGTAAAGGATGTGTTAAGCAACCCTTTTGTTGTAAAGGATTTCACAAATACATGTATCAAATCACCACTTTGAATACCTTCAACTTACACAATTTTATACATCAATTATATGTCAATAAAATAGGCCAAATAAAAGAATAAGCTGATTGAGTTTCTCAAATAATGATGACTGCATGTTTCTAGATTTATGCTTCAATCCCTGGAAAGATTGGCTAATTTCATTAAAATGTCTCCTGAACAAGTAGTTCAAACACTTGTAGTCACTTCAATTGGGCTAAACTAGTAACTAGCCAATGGATAAAAATATTATCAAAATGAACTGGGTGAAAAGAGAAAAATGTAACCATAGATGGCAAGATAAACACCTTGTCCTAACAGTGGGAGATGGGATTATGGGTGATTTTACTTCTTGGTTGGACTCATCTGAGTTTTTCTCATGATGGACAACAAAGAAATATTACTTCTGCCATTAGGAAGAAAATTAGACATTTCTATATGTTATAAGAATGATGCCATGCTAGATGGTGAATGAAACATAAAGTTACCATATAGATCAAGGAGCCATCACAGAAATTAGTAATTAGAAATTAGAAATTAGTAAATGTTCTAGAGGATTTTCAGAGAATGATAGCATCTACTTATTCCCCTGCCTCAGTGTGAACTACAGTTAAACTTTATGTTTTTTACTTTTAAATCTTTTTTGTTGTGTTATTTATTTAAACTAAGTATTTTAGAAACATTCGCTTTAGACAAAAATATAACACAGTTTTTCTTACTGTTAAGGTTTCATTACAGGTACATAATGACCGCAGGTAGGAAAATCTGGAAAGTAGAGTGATCACAGGCAGGTATGCTGGTGGGGGGGAGTTGCAGAAAGTAAACAATGATTATTACAGACTTTCCCCAAATGTCATATGCTGTTTCTGAAGCCTTCCTAATGCCCACTTCTCGGGGCAAACCCACACAGAACATTCCTCCTCCTTTACTTCCCATGCTTCCTTCTTCTTTTCTATTCCTTCTCATCACCCTTTCTAATTCCAGTTTACTGTCAAGGATAGTAAGTGAGGATTTATTGTGTCATCTGAAAGGCTTGTAAGAGCCAACAGTACTAAAACATAGGAGGAATGAGTCCTGACTTGTGCGCAGAAAATATGTCTCATCCTTCAGAAGAGGGAGTGGTTTCCAAAACTTAATCAGCAGAATAGTTTCCAACGTAACTGCATTCTGGAAATCAAGCTAGAGGAAACAAATTGGCTGCTTACTCCATAGCTTTGGCCAGCAATGGTTTCTGAGACCAAAAAGAATAGAGCTTTTTGTTTTGCTTCCAGCCTTATAATGACTAGTTTAAGCAGATTTTGCAGTGCGCTCTCTGCTTCTACAGTCAGTCCTTACCTCATTTCTTCCCTCATTGTTGCTTCCAACAGTTGGAGAAGAGTCTCTCACATTTGATTAGTGGCAAGTGTTCCCGCAATTCATTAGCTGAATCCTATTTTTCCATAACATAAATTGTTCTACATTTCTGATGTGGAACAGAGAGGACTGAGTCCATTTTATGACACTCATGTAATAACGCTGAACCATTCTTGATGGAAGGAAATGTAGTTTTTAGCACATAGGATGGCATTGGGGTCATGTTTACAAATGTGAAAAAAGGAAGCTGGGCTCTAAGCTCTACCAGGGTGAAGAGCATCATGCTCTTTTCTCCCATCGCCTGTGCCTAACACAAACCTGGCACCTGACCCTTAAAAGGCAACAATAACAGTTAAATTGAAATGTAATTGAATTGAAAGAGAAGTTTGGTATCATCTCCACATGTGGCATCATTAAAAACTGGGTCCCAAATAAGCTAGCGTGTTCAGAAAGCCCTGCTGGGCAGGTGTCTATGTACACAGTGTAAACAGACCACTGGATTGATGGGTGGGAGCAGGCAGTGATGTCATCACTTGAGCAGAGGTGGTGGAGTTGGCACAAGTCTCATCCACAAATGGGTGTGAAACCTGGTGAGATTTGGCAATCAATTGTAGCCAAGGGGGACAGAAGCCACTCTGTCTTTTGAGGACAGGCATCCTGGAGAGGCCTGCTCTTAAAAATCTCACAGCTGTGACAATTTGCCTCAAATCTCTTCTTTGCTAAATAGACTCCATAGTGAAACAAAACATAAAATGTGAACATACCCCAGTTTACATGGGGAAATACTATTGCAGGATACTATTAGAAGGGTCAGAGCTTACAGCTCAGGGCCAAAGAAGTCCAGCCACATTCTCTAGCCTCCAAAACCTGCTACAGGGCAAAATAACGCTGTTGCACTGAGCAGCCTAGGTAGGTGGCATGCGCTATTTGAAAATCCATGCAAGATTTGTTATGTCATGATTTCAGTTTTCATTTGGGAACATTTTATATGCCCCCTGACTCTTAAGATAGAGGCAAGGACTACACAGAAATGGTCAGGAAGGGGGAGAAAACGAATGCCGTTTAAAAGTGGAGCCAGCGTGGCCAGAAAGAGGCTTCCCTGAGCTCACCTGCCCCAGCAAAGCCTCACCCTACTGTGTTCTAAACGTGTTTACACATTCAAGGGTCTTCCTCATCCCAGTAGCTTCAGAAAGACCATTCTTTTTTTTCTTTTCTTTTCTTTCCTTTCCTTTCCTTTTTCCATTTCAGAGATCTTTTGCCTGGCCTGACAAATAAAGTCATTCTTCATCATTTTAATGTGTAAACCATTTCCAGCCAAAATGCTATTGAACTGTGCCAGCAAAGGTTCCAATGCAATTTTTCTAAGTCAGTAGGAAAATAGAGTGTTAAGCATGAGAAACTTATTCTAAAGGAGCAGAAGCAGAACGTGGTTCCCTTTCCATGGTGTTACAGGGTAAGAAAAGACGAGGAAAACCTAGGAAAAACCCTTCAATGGGAAAACAAACATTTAAAAGCCAACAGTGTGGGGACTGCAAGGGGGAGGCGAGTATATGAGAGATAAATGGCAAAATTAAAATAAAATAAATTATAAAATACGTAAAATCCCAGGACGGGGAGATGGGAAGTGCTGGGGGAACTCTGGAGCATAAACCTTTAAGGAGTCTGAGGAAGATAGAAATCAACAGGAAATGAACCATGGTTTTGAAGCTCATCTGTGAGTTTAAAGGGCCCTAAATGTAAAGGATGCCAGGTCTCTATAGGGGACATTAAGAGAATGTCTAGCTAGATGCCTCAGGGTGGGTCCAGAGTTTCTGGGCAATGTTTGATCTGAGCATCACCTCAGGAAAGGCCCCTACTCCACAAAGTCAGCCCCACACGTCAGAGATGCACACTGGACTGCCACGTTTGGAAGAGCCTATCCCAGCCCCGCCTGCGTGTTTCTAAAGGAGCGCACAAAGACCTACAATGGCAAGGATGCAACCCTGAGGCATGAGGCTGGAACGCGGCTTCTTTGTCCTCAGCAACCAAACACTCATTTCCTGTAAAGCCAGATGGATAATTAAGGGAAAAACAAAACCACATTTCGGGGTCATCAGTCCAGCCTTGCAGCCTCTCAATGGAAACCAACTTAGTGAGTCAAAAGATTTGCCTGGATCTGTCTCCCTATACGTGACAAGCTTCAACCTGGAGCTTTCAGCAACGTCTGAGGCATTTCTGGAAGCCATCCACATGAAAGGTGAAGCCACTGCCCAAATGTACGCGTGGATGCTCACAAGAGCATACTCCCCAGGCTGCTGAGTTTTGAAGGGGCCGGGTGAGCCAAAGTACAAATTTAGATTTGCATAGGCAATACTGAATCCTGTTCAACTGCAACCTTCTGCTGCCCAACTTCAGGAAAAGTACTTCCAGGCTCTCATCAGAACACAGGTGAATACGGTCTCTTTTCCTGGGAAGAAACTGCGGTGGGAACAGCTGGGAGCTCCTGGAACGCTGCAAACCACCAACGCCTGACTCACCCAGTCAGGTGAGTCTGTCCAGTTCCTGTATGAAAGGTGCCCTGCAGCCATACAGAGAGACGTAGAGCAGATGTGCACCAAAGACTCAGCAACGTAGAAAGCCTGTGTGATTAAAACTAATAGACGTGCCGGGGAATTGCCAGCGTGGGCAGGAGAAGGTGTGGCTTTCGATATTATCTGGCTCCTTTACTATGGAACATTTACACCTCTGGTTCTCATTTGCAAAAAGAAAAACAAAAGCAAAAGAATAAACAGCAGAAAACATGCCTTTGATTGCTTCTGCCAACATCTGAGAAAACCTTTATGGAGCTGCCAGGCAAGAGAAATTGGCACTGGGCTTCGCAAGTTGGTACAAAGTTCTCAGTGCCAAATACTCAAGGAGAACATGACTGACTCTGCCAGGAAGAACTGGTGAAGCCCACTCTTTCAAAAGCGTCTTCCACAATGCCTTTGCTGGGGAAGTCAGTGCAATTCCACGGCGCTGGGCTGGCGGCATTTCCTGGCACGACGCCTGCCCCAGTGCCGTGTGTGTGTGTGTGTGTGTGTGTGTGTGTGCACGCACACACAAGCACCTATGCTAATGAGCATGCACTCACATTCTATCCCGCTCTCCCAGTGAACAAGGCCTGGGCAGGCAGGGATTTGGGGATGATCACAGTACGATTTGGAGACAGGGAGTGTTCTCTTCCTGGAAAGCCCTTAACAGTTCAGACATTGGACATATCCACCCAGATAGGGCCAAACCCAAGTTATTGCCTGGGGGGGGCTGTGGCCTGAGCAAGTGGTCAGTCCACGGGCACATCAGGAAGGCTCTATGGCAGCCTCCCTCGGCACGTGAATTACTCCCACTTCTGTCTCCAGCGCATCACCCACCCTGGACAGCACGTCTGCCCTACAGACAGTGGACAGTGCACTCAGGTTACAGTCCAGGGTGGGGAGAAAACTCCAGAATGATGCTCACGGTAGAGGATTACGAAGGACACATGTGCAGCTGAGGAAAAGCTTGAACTGGGGCTATGGTCATGGCTGGACATCATCTTCAGAAATAAGAACAGATTGTTCATACAACTATTCATTGACGCAATGTAGGGGTCAGTCAGGAGGGTTCGCAGGGGAGGCTGTACTCTCATTTCACTGACCTGAAGGAGCTAGCAACAGTAATCGTAACAAATAATAGTTGTCAAGGTGTTTTAGAAAATGCTGCTGCGTATGTCATTGAGATACATAATAAGAGCATAAATTGAAAATATGAAAGAGATCACAGAGTGCTATATAATAATACCATGAATGAATAGGACCAATAGTAAACACTGGGATGTCTGCTGAAGACCAGACTGAGAGGGGAAAGAAAAGTTTAATGGTGCAGAGGAGGTTTGAAAGATGGAGAAATGAGAAACAAGATTATATTCCCTCATCTGAAAATATAAGCATCTTTTTTCTTAGTTAGATAACAATTTTGACCAGTCTTACGTGCCAGGCAATATGCCAGATGCTGGATTTATAGCAATAAAAAAGATTTAAAAAAAATAAACAGTCTCTGCATTTCCAATGGGCCAGATAGACAATGTGTAAGAAAACAAGTAAATAAACAAGATAGTTAGATAATCCAATAAGCACTGTAAAGGAAACAACCAAAGTGACAGGACATGTTTTCATTTTCCAGCTCTCTGTTGTCCAACACTCTACACGTAGCAAGTCCTCAGTTAAATTTCATTAAACATGCGGTAACACAAAACTACACAGTACTTCAGAATAAAAAAACAAATGACAAGGTCACCAACTCATCTGCAGTTGGAATCCATCAAATGTAAAGTGACTTTAGCCAGCTGCTTACCCTTAAATTACAATCGCACTGCTCCGCACTCACAGTTCCCCATCAGCCTGAGCCAAATGTACAATCAAATTAGGACAAAATAATGAAAGCAGAAGAGCCCATGATGTATAAAAAGTGAAATAGGTGCTCACTTCGGCAGCACATATACTAAAATTGGAACAATACAGAGAAGATTAGCATGGCCCCTGCGCAAGGATGACACGCAAATTTGTGAAGCGTTCCATATTAAAAAAAAAAAAAAAAGTGAAATCGCATTATTATATCATTGTTGAGGCAAAATTATGATTTAAGTGAAAAATTCCTAATACAGTCTCCAGTCTTGATTTTGAAAAGGTGGAAAATGAGGTTGAAAAGACAGCCCAAGACTGTCTCCCTGCAGTCAGAATGTAACTTCCTGAAAAATGAGATAGTCCACATGAAATAACAGTCATAAAACGGGATACATGGTGCCAAAAAAACTAATTTGATTGATCCCTTGTCGCTTATTAAATAAGATGATTTCATTTGTATTATATGGTGCCTATCTTAATCACATTGTTCCACAGTTAGTCAAATGTTTAAAACCTATTCCCATAACATTAACCCTTAAAAAGAGCCTAGCTAGAGACAGGTGATTCCTGCAGAAGAAGCAGGGGTCAAAGTGGTGTAAGATGTGTTCACAGGGTAACGGTAGGAAAAACATGAATGTGCTTTTCCTGTTAGCATTTCCTGTAAATGATCCTCTCCCTGGGCTGGGTGAGGCTGCCTTTGATGGCAGTAGTAGAGCATTACAAAAGGACAAGGAAAAAGAAAAAAAAAAAAAAAAAACGAGATAATATTCAGCTTCAGAATAGGACTTTTCGTCAAGGCATTAGGCTTGAGAACAGGCTATGTCAAGAAAGAGAGCATATTCTATAATTTTGTGGAATATCAAAAAGCAAGCCTAAGGAGCTCAGATCATACAAGATCTTCTACATTCAGAAAATAGAACCCTTTGATCTATTAGTAACTAGACATATTAGAGGAGGAAACATCCTGAAACTTTTTCCTTCTGTCCTGCAAGACTTTCTTGCTGGCTGAAGGAAAGAAATAGAGTAGATAAATTGAAGGAAACCCTAAGGCAGTATTGTCAAATGGAATCTTCTGTGGTGACAGACATGTTTTATATTTGTGCTATCTAATATGGTTATCGCTAGACACAGAGTAGCCCTTGAACATCAGAGATGTGCCTAGTGTGACTGAATTTTTATATTTCATTTTATTTTTAATAAAGCCAAATGGGCCAGTGAACATACAGGATGACGCAACCTGTGGAATAATGAAGCACCACAGTGGAAGAGGTCTAGGTCCCCTCACTGCTTGGACAACTTCGTGATGCCCCTCAGACTGTACTGCGAGCAAGAAGTAAACATTTACTGCTCTAACATTTGGGAGGCTGTTACAACAGGTAGTGTTAATTACCCTGAATGATAGCGATAGGCACTCTTACTCAACCTTGTTACGGATGAGAAAACTGGGGCACAGAGGAATTAATTAATTTGGCCAAGGTCACATGGCTCCTAAGTGGTGAAACTGGGAACTGGACTACAGCCAGGTAGTCTGACTAGAGAGCGCTCGTCCACGCTCTCACAATCTCTGCTCTGTTGCAGCTCCACAGGGTACATGTGAGCAACAGAAACAGGGTAGTTCAGGGTCCAGACATCATTGCTTTACATTAAAAAATGCATTTGTAAGCCTATTAAATTATATCATCTCTTTTCCATGTGAATCATAAGTTAAGCCAGTCCTTAGCCTTACCAATAACAAAGGGTGGAAATGCACATTTCTCATATACACAAAGCCTGCTGTCTGGTTTCTTTGGAAATGACAAGACACTCTGCCATAGGAACACAATGAAAAGTGAGTCAGCTGTGCGCAAACTGAAGGAACAAGGAGTTCTGTAAATACGAAACAGATGGGACTTCCGGGTATGTTCTCATGCATTGTAGCAGTTTTCAAATGAGGTTGGTTTTAAAAATCCACTTGGTTTTCTACTAGGATTTGAGTTTATTTGTGCTAATAACAAACGTCCAGGCCTCTGAATCTGTCCTTAGCATTGCCGATGCACACTATTATTCAGACAATGGATGTCCACCTCCCCTTAGAGGGGCTATAATGCCTGATGGTCTCAGCCGGAGCTCTGAATGATAAATTGAGCTTCAGGAAGACTGATCTTATGATCTCTCTTTACCTGGGGTCTCTTGAGTACTTATGTACCCAGTTTACAATATCAGGTACTCTCATTTCAGACAATGAATGTAAACATTTTTTATGTAGCCTGCTCTTAATAAAGATTTTTAAAAGATACTCCTTATTTAGCATCAACTTTGTATATACATTTGTATATACATTGTGTATACATTTGTATATACATTTATGCATAATTTACATCATTTTATATAAACCTTAACCAAACTGGAAAAATAATATTACCCACTGTTTAACAGCAGTGTCTTTATAGTCTACAATGAACCAGGTACCTTTCCAAGTGAATTAATGTAATAACTCGGTCTTCATAAAAAATGAGTAAAGTACTATAATTATCCCTGTTTCACAGGTTGGAAATTGACTTGAAAGGAAATAAGTTAAATTGCCTGCCTAATGTCACAGGGCTCATAAGCAAACCCAGATATTCTAGCTTCAGAGGTTAACCCCTCTACCCCTTCTCTGTGCAGTCTCTCAGTTGACAGTTCAGAAACACTTGCTCAAAATTACAAAGCTAGTGTATGACAGAGCTGGTCAAAACTCAGGTTCATGATTCCAAATTCCAGGCTCCACCTTCACCATCAGGGTTTGCCCAAACACCTCTTCTTCCTAAGGATCACTTTCATAGCTGATTCAGGAGATGCCCAGGCCCCACCAGGCTCTTCTGGGACCTGGGAAAGTGCAGCAACAACACATGGACCGAGAGGCCCCAGTGACTCCCAGCCCAACCACACCAGGCTCTTCTTCCTTTAAACCCTAAGCTCTTCAGCAATAGGAGGTGTATCTCCTGGGCCATGACATGCATGATACAGTTTAATCTGCTTTGTGGAGGAACTGAGAGAGGTAACTCGGACTCTGGAGTTGCAGAATGGAGGTGGGGGGCTTTCACCACCTCCCACTGTGTCAGATTGCCCATGAAAGTGTGGCATGTGTCTAGACACTGTCATCTGAGTGTGTGTCTGTGCATCTTTCTGCTGGAACCACTTCAGCCTTGTTTCACTTTCCAGCCATGAGACTTGTCTATTCCCCAGTTGACCACCTACTTTTTGCTCTTCCCCTCATTATCAGACAGCAGGAACTTCAGCTCACTAGCGGGCTCCAGCAATTACAAGTTAGTCCCTGCCAGAATCTGAAAAGCCTGGAGGGGAAGAGTTGGTGGGGCAGATAAGTGACAATCTGTACCATTCCAGGTGCCAGTATAGGAGGACCAAAGGGGAGGCAGCAGCGGCCTACCACTCTGGGTACCCAAGAGAGGACTTAAAATATGAAAATACATCGCTGTCTGACTTAGCTCCTGAATCTGCACCATCAGTGTGAATTCTGTCACCTCCAGCAACCTGCCCTCCCTTCCCTTTTTTCCCCTCTATCCTTCCTCTCCTTCACAGGATTTGAGTTTGTGTGAATATATATTTATTTATTTGTCACCTCCTGAGCACATTGAGACCCCTGTAGGTGTATAATGTCCTAACATGTGTATGTTAGGAACAATGGTGCTTACTGGGAACAAGCAGATGGATAAAGCAAATGGAGAACATCAGAGGTGTCCAAGGGCAAACCAGGTAACAGGAAGTAGCATGGAATAGTGATTCTGAATCAGTCCACTTGAAATCAGGAAACTGGGCCCTTTAGACTCAACTCTCAATTACCAGCTTTGTAGTGCTAAGTAAATCAAGGAAGTTTTCTCCCTGTGTATTCACTCATCTTTAAAGAGTGGATTGGGTTATTTAACCTCTTGGTTCTCTTCCCATACTAAGATTCTATTTTTTAAAGGCAAATTCCATTAAATGCAAGGAACTTAGAACAACTAAAAAATTTTAAAGTGCAGCATAAGTTTAAATAATAGACAAAAATAAAATAAAAACCTTTGAAATAATAGCTCAGTAGGTCTTTTCTCAAAGTAAAAATAACTGCAGTGGAATATTGCAGCTACCCAGTCACAATCTCATCATCAGCCCCAAAGCACAGCAACCTTCATCTTGGACTCTCTGCCTTTCCACCCACTCCCAGGACAACATCTGACCTGGATTACAAGGAAGACTAGGAATCTGCAACTTATTACCTTGTCATGTAGCTAACCATTTCCAGAAATATAAATATGAAGCATAGCATGACAGGTCAACTTGAGTCAGCTGAGAAAAGATGCATGCAAGAGCTGGTAGGGCCACAGGAAACTTGGATTGAGAAATCTGAAACCTTTGGTCTGCATCTCTCCTTCTCTGGGCCATGGATTCAGACCAGAATAGTGTGAGGCTGGCCTTCAAGCTGAAGCATTCAGTTAAAATGAGCCTGGCCAGCCTGGCATAGAAGACTCAAACCCCAAAGAAATTGCCTGAAAAAAAGTTTTGGCCCCTGAAAGCATAGATTGGAAGATTTAGAAGGAACCTTAGCAATAATTTAGGACAAACTCTTATTTTGTAGATGGGAAAAACCTCAAACACCCAGAAATACACATCTCACTAAGCCTTGAAATATAAAATATTTCACACTAAAGTTGGAATCTTACCTAATCTATAGTTTCGGTCTGTTGTTGGTGCCACCTTTGTCACATACAGTAAGTCCTTATTTAAGGTCATTGATAGGTTCAGTGACTTTAGCAAAACTACAGAAAATAAAAGCAATTTACCATAAACTATTGATATAAACAAAAGTTTATGTTCCAATGTCATCTCATCGATGTTATAACAAACTGACACTGAACAAAACAAAGTTATTCAAGGACCTGCTCTACAGAAAATCTGGAACGCCTGAATTACAACTAACTTTTCTCCTCAGGATGCATTCCCATATAAAAGCTCTGTTGAGCCTTACCAACAAGCAAACCAACCCTGGGAATTGTCATTCTCTAGAAATGAGAAAACTGAGGCCAAAAGTACACAGTGAGACAATGATAGAGCCAGGATACGGATGGAAAACTTATTATATTTCTAAATTTCAGATTCTTTCCACCACCCCAAAGTGGCTACCACAAAAGGCCAGGCAACAGAGCAAAGTCTATAAAATGACCTACCAAGGTCAACATACATGCAGTACAAACTAGCCAAACCAGTTGTTTTCTGTCGGTATCCATTACGATGAGGAAGAACCAGTTGTTAAACATTTGAATATCAACGCTGTTATCACCGGTCCTCACGGTAGAGGCTATGCCTGGTGAGCAATGTAAACACATACCAACCCACTAGGTTTTATCTCACCCCACCCAGTGGCAAGCATCTGAAATTTTAGTAAATTACCCTTTACCTGTTAAAATATTCTTTAAGCACCCAATAGTTGTTGACACAGACACTATTGAAGGAAGGATCTGAAAGTTGGGCTTAGATAGGAAGGATAGAGAACAAGGTGCCTGGAGATCAGAGATGATAAAAGAAAAAAGAACCATCAAAGAAAGGAAAAAAGACAAGAAAGACTCAGAATACGAAGGTGGGGCTCCCAACTATATATATAGGACACCAATATTCACTGACTTGTTTTTAGATGTCAGACTCAACAATTGATGGTGTCTTGTTCATTATTTTCTTTTTTTCATTACAATCCTATGAAATCCCTATTACAGATGAGTAAGCTGAGTCTCTCCCACGTCACACTTTTGTCTCAGGCCAATCCTTCAATTTTCACTTCCTAAGTGATTCTCTAAAGTATTTATTATATCCCCCATGCCACCCCTGTGTAACATGCTGGGTAAACTTGGTGTCATTCTCTACAGGTGGAAATGGAGACAGTGAAAACTCTAAGACAGTTCAATAAGGAGGACTGGCCGGCATTTTGAAAACCATAAAACCATACCTTAATTCACTAATTTTTTAAGACTTTCTGTGGTTACAATGTAACATAAATGTATAATAAATTGCTGTGCTTTTTTTAGAAGTGATAATGTGTGAATGAATTTTCACTGGCATTGAAACTTTTCATGATACAGGATGAACAATACAATTCCAATACAATTTAAAACATGGAGCGGTAGGGGTGTGTGTGTGTATAAGAAAAAAATCAAGAGAGAAAAAGAGGAGAAATAAAGTAGAAGTTGGTGAAGAAAAGGAAATAATGTTATTAAGCCACCAAAAGGTTATCAACAGACACCTCTGGTCAGGGAAATTTCTTCAAATTGATATAGTAAAACAAATATGTTACTTGTGAAATAAAAAATGAGTTAAGACAAAAAATTATTAGTCATAGCTAGATTCTCATTGAAGAAAAAGATGTATAGAAAAAAAAGTATTTTGGAAGAGAAGACCACAAGGTTCAAAAGAAAACAGAAGCACCTCACCAGCCAGCCATGGGGTCAAGTGTGTAAGAAGGTGACATGCAGTTCTGAATTAAAAGCTCAAAAACACCACAACACAGGTAAAACCTCCCCAGTTGAGCATGGTTGAATGAAAATTGTCAGTAAAGCGAAACTATGCTTGGAAAAGAAGCCACAGGCTTCTACGTTTCTAGAAAAGGATGGTACCTCTGATTTGTCTGTTCCGAAGCCAGCCTGATCAGGCAGGACTATATGTTTTTGAGATGTTTTAAAGGGAGTGGGATTTCATGGTAGAATTTTGCCATTAATCTAAATCTGTATAACCTTTAAATAAACAGTTCCTTTCCTTTTACCAAAAGAAAAAATGAAAAAAAATATTTTAATGACACCTAAGACTCTTAGGGCGATGAGAATCAGAGTTTGATAACCTAAGAAATGTTACAAACATTGTATTTTTTAATAGAAAATACTGGGCTCTTCCCCTGCACCTCTCAGGTAGGGAAGGGTTCCAATTAGGTGTAAGCACCCAGGCAAAGTGAGAGAAAAACATTTGTGTTTACTCCATAAAAGGAAAACATACACATACACCCACAAAATTTAAAATGTTTCCAAAAGTATACATTTGATTACATTATTAATTTTTTAATGTCTTAATAAGCTTAGAGATTATAGTGGCTACATATATGAATGTTACAGATTTTCTAAATACATCTCACTATGTAATTAAGTAATAGATATTTATTAAGTACCTATTGTTTTGTTTAGCACTCTATCATGCCAAGATCCAATCACCCCTAGCACATTTTCCTGAGGATTATTTCACCTATCTGAGGGGTAAGAGGGTACTTTATGTTCAACAATTTTCTTTTTTTTTTTTTTTTAAGATTTTATTTATTATTTCCAGAGAAAGAGGAAAGGAGAGAGGGAGAGAGGGGGAGAAACATCAATGTATGGTTGTCCTTCACCTGCCTCCAGCTACAGACCTGGCTGGAGACCTGGCTTGCAACCTGGTTATGTGCCTGGCTGGGAATCAAACCAGCGACCTTTATCCCAGGCTGGCACCTTATCCACTGTGCTACCAGCCAGGGCTCAACCCTTATCTTAAGACGCAGCCCCATACTCTAGAAAGAGAGCCCACCAAAGGCAGGCAGTACCTATTTGTACTCTTTAAACTGTTGAGAAATATGACCCATTAGCTGCAACATACAGTAAGAAAGGCAAATGAAAAACAAAAATAGCCCTGGTTGGTGGCACAGTGGATTAGGTGCTGGCCAATGAACCCAAGGGTTACTGGTTAGATTCCCAGCCAGGGCACATAACCAGGTTGCAAGTCAGGTCTCCAGCCAGGTCAGTAGCTGGAGGCAGGTGAAAGGCCACCATACATTGATGTCTCTCTCCCTCTCTGCCTCCCTCCTTTCCCCTCTCCCTGAAAATAATAAATAAATCATTACAAAGATTAAAAAACAAACAAACAAACACTGTAATGAAGAGCTATAACATTTGCTCAGTTTCTTTATCTCTTTCTGGTTTGTGCCAATAGAGAAAAGTGAATGACTGAATTAAGAGTATTAAATTAAGATTCCTTAGAACCTTAAAAGGCATTCTGTTGATTATGGTATAGATTACCATAAAAGGTAAAGTCTGGGAGTCAGTTTCTAGTCCACAGTTGATTTAGAATCCAGAGGATTCTAAGAAAGTAAAAGTTATCATTGAATGTTTTTCATTTCCCTGTGGTCACAGGTGTCTAATGACACCTGTGGGTCTCCATCTATTTTTTTTTTAGCACTGTACATTGGGAGTTTTGCTACAAAATTATTTATGGGTAAAGCCTCAAAAGCCACTATTCAAAACCCAAGTAGCTGTTTCAATGCACTTTTAATAAGAATGCCTTTCACCATTTAATACAAAGCTTTGGGCTTAGTAGGTATTTAATAAACATGTTATATTAAATGAAATTTTTGATTTGGCCAGACCTCCACAAATCATTTACTCAGGGCTATGCCAAGATCTCAGGCATTGAAGAGAAATTAGAAATATTTATTTTAAATACATGTACACTATTGACAGTATTTAAAATGACAGAAGTATAATTTAAATTAACTTGATAAACAAGGAACTGATTAGCAAAGCACAAGGAAAAATGGGAAAAGAAAACCCTGGAAAGGTTGAGATTACTGGTTGGCAGGACCCTCTGGCATCAGCACCAAACTTACATAGGACTGAGTCTTTCTCGCCAGCCCTCAGTTCAGCTCCTCTCGGGGCTGACTTCCTCCTTGTGGGTACCACCAGTCAAAAATTCCTCATCTTATAGCTTCTATCTCCTGAAAGGATTGACTTCTCCCAGTTTTTGTAAGGAAAACCCCAAGGAAGTTATTTGATTGAGCCAACTAGATCCAAGTGCCCACCCATCAATCAATCATTATCCAGAGGAGTAGGTATTCCTTCTGCATTGCCAAGGGTAGAGTGAGGAAAGAAATATTGTTAATATTGTTGTGGTTGTTATCGTTATTATTGGAATAAAGTAGCAATGTGAATGAAGCCTGCCACAAATTAGAAACATAACTGTAACACATTTCTAGCTCTTTAACAAATTTACTAAGTTATCATCAAAATGCAATAAACTATACATACTTAAAGTATACTATGTAAAACTTCTGACATATGCATACAACCATGAAACCATCACCACACCAAGGAAATGGACCCATCCATCATCTCCAAAGTTTTCCCTGACTCTTTTTAGCCCCCTCTCTTACCTCCTCCCAAATTCTTCTCGTAGCTCAAGGCAACCAATTACCTTTCTGTCACTATAGTTTGCAGTTTCTAGAATTTTCCATAAACGCAGTCAAAGAGTAGGTACTCTTTCTTGTCTAACTTATTTCAGTCAGCACAATTATTTTCAGATGCATTGCTGAGTAGAATTCCACTGTATGAACTGAGTTGTGTCCCTGCCTCCAAATTCATATGTTGAAGCCCTTACCTCCAGTACTTCAGCTTATGACCTAATTTGAAGGTAGGGCCTTTAAAGAGGTAATTAAGTTCAAATGGGGTCATTAGATTGGTTCCTAATCCAAAATGGCTGGCATCCTTATAAGAAAAGGCAATTAGGACATACAGAGGATATCAGGGCACTCCTGGGAAGGTTAGCCACTTCGGTCTCCTCAGGCACTCAGCTCTGTCTTCTCAACTCAAAGAACCTCCTGGGTGCCCCCTCCCTGTAATAAGGCCTGGAAATCCTCTTTAGGCCATAAACTGGGGCCATTGCAGAACGACCTTGTCTGGGTCCCATCTCTCAGGGACTCTGTTCTTCCTCGCCTAGTAATTCAATGTCTTGAAAACCATTTACTTATTTGGAGTGTTTTTAAATTACATCTGCTTGGAAGGTAAAAACAGTCTGGTTATCCCATTTTTCCTAGAACAGGAAGTCTATCTTTTTTTTTTTTTTTCAATGTATTTGTATATGTATATTTATATATGTAAAAGTTATTGATAATATAATTAGAAGACTTCATATCTGCCCATAATCGAAGGCCTCTGTCATATGAAATTTCTGTCTTGGTTAAAACAGGGATTGGCAAACTTTTTCTGTAAAAAAAAGCAGTAAATATTTTATACTTCATGGGCCACGTATGGTCTCTTTTGCATAATTTTACACCTTTAACTTTAAAATAAGCCATGAGCTGGATTTGACCTGTGGGCCATAGTTTGTTAACCTCTAAATTAAGATAATGTAGCCACTGTGAAAACAAACCCCAAATCTTAATGTATTAAGACAACAGACATTTATTTCTCACACATGTCTAAAATCGGTATTCTTGACTAGTAGGCATCTATTCTCACTCTCCAAGTTACAGTTCTGGGACACAAAGGTCTTCTATTTCAAAGCTCCTCCATTTCCTCACCAGGCTTCCAAGATTGCCACTGTGAGCAGAAAAAAAGTGGAGAGCAGCTCTGTGGGAGGTTACTGTGAGCAAGCCCTGTGGGCACCCGTTTCTTCTAAACACCTTCCATTGTTCAGGACTCATTCAAATCAGCACTCTAACTGCAAGAAAGGCTTGGTGTGCCCAAGAGGAAAAGGAAACAGACTGGGGTAACAGCTAGCTAATCTTCATTACAATGTCCAATGAATTGAAGTAGCCTTGCCCCAATTATCTAAAGTATACATATCCTTTGCCAGGATATTATTCAAGCCTTTGGGACCATGTACAACATGCCAGATGATGAGTTTCAATGGTTCTATGATAATTACAGCCTATTATTCTTTCATCTTTCTCTGTGTTCCCAGCTCCTCAACACCAGACTCATTCCTGCCAAAGTCATCATGACACATCCAGTCTGAGAGGCCCCACCTTCCTTCTCTTTCTCACTTCCCTGGTGACTTCATATAAGAAGCTATTGCAAATGTGACTCTGCCAAGCTCATGCCTTTAGCTAACAATGGCAGGATTTCTCAAAGAACTCAGATCTGCTTACCGCAATGATTTCTCTATCCTATCTGCTATCTCCCAAAAAATATCAAGATAACCACTGACCGATCTATGTTCTTTTTAGATAAGTTTTGTCTTATTAATATTCTTTTTATTGCTAGTGTCCAAAACACAGCTAAGTGCTCATAAAGATTTTCTGTATAATTCTGCACCTAACAATGATTGGTCCATTAAATTCCTATTAAAAATATGCCAGTCTTCACTTTGAGAATCAGTCATTGTTCCCATTAGCTAAAATTTCCTAATAATTTTCCCACTTCCCCTGGGACCTTCTTATAACACACCTTGTTATCAGCTCTAAATTACTCAGGTGTATAATTATATTGGTGCATATTATTAAAACAATGAGCATTTCAATTTGACTGGAGCATAGAAAGTATGAAAGTAAATAGTATTTCATTTATTCATTTTTTTAAAATTGGATGATAGCAAGGGGTCTCTTGAGAGCTGTAGATAAGATTCAGTCAACTCCACCCCACCCCCAACACACACATATACCTCCCTTTCCCTCACTCAACTTTGGAAGGTGTTCCAAAGCCCTTTTCAAATTCCTGCTAATTCAGGAGAGTTTGGTTCTCCTGCCAACCCCTTGCCCCACCTCCTGGTTCCTATACCCAGTCCTCCGCTTCACCCCACCCTCAGGTAATGAGCTCAGTCCCGCCACTATTTTACACACGCTCTTAAACACACCAGAGCCAATCAAAGATGAAGTTATTGTGAACTGATGAGCTGATCATGATGCCTACACATGACAGCCTCACTTATGCAGGCCTCTTCCAAGAGTTTGGTCCTATTTATTTGCAACTCTATGTTCTTTTTCAGAAGTTCTCTAAAACTTCAGAATCTTCAGGCCTCTTATAGCCTCGCTCTACTCACACCAAGAACTTCTGGATATTTGAACAGACGTTACTGTTTAGCTTTAGGAATTAGAAATCACTGAATTCCCCAGAGTTGGCCTCAAGCTTCCCTCTTCTTCTTCCCCCCTCTATTTTTCTTTCATGCCTTTTTCCTCATCTTTTTCTTTCTTCTCAGGGGAGTTAAAAAAAAAACAACAAAAAACCTTTTCCTAATCTAATAGCACATTTTATTGTTTGAATGTTCACCCCAAGTAACCTATCAACACATTTTTTTCCAAACAAATTCTTTACTACTCATTACATAAACATCTACTGACAAGATGCCATAGGCCACACAACATTATAAAGAGGGCATAACTGTGAGAGACAGGCTAACTTCAGTATGACCTTACTAGCTATTTGACCATAGACAAGACACAAACTCATGTAGCCTCAGTGTTCTCATCTATAAAATGAGGCAGTTACACTAGATATGTATTGAATGTAAGCTCCTTCAGGACAGGACTCTATCTTTCTCTCTGGCATATAGTAGGTGTTCAGTTAATATCTGTTGACTGATTGACTTTAAGATAGAAATAATACCAACATCACAAATATGTTGTAATGATTACATGAAAAATGAGACACATATGGAAAGCCCAAAAATGCAAAGAATGAATCCAGTGCCCACCTTTCCTCTAGCTGAAGAGAAACTGAATAGTGAAAAAACCTCTAGAAGAAAAGCAAAGATGATAAGAGATGAAGGCTGCATTTTGCTTTCAAATCTCTTTAATAACAAAATGATGTTCCCCATCACCTGAAATATCAATTGGCAGGTCTAAACTTCACTGAAACTAGGCAACACAATAGAAAAAAATAACATGATCATTTTGAAACAACCCCTCTCCATAAAACTTGGTATCCAAATAATAGTATTCTTTTCTGAATTTGTCAAAAAAAAAATTATTTAACAGGTTTCTTTCTATTGAAAGCATAGCAACACCACACACACACACATTTACTTTAAAACTTCTTACAGCTGTTTGTATCTCCCAGGGGTGGTGTATGATTTATCTTTGGAGGAAGTCAGCTATTTTACTTAGGAAAATGTTTTAATGAGACTTTTGGCTATGCTTATAAAAAGGCTACAGTGGCCTAAGGCGGATATTTGAATCAGAAGAGCTAAATTTCCCAGTAAAATAGGTTGGAGACAAAGAGAGCTATGATGTTCATTTGGGGCCTACTAGGAGGGCACCGAAAGCAAGAGACTTAGACTTGAGGTTTCGACAGGAAAGACAGGAGAACAGTGGCTTCAACTGAAGCCAAGAGGCCCTCACAACACAGAGTCAGCCTAAGGTCTAAGGAGGGAGACGGCTACTGTAGGTTCCTGTCCTATAATACGCCTTCACCGGCTTGGGGAACAGAAATGTCTAGACATTTTTGTTTTTCCCATTCTTTGTATCTTTCTGGTCCCTGGAGACCCTCGGTTTAGAGAGTTACACACAACAAGGGCAAGGGAGTCTTTGGTCTCTGCTTGGGACAAAGAAGGACAACTTAAAACATTTTTATAAGACACCAAGAGGTAACCTAAACAGAGCTTCTCAAACATGAATGTGGGTACAAAACTTGGGGAGGTCACTGAATGAAGATTCTGGTTCAGAAGGTTGGGGCGGGGCCTGGAAACGCCTACCTACTGGTCGGGGTGGGGTGCACACAGTGACAAGAATCTACAGAATTGAGTGAGAAGCAGCAGCTCACAGCTATGGGCAGGGGCTGGGCTATGAAGATGGTGACAAGGAAGACTGGGACAGGAAAGCCATCTCCAAGAACCCTCCGATATTCATTAGAGGATTGACTTTCCTACATAGGGGGACTCAAGGTTGAAAACCTGGCACTGGGATTATGAAAGTCGTTCTCATATATATATTTTTTAAACTTCAGTGCTGCCCTGGCTGGTGGCACAGTGGATAGTCACCAGCTTGCAAACCCAGAGGTCACTGGTTCGATTCCCAGCCAGGGTACATAACCAGGTTGCAAGCCAGGTCTCCAGCCAGGTCTGCAGCTGGAGGCAGGTAAAAGGCAACCATACCTTGCTGTTTCTCTCCATTTTTTCCTCCCTCCCTGCCCCTCTCTCTCTGAAAACAATGAAAAAAAATTAAAAAAGAAAAAAGAAACTTCATTGCCTACTCACTGTTTGTGGGCAAATTAGCAGAATCAAAAAAGCAAAAGGCAGCAAACACACATTAATCAAAAAAAAAAAAAAAAAACAGTTTTGTACTTGGGTTACTTTCAGACTAAAGGGTCATGGTTTTATAATGCATGCATATTTCCTGACTTTGAAATTACTTGCAGCTTGTCTAAGGGAATCACACATTACCACAATATCACTGTATTCTGCAAATAGCATCAAAACATCAAATACTCTACACCCTGAGGGCAGCCTAGCATTTTAGGTGGGTATTTACATTCCTAAAGACTAGAGAGGTTTAATGTTTCTTGTGAACGTCTGGGCAGCATACCTATTGCTAATTATAAACACTGTAAGTATATTCAATGTGGTTTTATTTAAGTAACATGACTTAGAGGTTTAAAATTTCACCTGCTAATGTAGACCTATCCTCTCAGGAATGCAGCATTATCTCCACAGAGGAAAAGCACCCTGACATACCGATACCACAGAAAGTCACTCACTCCCATTTTACCCCATCAGCACTGTTTCTGCGGACAATCCCAAGCCTGCCTGAGTCAGTAACCAACCCTCAGAAAGCGAAACACACACTAAGAATGAACACCCACCTCTGAACGGAAACATGGACATTCACATCAATATCATACAGCATGCACTGCCAAAAAAAAAATTAGTGTTTTCAAAAATCAGGCACATAATTTGTTGTTTGCTGTGCGATTGACTATTTTCTATAACAACATAAACTGGTGGACCAACTGCTCATCATTAAAACTGATATATTTTTGGATGGGATTAACCAGTTTAAATAAAAACAGAATCTTAGTTGGCAAAGCTCTTTCAAGTTTATCTAATTCAAACACTGAGCTGACGTGTGAGCATCAGTGAGCCTATGGGCAATCACTTCCAACAATGAGAGGCCTAGTCCAGTTTTGGCAGTTCTGACTATCCAGGAGGCTTTTCTAAGTAAAACCAAAATCTGGCTTCCTGTATTTTCCATGGATTGATCCCATTTCTACACGTCATAAACCTTTGAAACAATTTAATCTTTTTCACGTGACAGCATTTCAGATGTTTCAAAATACTATCCTATTGGATTGGCCAAAAAGTCTGTTTCATTTTTTTCCATAAAATAAAAGACACATTTTTCATTCTCAGCAATAACTATTGATTTGGATATTGTGAATATGTCAGCTATCTCTCACTATTGGCTTCTAGTGGGTAGAGGCCAGGGTTACTGCTAAACATACTTTAATGCATAGGACAGCCCTACAGCACAGAATTATTTGGCCAGATTGTCAACAGTACCAAGAAAGTTCACCAATCACTTTGGACACATTTGATCAATCTCAACACCTTCTCCACACACTGCACAAATCTATGTTTTGCATTTCAGTTGCATTTTTACCTTTTTTGAAATAATAAAGCATAATACTCCCAAAATGTTGCATATTTATTTCCATCTTTCTTCAGTGTTAAAAAGGCTGCACAAAGATTCACCAATTTTATAAGGGTTTTTTTAAATTTTATTTTATTTTATTGTTGATGTATTACATCCATCCTTTTTTTCCTCCCCTCCATCCCCTTCACCACCCACCGACTTCCCTCCAAAGTCAATCCCACTTGTTGTCCATGTCCATGGTTCTTCCTACTAGTTCCTTGACTAAACTGCTCCCCTTCTTTGCCTACGTCTCCCCCCTCCCCTCTGCCCACTGAAGGTCTATTCATTGTATTCATGTATCTGGTTCTGTTTTGCTTATTTGTTTGTTTTGTTCATTATTGTCCTGTAGTGGGTGAGATCTTGATAAGGGTTTTTCTAATGCACACTGATATGACAGCTGTCCCAATACAATCTAACAAAATTGTTTTGAATGAAGTTAAAGACAACTAACATTACTAGAGCCATCATACAGGAAAAAGGAAAACTGAACTTCTTAGCCAACCCAGTATTTGTCCTGCTCCTTAGTTTTTCCTTCTATTTTGTAATAGTTCCTTTTAAGGTTGTTGAACTGAGTCTCAAATAACACTGTTAACTAACTAGGATATAATCTTAGTTATATCCAAAGCCTCTACTTTGAGATGGGTGAAGTAATTCCAAACACTGGATCCTATGATGTGTGTATGTGTGTAAGTATGTGAGAAAGAGAGAGAATGGGGAAGGGGGGGGGGAACTCCATGATCAAATGAGCTGTATATGCAAACTCTGAGCTAAAAAAAAAGTCAAATAGACTTCTTTATTGCAGGAATTCTCAGTCTTTAATATGCCAATAGATACTGTGAAACTCCGAGAAAAATAATAAAATAATAATATTAAGTAATTTCCAAATATTCAACTATGTGACTCTTTTTTAAATAGTGACATTTGAAATGCATAATGACTTTCAAGTTGAACAGTCTGAGTCTCATACTCAATTTTTTCACTTGCTTTGTGACCTTGGTGGAATTTCTTAACATCTAAGAAACTCATGTTTCCACTTCAGGACCATGAAGATAATAATGCCTATCTCCAAGGTAACACACCTTACACCGTGTCTAGTCCAGAGTTAGTGCTCATAAATGATAGTAATTTTTATATTCCTTTATGTCCCAGTGAATTATAATGTAAGTTCTTTCCAAATTACTCATATCAAGTACAACTATTTCCAAATGTGTAGAATAAAGAAAATTCCTCTGAATGTTTGCATTATATTCTTGCTTCATACTTCCTTCAAGGTAAAACACACCCAAATATCTCCACCTTCTCAAAGCAATAAAATAAACACATGTTGCAAAGCGTGCTGGGACTGATAGAAAGGGAAGAGGAGGAAACTCAGAAAGCCTTTGAGGGCTATGTTTGTTGGATCAGTACCAGAGATTGCCTCCCCAACTGCAGTATCGACCCACTCTTTGGGAATGAGAAACAAAGGAAAGTTGTCAAGTTTAACAAGCAGATATTTGTACTTTGCAAACTCCCTGAAAATTATTGTAACTTATTTTAAAATGGGCACCATTGTTCTTGGGGGAAAATAAAAATTAGAGTTGAAGCATGAAAACCTGGTGGATCAATATTAGCAATAAATAATAGCTACCTTATTAGCATGTAATGATTGAAAGAACTGCTATGTAAACAATGCTAAGAACTGAAGAAATCAGCTATTGCCATGATTATTATCATCACCACCATTAGAGAAAGGGAGATGCACTCACACTGTGGAAGTAAGCGGGAGGCAGCACCTTGACCCCACCATGTGCTCCTGCAGAGCCTCCAGGGTAGAAAAAGTCCTGGCTGAGCATCAGCTGCAGTGCTGGCTCCTGTTTAACGGTGTGACTTTGAACAAGTGGGGTTTGTTTGTTTTTTTTTTTTTTTGAGGGGTTTTCTCTATGAGTTCCTCAGTTTCCTCTCTTATGAAATTGCCTCCATGAAACTTTCCAACTCGAACCATTGTAATAACAGAATCACATGTGCCTGGGGACTGATTGTGAAGGCGATGGCTGGCATGGTGGGGATCAGGGAGGCAAGCATCAGTGACAGCAGCAGGAGGAACACCCAGCACAGCTTGCTTTGGGCTCTGCCTCAGGCCTGGAGCTCCAAGTGGGAAGAGGAGATGCTGGGGGAGACCAGCCCCAGGACATCCTCTGGGGCACTACTCCGGGTCACAATGCATACATGGTAGCAGTGTGTTTGAGTCTTCAAGTTTCTCTGGTCTTAGCCAGGGTGGGAGAGTTCCATAGTAGAACAGTGAAATACATCAGCACACACTTTATAGTGACAGAACCCGGTCATATAGGCTCGCCAGATAAAATGCAGGACACCCAGTAAAATTTGAATTTCAAATAAATAATGCCTTTTTTTTTTTTTTTTAGTATAAATATACCCCAACTATTGCACAGGATTTAGTTATACTAAACACTTTTCATTATTTATCTAAAGTTTAACTAGGCAACCTATCATTTTGTTTTCCCAATTTGGGAGTCTTGAGTCCAAGGTTACCTGCTCATAAACCGAAACAGTGTGTACAAAGTTGTTTTACCCAGTGGACTGAGAAAAATGAGTCTCACCACCTGAAACTGTGTGTGGGGCCAGCTCCTTGCATACACACTTGACTTGAACCTCAGGAAGCATCTGCTTGATTTGATACCTTGTCAAGGTCAGAGCATCCTTGGACATGGCATTTGAAGGTATGTACTAGAGTAAAAAAAAAATTTTTTTTTCTCTGCTCATGTGAACAGCATAGTTAGTAAATGAGTAAATGTTTTGGCATCAAACTGATCAGGATCCAAATCTCAGGTTGTTGATGACTCAGTCTGCGGGCCTTAACTAGGATACACAGGTTTTGCAAGCCTCAATCTCCTTATGTGTGAAAGGCGGCCAATAGTGTCTACTTCTTCTTCTTTTTTTTTTTTTTTTTTAATTTTATTGTTGTTGTATTACATCCATCCCCTATTAGTGTCTACTTCTTAAGGCAGCCTAATGAGGTCATCATTGCTGTGTTCTGTGGCCAATAGGTAGAAAGCACTCAGCAAGGGTCATGGGGTGATTTTTTTTTTTTAATGTATTTATATTAATTCACTTATTTTGTCAGGATTTGACAGAATAGAAAAAAAATGTCCTTTTTATTTTTTTAACCCCCATTTGTTCCCCCCAAAAATGATGTAGATAAGAAAGGCAGGATAAATTGTCTCAGGCAGGTGATAACCAGGTTAAGGAAGCTGATGTGGTCATGAGGACTTGACCATTGAGCACTGAGCATTGAGAGCTTCCCATCGAGCAATGTGTTTCCACCTTGGGAGACAGTGAGAAAAATACCTAGATTTACGAAGCTAGAATGTACTCCTTTCTCCCTTGACTCTTAGGGAAAAACCACCTTCCACTTTTTTATTTTAAGAGTGAAAGCAGTTTATGAATTTGGGAGGTGCTGCTTCATTGTCCTCCAGCACCCTGCCAACTGTAATATGAATCTGTCCCTAAATTCAAAATGTGGGGTGAAAAAAAATCCCATTCTGCTGATTGCTAGAAATGTAATCCCGATCACTTCAGAGTTTTGTCCCTGCCCCTTCATGCCCAACAGATGCATCTACATTGCATCCAGGGGTCTTCACATGTGCAAAGGAAAGGGGGGGCGGTGAAGGAGATGGCTCCAGGCTCTGTGCGTTGTGGACCCTCTGAGACCCGCCTCATCCTGCTCCTCTTACAGGCCTTGGTCCACTTCAGCTATTTGCTCAAAAGGTTATAAAACTACAGAGCATAGCGGAGAAGCAATTTGATGTTAATTGAATATTGATAAAGGAGGAGGGGAAAAGTTAAAATTGAGTTAATTAGGTGCTTAGTTGCTAAGGTAACTTATCTCCCAGTTGGAAAGAAATTGTCTCCGGATTAGAGCCAGCCAGAAAGAAAGAGATAGACTATCAGCTTTTCTCTTTTAGGCTTTGAAAAAAAGTCAGAATAATCAAAGCAAGGTGGGATAGGAAAAAGAGAGGCTCCAGGGGGAAGAGGCAGCACAGAGCTTCCCAGGGCAAGATGACATGAGCCCCGAGGGAAAACAAGGCGCTGTCTTCTAGGAGATAGCCAG
Source organism: Noctilio leporinus (assembly GCA_004026585.1). NCBI lineage: Eukaryota > Metazoa > Chordata > Mammalia > Chiroptera > Noctilionidae > Noctilio > Noctilio leporinus. The sequence continues at coordinate 117,781 of PVIW01001508.1, read as the reverse complement.
CCGATGAGTGCGCCCCCGCACAGCAGCTGAGGAAGGAGGCCACGGGCCCACCAGCCTGGATGAAGTCACTCTGCAGAAGAAAGGGCTACAAGCACTGAAAATATTCAGTGTATGAATGTCTCCCATGAAAGCAGAGGCTCACTGCAGAGAAATTTTATAGGTGAGAAAAAGTAAAGGTTGTCAAGAGGACAGAGAAGGAAATAAAATTATATGAGGTTGAGAGGATGTTTGGAAGGTTAAAGGAAATGGGACTTTGCTCTCCTTTAAAAAAAAAAAAAAAAAAACAACAGTTCATATTTAATCTTGATCTCTGCTGCAATAAAATAAACAGTAATTAAAGATCACCAATTACGCATGCTGTTATTTTAGTGATGTATTTTATGGAAAAATTAAAATTTGCTGAATCGTGTGCCATTCCTGTCCCCTCAGTTAATGTTGTATAAAAGAGTCCATTCACGGGGCCTCTTTACCAGTCAGCAGGCTCCCCTGCCATTGTGTGATGATAGCTACCAAAATTACAGTTAATAGGGCTAATAGGAAATGCCCCACCTTGTGTCTGGGAACTTGTTTTGGAAGCCCAGAAACCTCAGAATCTTCCCCTCAGCAGGAGAAGGGGAGTCCAACACAGACCCCCACCCAACCTCTTTGTTCAGGACTGCAAGAGATTTCAGTTACTGAACAAAGAGTTAACTACCTTAAACAGGACCCTCTGTATCCAACCCCCTGCTCGACGTCTGCCCTTGAGTGTCTCAACATCATCGGGAAAGCTGCTCTGACCATCCTCCCTCCCCACACCGTGTCAACCTCCAAGGCTCCTCAACAGCATCATCAGCTGCCTTCCCCGACCCAGACCCTCCACACCGAGCTCAGCAAGGTTCTCACCATGCGCCATCAACCCCCAATATCTACTGTGTCTTAACCTCCAAGTATTTTTGTTTGAAACCTTCCCTCTTCTTTGGATCTCCAGTTCTACTTCCACACTGTCACCTTTCACCTGCCAGAGGAGGATCCCGTGGGACCCATGCACCCTCCTCTGTCTGCATTGCCCCCATCTAGTCACAACACAGCAGCTGGAGTTAAGTGTGACATGTAAATCAGATGAGGTCACCCTCTAATTAAACCCTGTAAAGTCTTCCTGGTTCCCTTAGGATCAGGATACAAAGAGCCAAGGTTGATCTCCAGGGACTACAAGGTCCACTAATGGCGAACCTTGTGAGAGTTAGTCATGCTCATCACACCCCTTTGCTGTCTCCGGCCGCACTAGTGCTGACTGCGTGTTCCTTCCCTGGGGCATGAGTCTGTGCCGGGTGCTCTGCCTGGACCTGCCCTTCCCGCTCCTCTGCATCTAGTTAACACTTAGCCCAGCACCCTGTCTAGGTCTAACCCCCTCTGAGTGAGACATGGGAGCACCCTATCTCTCTCACTGCCACCCTTCTCCCTGTGTATTTCCCTTAATCATCTGACTCAGTGTCTGCCTACCGGAGTGAAGCCTCAGGCTCTGTTGCATCATCTCCCCATAAATAAGTTAACGTCCTAACACCCCAGTACCTGTAAATGTGACCTTTTTTGGGACTAGAGTTTTTACAGATTTAAGCAAGTTAAGATAAGGCCATAGAGTTGATCTTAACCCAATTCGCACAGAGACACCAACAGGTGGGAAGAACCCCATGAAGACGGAGACAGAGATCAGAGCTATGCGACCACAAGCTCAGGGACGTCTGGGGCTACCAGATTCTGGAAGAGGAAAAAAAAAAAAAATGTCCTTCCCTAGAAACCTGAGAGGAAACATGACCCTGAAAACACCTTGATACTGGACTTCTGGCCTCCAGAGATGTGAGAATCCATTTCTGTTGTTTTAAGTCTCCCAGTTTGCAGGGCTTTGTGATCACAACCCTGGGATACTAACAGGAACTCTAAGCCACATGAGGGCAGTGACCTTATGTACTTTTTACTCACCAGTGCCTTTGAACCTCCAGCATGTTGCCTGGTTACATAATCCCTCTCTGTAAATTAATCCTCAAGTAGAAAAGGCTTCTTTCACAATTACCTGGGAAGCCTTTATGAAGTCTTCTTACCCACCCACAATGTCCAAGATTCATTCACTGAGCTTGAAATATTTTAGTAAAAGAAAGAATTTTTCCCTCCCGTAACAGGCCTCTGCAGCCAGGATCACCTGAGTCATTCAGGCAGAACTCCCTTCTTTCCCTGAATTATCTGAGTAATTGCTTGACTTTGGTTGCGCAGATATTTAGCTCTACGCGTAGGTGTGGTAATTGGTTAGTGGCCAGAGAATACAAAATGCACGGCTCCAAAGCATGTGCCTACAAAAAGAAGTCTGTTTAAATTAAAACTGAAATTCAGCTCTCAGAGCTCATTAAAAGCAGCTCTAAACAATCAGTTACTGAGTGCTGGGCATCGGGAGAGAAGATTATGCCGTCTTTGTCTCTAAATCTAGTCAAAGAGAGAAAACACAGGAGTAGCCAACACAGAAATACACCAGAGTCCACAGGTGCCAAGTTCATGGCACAGAGCAGAAGTCCTATAATTGAGTTCAGAAGACAGGACAACTAGAGAAATCCAGACACATGGGGGGAAAAAAACAAATTATGGTCCAGTATTTTAGTATGAGCCTCTTACATAAATAAATATTTAAGTAGGAAGAAAACAAAACTCCAATATATGTGCATATGTTTAAATAATCACAAAAACATAGGAAAACATATGATGGTATATGGGAGGATAAAGAAGCAACTTAAGAAAACTTTTCATTGTTATCTTAGATATATCTGTGTCATTTGAATTGTTAAAATGAGAAACAATTCACCTCCTAATTCAAGTGCCTGAAATTTAAAAACCACTAACAAAGGTTAAAAAGAGATATATTTTAAGAGCATTTTTCTTCACACCCACACCAACACAAGAGTGATGAGGATGGATCTGCCAATCCTATTATTTTCTCAGGTAAGAGGAAAACCCTTGCTTTCTCTCTGTGGAAATGCCTCTCTGCAAACAGGCACATTTCAGCACATGGGTTGCAAAGACACCAGTGATTTGAGTTCCACCCCTCCCCAAAATAAACACATAAATAATACATCTGGTGTCAAAAGAAAATCCCATCGCCCTGACTCAGAACCTTGAATCTGGCAGGAGGCTGCCATAGTGCAAATGTCCAAGGTGGCTGGTAAGGGCAGCTGAAGCCTTAATGTATCTGATAACGTCAAGTATGAGGAATTAGTCAGAACTGGGCTTGCAAGCAGCAGCATTTTCATGACTTATTGAATTTTTCTTAAGGTCATTCGTTTATGATTTGACATTTTGAAAATGCACTGCAAAAAACAGATGTATATTTTTCTTCACAGGAACTGCATCATTTTCTAAATGTATTTTTTAAGGAGAGAAAATAGGCAGGAATAGGTCAGCATACCCCATGTCCAACCTCATCACGTGAACTCCAGCCCAGATAAGCAGCTTTCTGAATGGTACTGGGGAAAACCAGGTTTTCAAAAGGAAAAGGCACCATCCTTGGGTCAGAGAGTTGGTGTTACTAGCTTGCAACATACATTATTTCTGCTGTGTAATTTTACCGCTGGGATGATTATTTCCATTCAAGTATACTGGAAATTTAGAGTTAGCCTCATCACTCATTGCACTCAGAGGTCTTCAAATGCATTTCTTCATATTCTAAGGTGCCTGTATGGTATTCACATTTTTTCCTTAGAAGTGAGGGTCACAGGTAGAAAATATGAGTTAATCAAAAAGAGCTGCTGAGGGCTACCTCCAGAAGGCCAGTTCTCTGCCGGGAATCCCTGACTGAGGATCAGGTTCTTCTCCAACAAAGTGTTGTCCCCATCTAAGTGGAAAAGTCATGTAGCATCTAACATAACAGAATGTAACATTCTAACATATAGGAAGCCAAAAACCTGGCCAAAGTCATATCTCCGGACTCCCAGTAAAAATTCCCCTAGACTATGCTGCCTTCTAAGATGTATTAATGTACTTACTATTTAAATAAATATATATTAGGTGCCCTCACACACAAGGCATTGTGTCCAAACTCCAGGACCAGAACAGCGCAGCAACAGACGCTGTGGTTCTCCTCATGAGGCTTAGCATCTGATCAACAGGAAAGAGAAACTGATGTAGCAATGACAGATACAGTGCCATAGAGGAGAATATACAGGATCCATTGCAACCAGGTTGGGGGATATCTGCAATCTGAACTTTAGACAGAAGTATATGCAATGCGGGGGAAGAGGCACTGGGAAGGGAGAGCAAGTTTCCAGAGAGCAGGAGGCCAATATGTGGTGTGATGGGCCCCAAAGTAAGACAGCCTGGAGCCTCAAATAAGTGTGAGGACTCCGGTATGGGTAGAACAAAGATTAAAGGGGGGGTGAGGGAATAGTGAGACAAAAGGCTGGAGAGGTAAGAAAGATGCAGGCCAATTTCTGACCGTTTCTGGAATTCTGCCTAAAGACAATAAGAAGCCACCTGTAAATTTGTATACAGGAAGTCACATGATCGCATCTGCATTTTAGCAAATGCCTAAGCTGCATTGTGGACACTAGGTCAGAGTGACCTGCCATAGAAATCCAAGGAGAGATTAAGGAAGTGGGTGGGAATAGGGATGGAAGGGAGGGGACAGAATGAATTGATATTGAGGAAGCAGAAATGACAACACTTGTCAGTTGTCCAAATATGGTAGGGAAATAAAAAGGAGCCAACCATGACTCCCACCTCCCAGCCTTGGTTATCAGAAAAGAAAGAGGTGCCATTCATTCATAAACATGGGAAATCCAGGTTTGCATTTATGCTAACAGGATGCTCAGGGAGAAAGATTTTTAAAGTAATTATGCCAGGCTTCTACCATCTGGAAAGAAAGTCTCCTTGGAGAAGAGTTTGTTGTTCTTGGAAGAGTAGCCTGGCTGTTTTGTGAAAATTAGTTTAAAAGTATTCCTATATCCTCAGGGAAAAAACTTCCCTCTCTCAAAGTCTTGGGAAGGAAAAGCAGTCCTTCCTGTTAATTAATATATGAGAAGATAAACCCATTTGCTTAAGGAGCCCAGACACACTCTGAGAGACAAATGCCTAGGTTCTAACCAAGACTCAAAGATATAGACACCACTGGGCAAGGATTGCAGACCACGGCCAAGGTCTTGCATCAAGGTGAAACCCCACAGTTCCTGGAGGAGAAATCACCAGGAACAGGATTTCTGGTCTTGCAATCCATCCTACTGGCCCCAAAACCTGTGGGGAATGGCCAGCTCCTGCCTAGCATTAAGCTAAAGTTGGAAGTTGGAAGAGAGAGGTAACTAGACTTTCTCTTTATAAAGAAGTGGGTTTGGGCCCTGGCTGGTAGCACAGTGGATAAGACATTGGCCTGTGAACCCAAAGGTTGCTGGTTCGATTCCCAGCCAGGGCACATAACCAGGTTGCAAGCCTGGTCTCCAGCCAAGTCCATAGCTGGAGGCAGGTGAAAGGCAACCATACATTGCTGTCTCTCTCTCTGCCTCTCTCCCTTCCCCCTTCTCTAAAAATAATAAATAAAATCTGCCCTGGCTGGTAGCACAGTGGTTAAGAGACATACATTGATGTCTCTCTCCCTCTCTGCCTCTTTCCCTTCCCCTCTTCCTAAAAATAATGAAATAAAATCTTTAAAAATATACATTTATTAAAAATAATAAATAAAATCTTAAAAAAGGAAAAAAGTAGGCTTAGAGCTACTAGACAGAAAGCAGGAGATCTGACTCAATATGCATTAAAAACTGGTGAAGTAGGGCACACTGCTTACATTTATGCTCTATTTGTTAACATAATGGCTCCACTTTTTAAGCAATATTTCAAATCTATAGCACAACCAGAGAAAATCAATGCCATACAATTGTATATCGGTACGTGATTTTTCAAAGTACTTTTGTAAATGTGGGAAACATTTACCTTTTTTTTTTTTTTGCCAGCTCATCATCTTATCTCCTTTATTCTGGCAATAAAACTGTTCTTTTTGTGGCTTAGGTGAGGCTGATCCTACCCAGAGGGCTGGACCTGATGTTTGTGTGAGAAGTGGATGGACATGTGACTCAAACCAGTAAGAATCTCCCCCATAACTTTCCTGAGTATGGGGGAGAAGCTTTCTCTAGGACAGTGGCTTTCAACTAACTTGTGTGCCTCAAGTATTTTTAAAAACATGCAACAGCTGACTGTTTAGTCAGGGGCCCTGACCTCTTTTCCCTTAGATTGTCACCGAAAAAAAAATAACAACAGCCAACACAATAGCTGTAAGATGTGAATGACTCAAAATTATACCAAAAAGTTTATATATATATATTTGCTGTGCTGCCAAATTTTAGTAATTAGTTTACATGTGCCTGGAGATGAAAACGGTTGAAACCATGACCTGAAAGAATAATAAAAACCTGCTATCACTTGGGAGTCTGTGAATGTTTCTAGAGTGAAAAATGCTATCATTCTTATCCCCAAAGTTTGGCATCTAGTGGATTAAGATAAGAGTAGATGAAATTTTAAAGGGAAGAGCGCTAGGCTGCAAACCTCGCCAATTTCCCTGTGAGGGTATGTGACCATATGCTGGAAGGGAGAGGGTAGGAGGCAGCATTCTCCCCTTTCTTTCCAAAGGCTTGCTTCTGCATGCATAGCACCCTCTCCCCTGAGATTCTGGCCAACTAGGAAGCCAGGACTCCTGTTGGCAGCAGAGTTTCCCTTCTCACGTTTGAAAAAGACAAGTGGAACCCAGAGGAAAGGACACCAGTAAAAATAGCAGATTTCTTGGCAGAAGACTCACTGCCACTGATGTATGTCAGAGGACAATATAGCACATGAGATCATCCACTTTCTGGTTTTATTGTATTATGCAGACTTTTCTTTTTGTTAAGCCTTCCTGTGTATATTAATGCATTAGCACTCATTAAATAAAGGAAAATCTGCTTTCCACAAACATGTTTTATTGTGCAAGCTGCACATTTCACAGAGGAATCCCCGATTCGCGGTGCCGACCCTTGCCTCCAAGTGGAAAACCTCCAATAAATAATAATCCTTTCGGTAGAAATGCACACCGAAAGCTGATCATTGAAAATGCTTTGCCTCTTGCTCTAGCTGTAAAAGGACTCGGATATTATGCATGCACACACCCCCTAAGAGTGTGTAGGATATGCACTGTATAAATATTTATAGTATTCATAAACTTGTACATATGAATTATCTGCACATATATTATGTATATAACAAATGAATGCATATATATATTATTTATCTGTCAGTAAGCATCAGATAACAAACAAAAATCATTTAGTCTATAATTCTTAACTCTCACATTTTCTTGCTCCAAACTAGCCAGTCTTCCAGATTTGCTAATAAGCAGCAAATAATTGTGTTTTGTCTCCATTTATTTTTTTCAGCTTTCTCCCTGAGGAGGTAAAAGTGAGCTGTAAAGTAGTTAGAGGAAAAGGAGGAATAAACAGCCTGGATAACCCACACACTGGATAATCCCTTTGTAATTAATTTAATTCCCAGTCTGTATATAGCAATCAATAAACAAATACAACTGGTATACAGTAGATTGCACATTCTCTGAGTGAGTGCAGACCCTACTCTTACACATCCACAGTCCCTAACAGAATGCTTTATACATGGTAGGCATTTAATAATATGTATTCAATTAAATTCTGCAAATGGTATTACCAATCTTATTATAATATTTCGTAAGGAACTTGAGTATCTCAGTTAATACTGTAGCTAACTAGGTCTTTCCCTCTCCCTCTCCCTCTCCCTCATTTTCCAACATCCTCATTGTCAGCAGAAATTGCACCTAAGATGGTCCTACCCACTTGTAACCATGAGGCCTAAAGTTTCAATGATGCTTAAAATAGCATGGATAATGGAGCAAGTATACCTATGATTGGTCTTGGACAGAGACCCTTCTGCATGCTCAATAAGCAGCAACTAGAAGCAACCCCTTGGAATCTACATTTGTTATTACAGTGGCTATATTTTGTTAAAATCCAGCACAACTGGAGTCAATTTTATTTAGTAGAAATAGACTTAGAAATAGCCTCCCATGTTAGCGTAGTTCTGCAGTTTTACCATCCCGTAGTGATAATGCAAAAGCACTGTTCGTGAGTTTTCCTCTTTCATTTGCTTAAAAGCCCCTCCTCCATATAAAATTAGATTCTATACTGATAGTATAATTGCTGTACAACAGAGTTCACTCAACTACTCAACACAAAATGCTTTGCTTTCATAGCATTTTAATAAGAGCAGCATAATGGGCGCCAGCTTGAAAAACAGCCTGCTGAGAAGGGATCTAGGACCCCAGACAAGCTCAAGTTTGTAAAATTTGATTCAGCATTTCAGCAAATGGCTTAATTGTAACCAACTTGACATGAGGATAGCAAAACTTTTCTGTTCTCAATCAAGGGTCTTGGTTAAAGAGAAGGTGGCTTCAAATCCATGATAATAATGGGGATACCTGCCCTTTAGGTAGGTCTTCAGGGCTCAGGACATGAGTCAGCCTCACTGCTACATATGCGATGGGGGAACCTTATGTGCTCCACATTCATGGCTCTGAAGCACTGGTATTGAAAAGCCAAAGACTCCCCATGATGCATCAGTTTTAAATGAAATTAGACTTTTCTGTTTCTCTCACTAAATACTGCTTTTATGCACTTAATGGCTCTGTGTTGTACACCATACACTAAAGTCATTTACTCCTTTGGGGAGAAGAGATTAACACAAGTAATATAGTGAAACCCCTTATTTACATAATTGCAATTTTCCTTTTGCCATAACAGAGGCTATTTTGACCTTTTAAATGCCCAATATTGCCAGAGTGGGAAGAATTTGCACGGCATGTCCTCTCGATCCACTAATTTTTCTGAAATAACTGGTAAACCTCCCTACTGTTTGCTAAGAAACTACTTGATGGTACCTGGTTTCTTTTACAATGCCCAATGGTTTCTTTTACAAAGCCCCACAGAGGGACTTTCTTCACCCATTTTTCATAGGGGTACAAATTCAGGAGTCCCATCGGGTAATGCAAAATGAAGAAATGAACTAGAGTATGTAATAGAGAGCCATTCAGAGAGCACACTTCAGAGAACGCAACCCACCTACACGTATTCTGTTATAATATACAAGGCCTGTCCAGGAAGTATCCAGCCATGCATTACAGAAAATGGAGACATTTATTGAAAAAGAACCCAGACACAGAAATTGTGTACAAAGGACAATGACACCTCAATCCCTTTCAAAGTAGGCACACGGTTCTCACACAGTTCTCCCAACTGCCATCCGCTGCCCCAATGTATTTATTTTCCTGAATCTCATCAATGGTCTGAAATCACTTCCCTTTCAAAGGCGATTTTAGTTTTACGAAAAGCCAGAAGTCACAGGGTGCCAAATTGGGGCTGTAGGGGGCTGATCCGCCCCCTAACAGATTTTTTGAGGTTTTGCAAACAAAATCTGCATGAGACGTGATGCATGAGCAGGTCCATCGTTGTGATGAAGCCGCCAATCACTAGTCGCCCACCGCTGCGGCCTTCTCAATCACCTGAATAGTTTCTGTGGAGGAATGTTCAAGCTTAATTTGATGCAGATTCACATATTTGGAAGTGATAGCCACACCGTACACACACTCACTCAACAGCATCTACTGCTCCCACTGACTATGACAACAAAGTCGTCATTGTTCATGCCTGCCCCTTTCAGTCCACTGTCCTTGACTGCCAGGTGACATTGATGTTACGCAAACAATTCTCATTACATTAACAATGGCTGGACTTTTTCCAGACAGACCTCAATATCTGGCCAGAACAACCACTAAGGCTGGGCTAATGTAGCCCACAGGTGCAATTCATAACCCCTTCCAACAGTATCTCCCCTAAAAGAGGATACACCAGAATAATAACCGTAGGATATCACCTCTCCAAGTGTCTTCTGAGCTCAGGTCCAAAGGACACTTAATGCCTCAAAGCAGGAGATCTTAATTCCCATTATTTGAGAAGGTTTGTGCCTGGGTAAAGAAGTTCCATGTAACTATTTTACTTGATACTTTCAATATGTTTTATTAATTATGCTGATGTGAAACTAGTACAAGAAACATCCCAGGCAACTTAAGAATTTTCCTTTATTTGTTCTCCGTAGATGCAACATTTCTTTTGCCCTTGTTTCTAAAAGAAACAGAATGCATGTATTGCATACACGTGCATAAGAGGTCTGTCCCCAACGTATTAACCAGGCAAACTGTTTTAATTATATTGACATTAGCTCAGCACTTTCAGGACAGACCTTGTATGCGTACATGAAGAGAACACACAGCAATCCTCCCTACACACACTCTTCCCAGCCGCCATGTCCAAAATTAGTTGGGACCATTTAACTGGTTCTGGCCAATGGGCTGTGAGAGGAAGTGGCATATGTTGCTTCTGGGGAGAGTCCATGGAAAGCCTTAATACAGCTCTTCCATCTCTTTCCCTGCTCTGGTAACCAAACAGGGCAGATTGTTCCAGAAAGTACAGTTATGAAGGGCTGACACAGTATCACCCAGGATCTGCAAGTGGTGCTATAAACAAACTTTCTCCTTTTCTGCTTACATACAAAAGCAAGATACTTTTTAACCACAATATATCTATCTAACCTAGGTCAATCAAAGCAATATTGTACATCTTTGCAATGACAAGGTCTCTGTCCTTGGCTATACTTTTTTTTTTTTAAGAATTTATTCATTATTTTTAGAGAGAAGGGAAGAGAGGGAGGAAGAAATAGAAAGAAGCATCAATGTATAACCTTTCACCTGCCTCCAGCTGGGGACCTGGCTGGAGACCTGGCTTGCAACCTGGTTATGTGCCCTGGCTGGGAATCGAACCAGTGACCCTTAGGTTCACAGGCCAGTGCCAATCCACTGAGCCACATCAGCCAGGGCTCCTTGGCTAAACTTTAATGAGGCTCCTTTAGGCCCTCTGGGCCTCAATCTTGGCATTCGTGATAGTTGGACCTGTAGTCCATCCAGTTTTAGCAAGAATCCTCCTAAGTCAGCTTAGAGAAAATCTCCCATCCTCACTGTTGGAGTGCCCTCCCTTGCTCATCAAGTTCTTTATCCCCTACCAGCCCCCAGGTAATGTCCCATCACCCTGATGCCTGCCTTCAACAAGAATCCTGTGAGGTCTGTTTAACCAATATCCTTCCCCTGACCCCATGCTTTCTCTGACAATTTTCCACCCATAGACCCCCCCACCTACTCCTTGGCTCTAACCCCCCACTTCTCCCTTCTGTACTTGAAATTAAGCCCAAGTCCCTACTGAGGTGTCTTTTGCCCTATTGCAATAGTCCCTGAATAAAACAGATTTGGCCATTTTCCTCTCACGTTCTGCTTTTTCCTGAACACCAATAATTCTGTCTCCTATCTCTTGCTTTGCCCACCCACCCATGCCACCTGGTATTACTCACAACTTCCAAGCTAGGTCAATATATGACCACAATTACCCTGGCAATTCTGTAAAGGACAATTTTGGTAAACCCCTCTGTTCTCCCAAACTGGTTCATCAACATTAAATCAAATACAGAATTCCAGAATTAGGTTTAAAGAAACATGCTGCTTGAAATTGATTTATAGAAAAGGCAAGCGACTATCTTCCATTGTTAATATCCTATGGATAATTCTGCAATGACAAACTTAATATATAGTATTGCACCTGCATATAATGATTATTACTTTATTAGGAGCATACATATATTTATCATTGATACACCTCCTACAAAGTGTGGAGGTTTAATTGGTTTAGGAGAGTAAGGGCTCATTTTGTGGTCGAAGTGGGCCCTATAGGTGCTTCCTGTCACTGCATTATAATGGTTGAAAACTCTATTCAGAACTCAAACCATCTCCCGTTGGATTATAAAAGCCAGCAACGGCCGGGAGAATTTTCAGAAAGAGCCACAGAAGAGTGAATTCCTGAGAAACGTAGAACAATATGACAGAGGAGCATTTGAGAACTAAAAATAAGGCAATTAAGTTCAAGGAATCTACGAAAAGTAATTATTTTTTATTTTATTTTTTAGCCAAATAGTACATTCAGACGTCGATTCAAACAGCAAGCCTGCTGGTTCTCTGTCAGCAAAAATGCTAAATAGGGGTTAACTTGTCTTCCTGGAGTGTGAGGAGCACAGTGAAACTGAAAAACCACCTGAAGTTTGAACCAAAAGCCAATTTAGATCAAGCTGAGCAAACAGACAGGTCTGCTGGCCAGCTCAAAACCAAGTCATTAAAAAAACAAAAAAAAAAAGGTATATAAGTACAAAAAGAACTTTACATGCCAAGGAAAACCCAGAGAGCAATGTTAGAGGCTAATAGCACATTTCGCATTCAGTCCAGGCCTGGAGTACAGCCTGTGGCCGTTCCCACCTTTGCTTTGAGCAGGTGAAACACAGGTGTGTGTTTGAATCAAGTCAAGGCCAGCCAGGGGACGGTGGGGCTAGGGAGGAGCAGCCAGGTTAAAATGGAGGCTGTTAACTGGCTGAGAACAGACTTGCAGTCTGTTTTGGTGGTTGTTTTGTTTTGTTTTTAAGCACCAGCTGACGCTCTGTCTCACTGCCCTCCACATTGAGTGGCTAACAGCCACTGGGAGTGGGATTCCCACAGCAGTAGCCCTTATCCCTGACACACCCCATCCCCTCCAGAATGGCCTCCACTCTGTTTGGTGACTTTCTTTGCTGACGGAGATTTTAAAAAAACTTTGAAATCCCTTGAGCAGCTCGGCAAATTGTTTACAAGCGATTTTTTTCTGAAGAGGCCTAGAGTGTTTGCAAAGGACAGTGGGTCGTGTGAGATTTGAAAAGGTTATTAAACATATTTGCTGGTGTGCATGACGTATGCAGAAGAGACAAGTGATTTCACTGCACTATTTTGAGAAGAGCAGAGTACGTACTTTCATCACCTATTTACGCAAAGTCCTAAGTTATACCGATTGCATGAACACACAGCGGTGTTTCTTTACAATTTACCTTTCTCAGATTATTACTATATATGCACAACCTCTCGTTTTCTCCTAGAAATGCTTTACACTAGAGTTATATGAACAAATTGTATTTTCTGGTTTTGGTGGTATAAATGCAATAACACTAATTCAGTATTTACACCTCCTTTCAGTGGGTAACCATGACTCAGATGCAAGGGAGGTTAGCTATGTTTGGGGAAGGATGTGTCTTTCACACCTGCAAACGTGGTGATGTGTCTGAATATGAATATCCTTATCTACAAACAGAGGGCTGAACTCCCAGTCCCCTTAGCTCTGAAAGCCTACAATTAGCAGTGGCTATGCTGCAAAGACAAAACGCACTGATTCAAATAGGAATTTTTTTTTTAATGTCACTGAAATTGGATTAATTTGGCAGGCAAAAGTAACCCTTCCCCTGACCACCCAAAAGAGCCACTTTGCAATATGAATTTCTGAACTGTCTAACAAACAATAATGCATGTGGTTTCTCCTTAAATTAGATGGGAACTTCCTTGAGACGAAGACCAATATTTTAAATTAAGAATAAAATCCCCAAAGCAAAATCAGGTGGCTCTCTCATGCTGCCGGACAAAAGGCCTAACAATGAAAGAAGACATTAAGTTCATCAAAAAGAAACCAAGTGTCAGAGCTCCCAGCCCCAGAGATGGTTCCTTTCCATCACCGTTGTTCTGCCATCAGGAGGTTCAACCTAAGAGACTTCTGGAGAGAAACAATGAACACCAGTTGGGAGGAAGAGGTCACTGTAACAGCTAAGAGCTCTATAAGGATGCTAAAGTCTTGACACTGGCTCTTTGGTGCCAGCAATATTTCTGCAAGAAAATATTCCTCTCTAGTAGTCTTTATAAATCCCACCTGCAGAGCACTTGGATGGAGCCTGAGCTGGTGGCCCAAGTGGCCTGACCTGTATTGAGACCTTTCCCTGGAAGACTCTGGAGCACCCAGGTGAGCAGCGATCTTGAGTAGCCAGGGCAGGCTGAGGGCTTAAAGGAGGTCTGAGGACCATGCACAGTCTCAGTTTGCAGTTTTCTTTTGCCTGAACCAAAGGGACACAGTGAGAACTGCCTTGTCCTTTTTTTCCAGATACTTTTGACCAGGATATATATTTACCAAAACAAAGCAAAGCAAAACAAAACAACAACAACAACAACAACAAAAACTTTGAGAGGAAAAATCTGGCTTAACAAATCCAAGAGAAAACCATTCTATTTGCCTACTAATTTTAGCTGAGATATGGTCTACTGATTATTGGAGGGGAGAGGATGGACTACTGATAGAGCTGTTTTATTTTGTTTCCCCATTGTACACTAGCAGCTCCAGCTAGTCCAAGGTCTAAGATTGGCTGTTAGAAGCCTTGGGTTTTTATTCCCAGTCACCACCATCTCCGGACCCTGCTGCTGATTTCTCAGTATTTCACTCTGTCTCTCCGTGATGCCATTTTTAATTCCTGTCCTTCCCTACTGCAGGCAGATGCTGTGAGGACAAATGAGATGGCTCCATGTTGCCATCTTCCCTGTCCATCTGCGGCTCTGATTTGCAAGGACCACACTGGGTTCTGGATGAAAAAACGAAAAGATTGTGCCAGAAATGAAAGGAGACAGAAGAGAGCCAGGCGGAAGCTCAACAGGACACAGAGGCAGGGATCCAGGCCAGGGTGGAACATTGGACTAGCCACAGCCTCTCAGATCAAGGTTAGTACCAGTCCCCGAGAATACATATTTGTGTGGTTGATGATATGAACATCTTTGGGTCATTTGTGACTCAATTATACTATCATTGTTTGAATCCTCTGGTGCAAAATTATAGAGGTTACACTACTGAAATTTCTTCCTTTTATCAGAGTACTTTTTCATATGCGGGCCATCCCTTGAACCCCTCCTTTGTTGTCAGAAGTCCTGACAGTGACTGAACTAGTCATTTTAATTCACTTGGGTCCAGCTAAGGTATTTTTGCAGTGCCTCCTGACTTTGACACATCCTATTGTTCGTAAGCAGCCAGGCCACAAGAATATAGTCCTCAAGCAGGTCTGAACAATGAGGGTCCTTCCCTCCTTTCTGGTGGCACTAATACCCTCACCAGGTGCCAGCGGCCTCCCCCACCATGGACAACCCTCAGGGAGACAAACAGGACAGGAGCAATGCTGCTTGCTCTCTGTCACTGTTCATTGTAAGCTGGCTTTCTGATCTGCTATGCCCTGCTCTTTCTGGAAAGGTTTGCATAATTCGGCAATAGAGTTCCCAGATTCTCATTGTTGTAAATTGTGCCCTGGCCCATTGCTTTCATCAGGACCCCCATTCGCCTCCTGTCTGCTCTCCACTGTCCTCAATGCACTCATCTGTGAAAATGAATCGGCAGATTAAAGAGGAGCTTGTCTTACTTATTGGAGTAAAAGTGGCAAGTGCGTACGTGAATAACGCTCATCCAGTAGACATCTCCCAGTTCACAAATTTGCAAAACCATTCAAAAGGAGGAAGCATACAGGTGAGTGTTATCCCCAACATGGGAAGATGCTAGATGCCTGCCCATGCTAAAAGCAACCTCCAGCATAGGGCCAGAGTGTCCCAAAGTATCATTGCGGTATGTCAAATCATGGGGGCCGAGGGAGTGGAAGACTTGGTATGATCCAGACCAGCAATGCCCTGGGGATCCCCCAGACTGCCCTATTTTGCAGCACCAGTAGTATGCAGGCATCATGTTTGGAAATCTCCTGCATGCAGACTAAACTGGTGGCCTAAACACCTTTATTAAATGTTCACACATTGGTTTTCTTGTGTGGCTTAATGCGTTGGAGTAGAAGAGCTAAGAGGGGACAATGAGGAGAGGAAGCACCCTTTGTTACCCAAGAAGTAAACTACTTCACCACTTGCAAACCCTGGTCCTTAATCCAAAATGAAATTTGCAAGGTCTGGTGATGTGAGCTTCCTCCTTTTTGTGCTGGAGCATCCTACAGGCTGCTCCAATGTTGGTAGTTAACAGGAAAGGAATAAAGCAAGAAAACCCCATGGCTCTATAACCAGAGAAGAGTAAGTGCTCAAAAGTAGCATTTTTTTTTTTACCATAATTACTAGTATTGTTCCTTAAGTGGACTGAGATAAATGGAAGATGAACCCACCACTCCCACAGGTTGCAAGTGAAAGTCTCCTTCTTGCACGTGGCTGAGAGCAGAGTAGAAGCCAGGCTAATCCCAAGGCAACAGCTTTTCTGAGAGCCAGCCCAATTCTCTCAGAAATAATCACACACTGACATTGGCTTTGGACTGCCTTGCATTTGTTCCCTATTTCAGACTTTTTTACAGAATGTTTATAACCTGTTTACAATGCTTCTCATTTTGAGTGGGAAACATTATTGTGTGGGACTGTCTTGGGTATAGCAGGACATTTAGCCTCCCTGGCCCTCTTCCACCACTATGAATAGCATCACCTAGTCACCATGCCAACCCAAATAGCTTTCCACACATTTTAATCGCTGCGTAGGGGACAGAATTGCCCCACTTTTGACTTTCTGGACAAGCAAGCATCATTATGTCTGCTTTACAAAGGAGGGAACTAAGGTAAAAAGAGTGAGTGACCAAGGTACCCAGAGAGCACAGACAGTTAAAACAAATAGGAAACAATAGGAAATAATGTATGTGTCACAAACAGTGATCAATGGGGTGGGGAAAGGGGAAGTGATGTTTTTCTGACTACACATTCAGCCCAGTGAAAGATCAGTTGTTAAAAGATGTTGGTAATGAAGGGAGTGTGTTATATTCCTCAGGGTTTGAAGTTAGAAAAGAAAGGTCAATAGTGCTAAAAAGAACTTTCTTAAAGATTTTTTCAATGTACCTAATGGGAGGTAAAGAGAAGAAAGAGGAAGAAGGAACATGGAAGGAGAAATTAGAACTCTAAGATACCTACCTCAAAATAAAGAATGCACCATTCACCTGTTAAAAACATCACAACACGGTTCCTGTGGATCAATACCCAGGTATAGCACTCATACTTTGGACTTTTCTTCAAGTGGTATTAACATCCTATTTCCTCTCAGCCTCTCATTCTGTCATGTGGTATTACAGCATTTAGAGGCCACATTTTTCTTTTATTAAAAAGTATTTTCCACTGTTTTATTGAAGGCAGTGGGAAAATACAATTCTACATAATGAAATTTATTATGCAGTCAGCCCTTCAGAAACATGTCTATTTTAAACAAGGAGCTGATACCTGTGTCTGGTTGTGTTCCTTCGACTTTGTGTAAGGAGGGCAAGTGGTTCATTGTGTCTACACAGAGAGCACAGCTGGTTTGGTCCAGTGGCTTTCTTCGGAGCCTCTGAATAAACTTCCTACCTTGAAAGGAAACTGTGGCTTCTGTTCTGCAACAAGCTCAGGCTTTCTTTTTTGGAGTCTTCAGAGCTGCAAACCAGGTTTGACCTGAAATGCTCTGAGCCTTCACTCCTTCCTGCGTATTTCAGTCCCTAAGTATAAAGGAACCCCTGAGTTCTCGCTAAGGAAAGAGAGCCTTTGTGTGCTAGAGAGGGCTCCACTTCCAGGCAGCCTCCCCCAACATCTAACTGTCCTTTTCATTGCTCAGTAAGAAAACTTCAAAAGAATCCAAAATTGGAAATGTAATGGCAGGATCACAGAAAACATTTAGAATGATTTCAGCAAACCCACTACACCCGTGTGCACACAGACACAGACACACACACACCAAGAAGACATAGGGATGGGGGAAGGGAGGTTCTTGGTAATGTCTGCATTTAATTCTGATATATACAAAAAAGTTTCAAAATCACATGCTTCATTTTCAAGTCAAGAAATATTTTTGGAACACCAGCCAGCCATGTGCCAACCATTGGGTAAAGGTGTGAGGGGAACAGAGCTGGAGGGGACCAAAGAGATCAAAGGCAATTAGCACCAGGTCCTGGAATAGGCAAGGTGCTGTGTCTTCTTGGTGGGGGAAGGACCACACTCTCCAGCCTTTCAGGAGCCTGCTGTCTTTCTGGAGAAGGAGAAACAGAGAAGTAGAAGGGAAGAATTTTAAAAACAAACCCTCACAGACAACAAGGGGTAATTGTAGGTCAGAGGAAGGAAAGACTTCCTAACAGCCATTGAGGACATCCACCTTCAACAGTCCTTAGGAGGCTCCTATTATCTAATGACAACAGGGCCAAATGATGCCACACACACACACACACACACACACACACAGAAACATGTGCCACTTTATTACAGAGAACCTTATTTTAGAGGCATTCATGCACTTACCAAACAGTTATGGGACTCCCATTATGCCATCACTGGTGACATACAGATACAATTGGTTGCATCCAGGCACTCAGATTACTTACTGACTTTATAAATAAGCATTGCTTCTATCCCTCTCTCCCTCCTTATAGAAGGAATACCCATCCATGCCCTTGGCCATATGACCTAATAAGAGTATGACAGAGAAAGTGGAATATATTTCTCAACCCCACTGATGTTGGGTTTGGCCAATGGAATGTTGGTGCATTTGACCTGAGCCATGGCTATAAATGTATGGGCATAATTTGCCTTGGCTTCTTGTGCTCACCCTTTCTTTAAGAAGAAATTTCTCTAAAAACCATTGTTTCAAGGAGAATGACAAAGCATAGGAAAAGACTAGTATTCAATTCTTGAACTAGAGTCCACCTGAGCCCAACCTTGATCAGCCAAGCTATGGCAGACCTCCAGAGCCAAAAGAGAACTATTTGTGGTTGTGAGCCACTAAGAGTTTTGGGTTGTTTTGTAGCATTATTGTCCCAATAGCTTATTAAAACACTGACCACTGGTATGACTCACCTTAAACTATGGAGTATGCAAAGTTTTTCTTATTGCTTTCTAGGGTGACCAATCCTACCAGATTTCCCAGAACTCTCTCTGTTTTAAAACTGCAATCAAACTGAATCCCAAACTGGGACCATTGGTCATTCTAGTGCCTCCCCAGCCCTCATGTCAGAACCCCTCTTCCTGTTGGCACTAGCATAACTCTGCCGTAGACACCTCTCATTCTGCCATTGGTTGGCAGAATGGTCCGGGACCCACTCACCACTTGCCCAGCTAACTACACCCTCTATGACCAATTTCCCAAAGGGTAGACCCATATATCATCTGTTTTTCTTTAAATCTCACCTATCTCCAGTTGTTATTAATTGCTGATAAGATGGATTTACCATAAATGTTCATGGTGATGTATTATTCTGAAAGATGTTTTTTAATACAATTTAAAAATTAAAAAAAAAAAATACTCTTGCAGAGGCAATGCCTTCCCCCAGAGTTGGCAGATATGGATGCTGTTACCATCCCCAATCGGAACCCAGAGCAGACATGAGTGATCAGTTATGACACTCATCCCTTTAAGCCCAGATGTGCATTCAAATGCATGCTCAACACAGTGCTTTTGGTAACCACTTCAAATATATTAGAGTTGGAACATAAAATGAATCCCATATGTCAACCCTGCCGTAGGCCAAAAAAAAAAAAAAATGTAAATTTAATAGTGGGAAAAATCACCTGACTCTTCTGAGATTGTAGGGTTGAATCATAGAGCGAACAGTAAATTGAGAATCAGGCAGTTACGAATCCTTTTCTATGATCTTGGGTCAAGTTACCAACATTTTCTTGGCCTCAGCTTCTTCATTTGTTAAGAAAAAGGGAAAGAAAGAAAAAAATGGCATTTAGGCTAAAATGTTTCTCTCTGAACTGTTATTTTAAAAACAGAATTCCTGTTATCTTCCAATTCTACAGGACTGTGGTTCTATGAACCCATATTGAAGGGATT
The DNA here is from genome assembly GCA_004026585.1 of Noctilio leporinus. Taxonomy (NCBI): domain Eukaryota; kingdom Metazoa; phylum Chordata; class Mammalia; order Chiroptera; family Noctilionidae; genus Noctilio; species Noctilio leporinus. The sequence continues at coordinate 97,991 of PVIW01001508.1, read as the reverse complement.
CCTTTAGAAAGGAAAGATTAAAAATGTACTAAAGGATAAAAGGAGACTGAATTTTAAGATATTTTGTTTCCTCTAGGAAAAAAATAAAGAATGGTAATGATTTTATTATGTTTGCTATTTATTACCAGTATCACCTCTTTCCCTGTCCCCTTCCTTCTCATAGGCCCAGGACAGCTTGGTCTTTGCTAGAGGTGAGGATGGAAGGAACTCATAAAGATAATTTTTCTGTCACCTTATGAAGTGAACAGTAAGAACAGTGAGAAGTCCAATCACCACATTAGGATGTTTGTATCAAAAAATTAGTTTGAAAGTATAGCATAGGGAATAGAGTAGCCAAAGAACATATATGCATGACCCATAGACATGGACAGTGGTATGGGAATCACCTGAGGGAGTTGGGGGACTGGTTAAGGGGGTACACAGAGGAGAAAATGGGACAACTATAATAGCATAAACAATAAGATATCACTAAAAAAGAAAGAAAGGGTGCAGGAGCTTGTCAAGTACCTTAAGTACTTTAAACTCCCATTTATGTATCCCCACCATTGGAGAACCACATACATCTCACTTTTGAAAAGACTTAGCTGAATGAAGAGATAATTAGTTATAGTATCATGGGAATCTACCAGGGCTTACCTAAAGCATTTAGCCTGATACCTGTCACATTACAAGTGTTCAGTAAATAGCAATGGCCATTAATATTAAAGTTGTAACTTCATCAATTGCCTTGTAAACTATCTGAAGAAAAACCTTGTATAAATAGGGATGATATCCCTGGTCTTTAAGAAAAGGGCAGTGGACCAAGATTATTCCACTCACTGGACATTGGAAATGGGTGCCCTTATGAGAGGTTTGGGCATCAGGCTTTCTTTGCCTGGATCAGAATTGACGAATCAACCTCACCCAGCAACCTGTCATCACCCCTTCTCCCTTCCAGGGAAAGATGCACTGCATTGGGTGACCAAGTGACCAAGAGGGTGAGCCCATGGTTAATGCAGCTGCTCCTGGTGAAAGAGAGAAAGATGTGTGTGTACATATATATATGTACACACAAAGATGTGTATATATAGATATATAGATACACACACACACACACACACACACACACATATGAGAGAGAGAGAGAGAGAGAGAGAGAGAGAGAGAGAGAGAGAGAGAGAGAATATGTGTGTGTGTGTATCCAGCTCAGCAACCCAGCCAACTCCTAAGACACTAACAACTCTGGGATCTGGACCTACCACTTCCTTGTGGATGGTCTTGCACTACAGAGGTCACAGCACCAGGATGACCCCACCCCTTCCATGTAGCAAGTAGGCATCTCTCTGGACAGCTTGTAAATATCACTTACCTGAAATTCTGGAAAAGCAAAACTAGAAGGCTAAGAACATCAGTGTTGCCAGGGGCTGGGGTCAGGAAGAGACTGGACTGAAAAGGGGCATGAGGTACCTTTTTGAGATGATAGAAATTGCTGTGGGCTGATATGCTCCCCATAAATCTGTTGAGACCCTCACCCTAGTACCTCAGAATGTGGCTGTTTTTGGAGATAGGGCCTTACAAAGAAATGATAAGGTTAAAATGAGGTCATTAGGGAAGACCCTAATCCAGTCTGATTGATGTGCTTAGAAGAGGAAATCTGGACACCAAACACACCAGGGATATGGCCACACAGAACAAAGAGGACACAGCAAGAAGGTGCATCCGCAACCAAAGAGAGAGGTCTCAGAGAAAACCAAACCTGTCGACACATTGATCTTGGAGTTTCAGCCTCCAGAACTAGAAGAAAATTAATATCTGTGTTTAAGTCACCAGCTATTTTATAATGTCAGCCCTAGAAAACTAATACAGTTGTATTCCCAATTTTTATTGTGATGGTGATTACACGATTATTTACATGTGTCAAAACTCATAAAATTATACATCTACAGAGGGTGGCTTTCACTGTACATAAATCATACCTAATAAGCCTGACTTTAAAAATGCTACCAGTCACTTCTTTCAAGTTTGGCAGGAGTAATAATATCCGTGTTCAGGAATTCATGAATAGGGCTTTTTCTTTAATGCACATTTAAGTAGAAGTAAATTTTTCTGCTCAGCTTCCCCAATGCAAACAGTTCTATAAAGATGGTGAGTGTGATATAATGCAATCTTTATTGTTATCTTTTTGTATTATTTATTTGTCTATAAATGCTTGCTGGTTCAAAAAGGATATAATCATTCTTATAGCTATGCAGCTAACCTACTTATTATCTCAATATTAAATGTCAACCTAGAACCCTATTTATTTGAAGTTTCTTAATTGGTTATCAGGTAATAATCATTAATAATTGAAACATTTTATTCTTGCAATAAAAATGTGCATTTTTTTATTCTAAATGGACAGAGATTTCATATGTAAAGAACTACATTACATGTAGAATGTTTACCTGCATTTTAATATGATTATTCAGAAGAACATGTTTTCTTCTTATTCCTGATTTTTTTATGCCATGTATACATGATGATAACTTTTACGATTGTGCAATTATTGATCATCCCAAGTTTAGAGATGCCATCTATGAAGTTGAAGTAGGACATTTGATTACTTGGCCTTAAAGACTATGGTCAAGGCCAAAACTAAAGCCAAATAGACAATCTGACCTAATACTGTACTGAAGTTGAAGCAAAAATTTAGTGCATTCCTGCACGAATTAAATTGACATAAACTGAATTGAATCATGGTGTAAGTTAATCAGGCTGAAAATAAAAAGTGAGTCTGTAAATACAGGAAGACATATATACTTCATCATATAGTCAGATGAGAAAAAGCACAGGGATTATAGATGTGTAGTTCTCGTTCACATAAACAACAAGTCTATAAATATACAGGCTCCGGGGACGCATCACTGTAGTAGTCCTAAATGTCCAGTTTTCCAATTCTAAAAATTCAGCCTCCCAGATGTAACCAACCCTTTCCTTGATAGGTTTCTGAATCTACCATTCTGATAACTTGAACCAAAATTGCAAGGAAGTAACTCTGCCTTTTCATTTTTCCTGCCTAGAGGTTTTATTTGGAAACTTGATAATTTACAAGACATTTCCATCAAGGCCAGCCTAGAGGGAGGGCTGGTCCCACCCTGGGCCTCCTGCAACTGCATGATGACTTCATGACGAATGCTTTAATTATCTGCCTCTTTCCCACCTCTCACCCCTCCATGCTTTGCTCTACCGACATTTGTTTTTAAAATCCAGTTGAGGAAAAAGGCCTGAACAAAGCTGCATTTTTCACGAGTCTTTCCATGGCCTGCCAATGGGTCAGCAGTTAGCAATGCCAGTGCCTCAAAGCATAATTATTAGATGAGCTATTTCCTCCTAAGGCAGCACAAGCTGTTTCCTTCTTTCATAAGGTAAAACGGGTGCACTATTCCATAATCAAACAAGGGAAAAGCACTACTTAGCATGTGCACAGCCCAGAACTCAAATTCTAACCCAATTAGTAACAATAGACAATTTGGTAATATGAAAATCCCAGCCAGGAAAATGTTTCTTTCTTTTCTACTGTATTAGTCCTCATACACAAATAATAGACTGCCTGAGAGTTAGAGATCACTATTAGTATTTTTAATTGCTTCCACATATAGCCATTGTCTTCATAGATAGCGGCAACTACCTAGAGTAGGAAAATTTGCCAACTTATTCTAGCTGGCCATGTAAAAGAGGCCACCATTAGAGCACCAAAAGCTAAGACAGTACGCAGGAAAAATAACACTCAAGTTGATCAAGTTATTTTTTTAATTTAATTTTTGTGTTGTTGTATTACATCCATCCCCTTTTTCCTCCCCTCTGTCCCCTTCACCATCTTCATCATCCACTACCCGCCAAAGTCAATCCCACTTGTTGTCCATGCCCATCCATGCTAGTTCCTTGACTAAACTGCTCCCCTTCTTTGCTTCCTCCTCCCCACTCCTCCCTCCCCTCTGCCCACTGAAGGTCTATTTGTTGTATTCATATCTCTGATTCTGTTTTGCTTGTTTGTTTTGTTCATTATTGTCCTGTAATGGGTGAGATCATATGGCATTTGTCTTTCACTGACTGGCTTATTTCACTAAGCATAATATTTTCAAGCTCCATCCATGTTGTTGCAAAGGGAAGGAGTTCCTTCTTTCTTTCTGCTGTGTAGTATTCCATTGTGTAAATGTACTGAAATTTTTTGATCCAATTATCCACTGATGGGCACTTAGGCTGTTTCCAGCACTTGGCTATTGTAAATAGTGCTGCTATGAACATAAGGGTACATAGGTTCTTCAGGTATAGTCCTAGTAGTGGAATTGCTGGATCAAAAGGCAGTTCCATTTTTAGTTTTTTAAGGAAACTACATACTGTTTTCCATAGTGGCTGCACCAGTCTGCATTCCCACCAACAGTGCACCAGGGTTTCTTTTTCCCCACATCCTTGCCAACACTTGTTGTTTGTTGATTTGTTGATGCCGGCTATTCTGACAGGGGTGAGGTGGTATCTTATTGTGGTTTTAATTTGCATCTCTCTGATGGTTAGTGATGTTGAGCATCCTTTCATATGCCTTTGGGCCCTTCATATGTCTTCCTCACAGAGTTGTCTGTTCAGGTCTTTTGCCCATTTTTTAATTGGGCTGTCTATCTTCCTGGTGTTGAGTCACATAAGTTCTTTATATATTTTGAAGATCAAACCCTTGTCTGAGGTATCATTGGCAAATATGTTTTCCCATACAGTTGGTTACCTTTTAATTTTGCTGGTGTTTCCTTTAGCTGAACAGAAACCTTTCAGTTCAATACAATCCCATTTGTTTATTTGTTCTTTTATCTCCTTTGCCCTTGGAAAAGTATCAGTAAACATATTTCTGCATAGGATATTTAAAATTTTACTGCCTATATTTTTCTCCAGGACCTTTATGTTGGCACTTATGGTGCTTATGTTTAAGTCCTTTATCCATCTTGAGTTTATTTTGGTGTATGGTGTAAGTTGGTGGTCTAGTTTTATCTTTTTGCATGTTGCTGTCCAGCTCTCCCAACACCACTTGTTGAAGAGACTGTTTTTACTCCATTTATGTTCCTTCCCCCTTTGTCAAATATTAATTGACCAGAGAGTCCTGGATTAATTTCTGGGCTCTCTGTTCTGTTCCATTGATCTATATGTCTATTCTTATGCCAATACCAGACTGTTTTGATGACAGTAGCCTTATAGTATAGTTTGATGTCCAGTATTATGATTCCTCTTACCTTGTTCTTCTTTCTCAAGATTGCTGAGGCTATTCGTGTATGTTTCCAGCTTCACATAAGTTTTTGAAGTAGTTTTCTATTTCTGTGAAGTATGTCATTGGTATTTTAATTGGGATTGCATTGAATCTATAGATTGCTTTAGGGAGTATGGACATTTTAATAATATTAATTCTTCCCATTCATGAACATGGTATATGCTTCCATTTATTTATATCTTTCTTAATTTCTTCATTGTTCTGTAGTTTTCTGAGTACAGGTCTTTTACCTACTTGGTTAAGTTTATCCCTAAGTACTTCATTTATTTATTTAATTTTTTTTTTCAGTACTTTATTTTGATCAGGTTCTTATCTAGCTCTCCCCCTTCCTGGCTGTGAGGCATTCATTGAGCAAGTCAATACCCTCTCTGAGCCTTCATTTCCTTATTATGAAGTTGGGGAAGTAACATGTGGAGCTAAAGTACCCTCCCGATATAAGAGAAGATCAGTAACAGAATCATAACATAGTTTCCCATCATGCTTAAATAAAGATAGCAGTAACACAAGTCTGATGCTATGGTGTGGGCGAAGCTAAGAGTTCAATGGAAGCAGATCCCCCACTGTGTTTCACCTCTGTGTCCTTACAAGAGTAGGTTTCTTTCTCCTGCATGTTATGCCTTTGGAAATCAGCTTTTCCAAAAATTACCCGAAGCCGCAGAAAGAAGTCCTAGCCAGAGTATGCACACCCGCATCTTTGGATAAGTGCTTCTCTTACAGGCATGGAATTCAAGAGCTGGAGGCTGAGAGAGATGAATATTCTCCTTATATTCTGTGGGGATTATGCAGCAGAATCCTTTATGGAAAATGAATTCTTTTAATTTTCCCCAGTTAGTATAATGTTTAGATTTATAAATGTGTACTTTGTTCCCTCCAATGAATGCAGAGCAAGATATAATGGGGATAGAATCAACTGAAGATACTTTCGGACCTTGAGAGGCTGAGTTGTAAGGAGTAAAAGACAAATACGGTTGATCCTCCCTATCTGTGGGCTCCACGTAAACAAATACAAATACAAAGGCCATGTAAAAACAAATACAAAGGTGTGACCAAGGACCTGGAGCATTTTTGGATTGCGGTATCCAAAAGGGTCCTGGAACCAATCTGCTCCAGCTATCCAAGGACAACTGCATGGAAACTTAGATGATGTATGTGAAGTAAAGAGAATCTGGAAGCATGGTTCAATGAAGAAGAAATAAAATATTAAATATAGATGAAGAAAAGTAACTGGAGCTGAATTAAGTAAAACAAAGAAAAATTTTAGACATCAAAAATACCGATGACACCTGGCTGGTAGCACAGTGGATAAGGTGCTGGCCTGCGAACCCAAAGATCGCAGGTTCGATTCCCCAGCCAGGGCACATAACCAGGTTGCAAGCCAGGTCTCCAGTCAGGTCTGTGGCTGGAGGCAGATGAAAGGCAACCATACATTGATGTCTCTCTCCCTCTCTGTTTCTCTCCCTTCCCCTCCTTCAAAAAATAATGAAATAAAATCTTAAAAAAAAAAATACCGATGACAAACATTTCTTGGGGAAAAAAATTATCTTCAAGAAATTATCGGGGTTGTACTAGAGTTTACACTATTAAAACCTTCAAGGATCTTTGGAATTCAAATAACAAGTGTTTGTGGAAATAAGTTAAAGGGTATGTATGGGTCTAAGCTCCCATGGAAGAGTAGTGCAGAAATCTGGGTTGGAATCCCAGGGCTGCCACGTAGCTGCAAGACTTCTAGCAAACCACTCTGTTTTTCACATCTATCACATGAGGGATGAGATTAGGTCAAAAAGAGCGAACTGGAGGCCAGTAGTCTGATCACCAAATGAATCCAACTTAAACATTTTGGAAACATTATATAAAAATCTAGACTACTGGATCTTCCTGAAAAACTGAAGTAGCACCTAGCTTGGGTCAACTTCCCTCCTGGTGCTGGTTATCTGCCAAGATATTCCCCAGCTCCTCTAGTGCCCAGAGACTCCAGATATGCCTCCAAATGTGCCTATGCACCCCCGCCCAACTCTGCTTCATTCACGTAAACACACCTGCCTGGGCGCTGAAGCATTTACTTCCTAACCCCAGATCACTGTGCTCTGTCATCGCACTTAGTTCTCAGACTCCATAATTCTTTAAAACCGGGCGCCTACAATGAAACCTCCAGCACACTAAATCCCCTTCTTACTGTACCACTTCAATCATCCCATTAGTTGGCGAAAAGCACTTAAAAGATTTGAGCCAAAAACTGAAACAAACATAGTGATGATCTATAAACTAACCTTCTACCTCCCCAATGTTGCCATGGTGTTTATCTTCCTGCTCATCCACTTTTCCACCTGTCCAATTTGATTTCTGTTTCACAGTCACATTTACAGACACTTTCCACAGTAATTAATTCCAAAGCATAACATTTAACTGGCTCCTTTGAACAAAGCACATCAGTAAACAAAAATGTGTATTTAATAAAAATAATAGCTGATGCCAAACATGGAATTCTTGAGCCTTAGACAAACTTGAAGGATTTCCTGCAAACACTAAATCTTTGTCTTTAAGCTCTTTTTTAGAATGCATTCATAAAAGAAAATCTATTCTATTTTGACCAGACTGCACTACAAACATGAGGTTAATAATGTTTCCTGACACTTTTCAATACCCCTGCTTTGAATGCAGCAGTTTGTTTTTGCTGCCATATTTCTTTCAAACTGTGTGCTTTGTGAGAATTTTAGAGTCATCAAAATACCTATGAGCAAATTTTTAGTAGAAAGTGTTAGCTAGCTGCTTGCATGCTTTTGAATGTGAGATATTTTACCATATGTTGCCATATCATTTAGATTATGTCTAAGTGATGTCAAAACTCTAGAGGAAAAAAGAGAGATTCTATTATCTACATGCTTTCTTTTCAAGTCACCAAACAGCTACCTGCTTCAGCTCTCCCAGCTGTGGGGCTCCATGTACTTAAAACACCTGGGTGATCATCTCATTTTCATCAAGATATTTTGTTCTCCTGTGGATGCAATCTGAGCTTTACATGTGCACAGTATATGTATGTGCTTACATACATGCATGTGTTTCAAAAATGAAAGATTTCAGCAACTGTTCCAAATTAAAAATGCTGGGTCAGACTCTTCCCTCACCTCCCGCTGGACAGTTCTAACAATCAATGCCCCTTTTCCACCCAGGCCCCTGCAGCCCTCAGGGAGCAAAGTGACGAGGTCAGCCCAGACACAGGTGAGGTAGAGGATGGCACTCCCATTCCCTACAATCAGAGCCAAGGGTTCTAGTCCTCGGCACACATACATGCACACAAATGCAAGAGAGTGAGGCACCTTTAGGAGAATGTGGAAGGAGCTGGAGGAATCACAGCATTATACAACATTCTTATTTAAGGACCCTGTATTACATACCGGACCTAATGTGTCTCCCTGAATATCTCACTTGATTCTTACAATAACTATGAGGCAAGCACTAATGGGTCAGCCAAAAAGTTCATTCAGTTTTCCATAATCTGGCTCTAGTAGTGCTTAGTTATCTTTAACATCATTCAAAACAATTTTGTGAGCTTGTATTGTGACTGCTGTCATAGCATTATGCATGTTTTAAAAACTTATCAAAATTGGTGAATTTTTGTGCAGCCATTTTAATATTGAGGATGGAAAAAATACACATTTTCATCACATTATGCTTTACCATTTCAAGGAAGGTAAAAATGCAATTGAAACACCAAAAAATGGTTTATGCAGTGTATGGAGAAGGTGCTGTGACTGATCAAAAGTGTGAAAAGTAGGGGGACAGAGGGGAGCAAAAAGGGGATGGATGTAATACAACAACAATAAAATGAAAAAAGAATGTGTGAAAAGTGATTTGTGAGGTTTCATGCAAGAAATTTCTTACTAAACAATACCCGTGGTCAGACAGGCCAGATGAAGTGGATAGTGACCAAATCGAGACATTGAGAATAATCAACTTATACCAGCATCCTCAACATATCCAAAACAATAAAGTTATTGGTGAAAATGAAAAATGTGTCTTTTATTTTAAATATAAAAACAACACATGGACTTTTTGGCCAACCCAAAATTATTCCCTGCCCCTTCTCTTCTACAAATAAAGGGACTCAGAAAAGTAAAGTCATGAGTAAATCAGTAAGTAGTACTGTTTGCATCTGAAGATATGTCTGACTTCCAAACCCATCTTGTAATACTGACCTACCCTGTCTTGTCTGTGGTACATCTGGCCACCCTTCTCCAAGTCACACAGGAACACATTCAAAGTGTGTCATCCCAGGCCGGGAGCATTGTGTTGTTTAATAAAGCCTCTCCTGGCAAGATTATAGAGTGACAGTGACCACCATCCCTGTATGGATCCAAACCTTCACTACTAGAACCTGAGTTAACTCCTCAACATCTCTGACAACACTAGAGAAGGACAGGGAGCCAAGGTCAACCATTTGCACAGCCATAGCACAGGCCACTGGGTCACTAAGGTAGTCTGGCACCAAAGTGTTTCAAGCTGCTGTAGTTCCTGAATCTTCTAACAAGTCTAATCTCAAAAGCTATCTCTCATTGTCAGCCTATATTTTGATTTGGGGTTTATAAAATTAGACTGCTAAACTCCATGAGAGACATGACCTCATCTAGCGTCTTGGTATGCTTAAACTATTTGAGTTTATGGATGGCTGCAATTATTTTTAATGCTCACTATAGTACTTCCAATACATCTCCATTAAACTCCATATTCAAGAAGGTATTCTCCTGAAAGAAAGAAAAAAAAAGCAAGATTGTTTTGTTGTTGTTGTTGTTCATGAAATCTAGGCAGGCATGATATATCACACCACAGAACCATGAAACAGACAATAGAAAAAATGAAACACAGAAAACTTTTGAAACCAAACAAGCAAATTCTTGTCCTCCCAATTATTTCATTATGGCTGACAATAGAATAACACAAAAGATAGAGTGGCTCCCAGAATGGCACGACAATCGTAAGAGAGATTCAAGACACAAAGAGTATTTCTAAGAGCAGAATTCCTAAATGTACAGTAAAACCTTGTTATTCTGATCATAGCTCTTTTTTCTCCAAATAGTATATAATTCAAAACAATTCCCACTCTTAAACTGCCTAGATTGTTTCATTGTTATTTTGTTAAAAGACAAGCTCATTTTAACCTAACTAATTCCAAGTCAGATTTTGTCGGCCCCTTACGTGGTAACCGACAAGCTTTTACTTCCCTTCCTTTCTGTCTCCTATGCTCTAACTATCCCCAAATTGGTTTCACAGATGCAAGTGCACAGAAGAAAAGAAAATCACCCCACTGAATGGTAATAACATAGGAAAATGTACGTCAAAGATCTACTCTTTTGTGACATTCCAAATCTTCATTTTCTTAACTTCCCCCTATATTTAGACATTAAACTACAATCTGAGCGCATTCGAGATATATAATTTATAAGGGGGGAGAGAGAGATTCAATTTTTCACTAGTAATAAAATCCATTAACATCTAATAATAATCTCTCATTAATAATAAAACTTATTGGCACTGACGACATGCAATGAACTTTAAATACACTATCTTATAAAGTCCTTACAGTAAGCACAAGTCAAGTAGTATCAACCTCATTTCATTGGTGGAACAAGAGAAGCACAGGAAGGTTAAGTATCTTGCCCAGGCCGTGCAGTTATGAAGCAGCCAGGACTCGGACTCAGCCAGGACAGGAGCCTGCCTGTGTGTAAGGGGACAACGATCAATCTGCGTAAGCCCAGAGGCGGAACTCCATCTCCTTTCCTCCCACCTCCACTCTTTCATCACAGCATCATCACCGCCACCACCCTGCCATCACCCTCACAGCCCCATGGAAAACTGAACCTCTAGGCTTCCCACTCCATCCTCAGGTTGCCTCCCTCAAAACATTAGAGAAATCCCAAATCCCAAAACAATAATGATCCCTTTAGCAGACAAGCCAACTTCAAGAGGGGTTTCCAGCCAGCTGTTGAAGAAGAGGAGGAAAGTGTGGACCTCTAGCCCCTCACTACGAGCACCCAGGTAAGTCAGATCTACCAGAGGCTAGTTGATTTCAGCTGCCGCAGTCTGCTCTGAAACCTGTTGTGTTCCACTACTTAGAATGGTCAGTGGGCCCTCATAATAACCTCCTTCCCCAGCCTAGTTCTGATTAGGCACTAATTCCCAATACTAGGGCTAGGTTATTACCATAGCATGGAGGGTGCTTTGCTGTCTGCCTTCCTCTTCGTACCAGGTTGACAAACCCAGTCCCAGTTGAATGGCTGTGGGCTACAAAGAAGGCACAGCTATGCTCATTTTAGGAGACTCTCCCTTGGCCAAATGAAGCTGCCTTCCCTTCAGAGTTATGCCAGTGGCCAATGATCCCCTACCTGAGGCACAAAAAGCTGTCCCTCTGCTTTGAGGGGCAACCTACTGGTCTGAAAATTGCCCCTCACAGATCCCAGCTGACTCTAGACTCCAGCTAAGACCACAGCATTCCTAGGTTTCTTTCTCTGCCCTCCAGCTTCCCTCACCCCAGCAGCCCCCTCGACAAAGTATGCACGCAAGAATCCCTGCCTCAGCCTCTGCTTCCAGAAACTGGTGATGATTTTAGCTGCTCTCCCAGACCCAGTCCCGACATCTGCCCCAAGAACATCCTTTCTCAAAAACAATTTTCAATTCACTCATGGTCCTGCATCCCCTCCCCAGTGCCTAGAAACTCTGCCCCAAACTTCTCTACAAGGTGTTGCGGTATTTTCAGTCACCATATAGAAATAGAAAATCTTCCTAATTGAGTTTCCTGCGCAAGTTATCCCCAAAACTGAACTAGAGTTTGGTCTGCCAATGGAGCTGCAGGCTGTGTGCTAGGAAGAAGGAACATGCCTTGGCTTGGGAGGACCTCCTGCCTTCCTCAATTTCCTCCGGGCATTGAAGAGCAGCCCTGGCCCTGGTTTAATATCTAGTGATATTACCTAAGCCAGAGAAATTGCCTAGAGAGGACAAATAAGATTCATCTTCAGGGGAGGCTGTGAGCAAAATTTCATCAAAGCACAGCCTCTGCTTTCTCGGCCCCGTGTCCAGGCCACCCTCCCACTGTGGAAACATGAAGCCTGGATACTCCTTTCAGAGCTTAACTGTAGAAGCACATGCATGCCTATGTGCATGCAGATGAATATGCAAACACACTCATACATGTGCACTCTCTGGCCCAATACGACCAAGTAGCTTGGGCTGGCAGGGTGAGAGATGACTAGGACACTTAGAAGTTTTTCACTTTCAAACGGAAGGGCTGAAAAGCAATGCATTTCTTATCTAAGTATTGCACTGAATGAGCACAAAACGTTTATATGAATCCCATTAACCAGCTTCTGACTCTTGCTGCAATAAAAACTCTATCTCATTGCTATTAAAAGACTCATTGTCAAGCCCAGAGAAGAAAAGTCAACCCTTATCAAAGATAAACCCCAAACCACCAGATAGTTTCTTTTTCACACATGCCTTTTCCTGCTTTTCAGATTCCCTTCCAATGTAGGCACTGTCCTGCTATATCCTTGTTTTAAAAGGGGGCAAGGGGTGGACTAGAAACAGGAAACACAAAAGCTTGGATGTGACCTTGGACAAGTCATTCTCTCTTTCTGCACCTCATTTCCAGCTGTAAAAACAGGCACTGACCAAGTTGACCTAAGGTCCTGTCCTCATCTAGTGTCTTATGAGACTTTAGTGGAAACCTAAGTGCGTAGGCTGTGTGTACAGCATGGGATCCAGAGGCAAATTACCCAGCTCTATACCCCAGATTTGCCACTTGCTGTTTATGTTTTGGGGTAAGTTCCTTACTAAGCTTCAGTTTCATCATTTGTAAAATGAGGGAAAATGAGTACCTGTCTCAGTAGGTGGGGGGTGGGGACTTAATGACAGCACATACACACCATGCTTCGAATTGTGCCTGGCTCATGGAGAGTATTTGATCAATATTCAACTGTTGGAATTCATCCTCATTTACCAAAAAACGCTTCATCAGGTTGATTTCCCCACTAGAAGACATGAAACATTGGTGACCGCAAATAGCTTGTAATAACACTAACATTTACAGAGGACTATGTGCTAGACAGTATTAAAGAAATCCCATAAATTGTCTCATGTACCCCACATCATAATCTGATGTGGTTGAAATATTTTCCTTTGTTTTAGAGATGAAGAAACTGAGGAAGAAAGAGGACTAGCAACTTGCTCATGGTCATACCAAATGCATATTTTAATATTTCACAAATGGTTCTCCAGGAAAAAAAAAAAAAAATGCCTTAATTTGTAGCACGTGCCATTGGCCTTGGTGTCCATCCTTCCACCGTGGTCAGTTACACGCTATCAAGGTGGCTCAACACTTAATGCAGAGCTGGGGAGAATTGATCCGGTCAGAATGCTGTGGAACCAGCCATCCACTCTAGGGCCGCTTGGCTGACTTATTCACAGCATGTTCACATCTTTCTGTTCCTGTAAGTGCAACTTTAAAATGAGAAATAACTATGTGTTCTCCTTATAAAGCATCTAATATTTTTAAACTCAAAACTCAGCTTTTGCTTGGGTTTCAGTGAATGAGCTTGAATAGAAGTCTGAGCTACATTAATAACTACACATCCATTTTCTTCCTATTAGTTGAAGGAAACAATTGTTTTCCTTCTCAAGGACTTAGAACTGATTTATGTCTGTTATCTGCTTCTGGGTGTGCCACAGTCAATACTGTAATTTATTTGCAAGACGTAATAAACATAATGCTTTTAAAAAAAGATTTTTCTTCTTCGTTTATAAAGTTAATCTAGTCTTCAACAATGTATAAATTTCCTGGCTGGTTGGTACAATTTAACATGTTTGGATTGCACAATTATCATACATGATGAAAAATGTGCTTTATGCTTGCTTTCTTGAGTACTCTATGCAAATTAATGTTTCTCAGTTGAAATTGTTGATTCATGTCTGCTTGCTTATTAATAACACATTACCAGATGTTTCTAAATCTCTCCATACAATTCCAATTTTTGATCAAGCCTAACATACAGAATTTCACCCAAAGAGCCTTTTATTTCTAGTCTTAATTTAGAATATGCATTGACTTAGCAATTTAAAAATTTACTGTAAGGATAAATAAGAAAGAAGATTCTTAGTTTCTAATCCTTTTGTGCTGGCTAAAATACCATTTCGTGCACTGCAGTTACATGAATTTATTCACAGGTAGGATAATGGTAGCAAGCAAGCTCTGAAAGTAGAGTCACAGACTCCCCTCAAACCACCAGGAGTTTTCTTCTACCTTTTGAGATTCTCTGGCACTCTGGCTTCAGGAATTGCCCCTGCGTTCTCTGCTGACTATCAGGATAGCCTCCCCAAATCCATCTCTTGTCAGCATTAAGAAAGGCGAAGCCTGGGGCCCAGGAGGCCTGCCTTGCCCTACCCTTCTCAGCTCTGCAGGTTAAGGACAACAACTTGCGTCAAGGTCAAGGTTCATATTTGCATGCCCATTTTCAGTATTCGGTCAGCTCACAAGGCCTCCTACCAACAGCAGAGAAAGGGCGATGACTGCCCCAGAGAAGAAAGAGTTGTTTGGAGATGGGGTTTCAGGGAGCGTCACACTGGAACGCTTCTGCCTGGAGGACAACTACCCCAGCCTCCAAAGCACACCCTGTGCCCGCTCTCCACCCGGGAAGGCATGGTCTCCAGCCCGCCCCCACCCCTGCCTGGCGCCTCGCTCCACGGAAACCTCACACAGCAATTCTCCGTGCACCAATGAAAAGAAGGGGCTCCCTCCTTTCTTTGGAAGGAAATGGCGCTGGGCTCCTTCCCTCTTCTACCATGAATCGCAGCTAATATTTACCGAAGGATCACTGTGGGTGGGGCTAACTTCTAAATGCGCTACACACATAAGGAGATTTCATGCTCATTCCACTTTTGCCAAGTACTATTACCCGCTTTTCACGCGGAAGGAAACCAAGGTACAAAGGTTATGCTGTCCCTCCCCAGGTGCCCCCAGCTGACAAGGGTGGGGCTTGCGCACTCCAGCAGCCTGGCTTCCAGCCATGTGCTCTTCTTTAAGTTGAGGAGCTAAATTCCAACCTTTCCCAACCTATTCCCATGGTGCCACTAAATCATCGCCCCCCTTTGCCCCTGCTCCATTCAGGTTTGGTCACATCACTGTCTATTCACTTAATGGCAGAAACTCTCATTTCAATCATTTTCAACACCTCGGCTTTCTGTGTTCCCAGGACACTCAACCAGGTGTTCCCCCATTGGTGAAAATTGTTTAATATCTTCAACCAGGCCTTCCTGTTTTTTTGAAAGAGAGCAAATTGAAAGGAGGTTTTTGCTCAGCTTTATTACAGAAGTAGGTTGCATCAGGGGCCCTGTGTCTATTTCTGCCTGAGTTGTGATTTCTCTGGGGCTTTGGAAGAGCCTTGTCATTCCTGAGGCGTAGTTTTCTTCCCAGGGGAAATGCGAGGAAAAGCACTGCTTTGGGATAATCTTTTTAAAACTGTGGAGGTGCTGGCTGCTTACATTTATTTCACAGGCACTCCTTAGCACTGGTATTGCTATTAATATCCAAACATGAAGAGAACATGTGAGGAAGGATATAGTTGGACAGTTTATTTAAAGGAAGGAAAAATGAAAAAAGCAAAATGATTTTTCAGATCATTTAACTTTCCAAACAATGCGGAATGAATACAGAAAGATTCACTGGGGCATACAATAGGCATTGATTATTGAGCTACTTAAGAATCAGTTTAGTTACTTAGCAAATATATGTTAAGGGCCAATGGTACAAAGTTTACTAAACACTTACTTTTGTACCAGAAACTCTGTTAATCACTGTGCATATATTATCTTATCTAACTCTTACAAGCAATTCTCTGAGCAACAATTATTTCCATTTTACAGATGAGGACACTGAAGGGGGTGAGTAACTTGCTTAGTATCATATAGTTGATAAGTTGGTAGAACCAATATTTAGGCCCAGACTTAACTGATCACATAGCCTCAACTTTTAATCATTATGCCTTACTATCCTCCAGAAAGAGAAAAAGAAAAAGATAAATAGGAGATATTCCTTTTTCTCAAAGAGCTAACTGGTTGGCAGGGGAGATAACACATATTCAGAGATGTTTATAAGGCAAGGCAGAGTATAATCCATCAGCCAAGAAAGGAAAGTATCTAAGGGAGTTCAGAAGAGGGAAGTTAGACTTCCAACTACAGTGACCTCGGCAGGCTTCATGGAGGAGGTGATATTTAAACTGAACCCTAAAGGATTATAACCAACAAGGCAGAGAAAATGATGGGATTCCAAGATCCCCAAGAGCAGAAAACCTTAGAGAAAGAATGAGAAACAAAACTAAGTCATGCTCATTAATCTATCTTCAATATTTACAATAAATGCTCAGGAACATGTAGAGTAAATCAATTAAGTTGGGAAAGACAAAGAACAGGCTTTGGAAGCCCTTGAATATCACAATAAAGGACTAGATATTTTCCTGTGACCACTGTAAAACTATCCAGTGTAAAACTGTCAAGGGAGGGAAATAACCTGAGCTTCACATTAACTAGGAAATTAGTTAAAGGACAGGTGGCCTTATACAGGAACTCAAAGACCACAGGCTGATAAATGGTCTATGCAAGAAGGAATAAAGGAGGTACAACTGAGGTGGAGAAAAGGCAAGGCGTGCCAAGGGCAAAGTCCAGAGGAAGAACATCCCCTTCCCTTAAGACTCCTCCTTCCACACCTCACTGAAGGCAAGAGAAAATCATTACATTGATTCAAATAGCACTCGGTATAAATAGTGACTCAACGGAAGAGAAAAAACAAGTATGTAAATTATTGCCTGAACATTTTGTCTGTATGATCAATCACTGAGTATTCCCAGACATCTGCCTGGAAGCTTCCAAATATCTACCTGATCAGCAGCAAAAACTCAACATCCCAATTTTGGGATTGAGATTTTTGCTTTTTGCTCAGGGCTTTTGCCTTGGGTAAAGCTATAATCTCCATCTTCAACTTGTCACCAGACATTACATTTCACAGGTCGGTGGCCATCTCTTCCAGCTTTCTGGCCAGACCAAAGGCCCACCTACACTACTCCCAAGCTAATGATATGAGTCACATTATTAGCTTCCGCAGGAAAAAAAGGAACTGCATACAGAACCGGGCCCTACCCCTAACAGTTCCACAGCTAAGGAGGGTTTCACAGCATTTAGCACCCATTCCAAGTTAAATGAAAGGAATCTCAGCAAAATACTTCATATTAATACATTAGCCAAGAAAAGCAAGGTGACTAAGTAATGGGGCTATAGTGGGTCAAAGAGAACAAAACCCTCCCTTCTGTCCTGTTCCTCCCAGAATAGAGAGAATGCAGAAGACTACTAAGCACATGTGTCCAATTCCTTCCTCCTGGGATCACTGTTTCCACAAAACCACTGCTCCATGAGGGTGAAGAGAGGCTCAAGAGCTTCTTCCTGAACCTCCTCTCTGGGAAGTAAAAAGCTCCTTCACAGTAGAAATGCACTCAGATCTAACTTAGATGAGCATTGATTGATATAAATTATGTCCACAATGTATTATTAAATGAAAAATGTTTCAAAGCATTATTGGGAAATACATGTCTGCCTCAAAGTGTCAGTAATGTTTAACTCTTATACATGGGCCTACGAGTGTTTTTAGTTATTTTCTTTACCTGGACCTTCATATTAATAATTCAAAATTTTAAAACTGCTTCCACAACAAGAAAGGCTATATTTTTTACCTTTAAAAATTGTAAAAATAACCATGAAAAATATATTGACACAGCTGAGTGCACCCAAGGTTTTATAGCAAAACAGTTTGGTGGCGGTGCCATGGAGCACCCCAAAGCAATGCCAGGACACAGCTGGGACTGTCTGGAGCATTGCAGGGCCACAACGCTCCCTAGTGCTGATGCTACCCGTTCTTCTCTACCATGTTCATTGCCCAAAAGCGCTACACATGGGATCCCAACAGACACCCTATTTCCCTTAGCAGTAAGGACCAGAATTAGATGCTGGCTTCATTCTCTTTTCTCGAGACACATTTGTCCTCTTCTGTCCAGACTTGCTGGAAACCAGACAACATTCCCACCCTCACCCATCAAAACTGTGCCCAGGCTGGTGACCACAGAGGCCACTTCCTCATTGCAGAGATGCCTGAAATCCAGTAACCTTTGCTTTGGCAAAGTTACAGAGTTCTTTTGCAGCAAACTTTCCTAACAACATGCCGATTTGTAAGCCAATGATCAGTCTAAATATTACCTTCCTCATATAATTTATAAATGCCACATGTAAGAACAAGGCACTAAAAGGATGTGATCTAACCACAATTGTATTGTCTTTCTCCTCCCTTGCTCACCCCTCTGGTAAACCTCAAAGAAACAAAACAAAACAAAACAAAAACCCATGAATCTCTTCCCAACACTCCTGTGTCCTTTGTTAGCAAATCAGTCACAAATGGAATGTGTCTTAAATTTAATTTACTGATGGCGTGTCAAATGAGGTCAGAATGTGATTTTTCAAAATGTTAAATCATTTTGTCCATTTTCCACTGAGATAGCATCTCCTTAACCCACAGGCCCATTTAAATTTGTTCTTTTTTTTTTTTTTAACTACTGAAATGTTTTCTTTAAATAACAGGAATGATTTATTATGACCACAATGAAACGTAGAATATTGACCTATAATTTTTATCTCAAAATAGGTCATTTCTAAAAGTGATCAAAGTGATATGCATATCACACAGACAGAAAGCTACCTCTTAGGATTGAGATGGGACTTTAAAAGTCAAAAGGAAACCAGCATATGCAACCCCACTAATATTTCTCTTTCCCTTCATTCTTTGTTGGGGAATGGGGTCGACAAGGAGAAGAATAGGCATCGATTCGCAATACTCTCTGGCTCAAAAACAGAATTGGGAGAATTAAAGCTACCAAGTAAAGGCCCAGGGTGCCAGTGACACAGTTTCCCCAGACACCATCTCCAAATACCGTGTTAAGTCCCATCTTCTCACAACTTGTCGGGCTTACCCATATCTGCAGTTTGAGCTTTCCCCAACAGAGCACAGAAACTGCCTAATTTTCCCATGCAATTGTCAACTGTAGCCTCATCTTTATCTTAACTACCCTTTCAACAAAAGAAAAACAATAAAAGAATATGCCCTTCCTGTTTAGTTCAACTATAAGCACAATAGTTAATTATCTCACTTTCAAGATGACAACCTGGGGTCTGAATATTATTTTATGAATGGCAGCCACTATCATATGGGAAGCACCACTACCCTGAAGAACCGATTCATACATAAATCAGAGAGACACCGCAGAGATGCTAACCTGAATGCCTGCAGAATCCCAGCAGGTAACTTGAATGAGGCAAACTGAGTGTAAGGGAACAGGGAAAGATGAGACTGAGGGACCCTAGGGTGTGCATTCTCATTGAAAGGCGACAGGTAGTTGCGTCCTAGGGTGAAGAAGAGTTCAGTGCTGTCAAATCTTATTTTTCCACAACTGAGAGGCCTGTCATCTTTCTCAGATGTTTAAAGTTAGAATCACATTAACCTTGGAGGTTCCAAGGTTAGTTGGGTAATTTCAGAACAGAGATTCAATAGACTGCCTGAAGGGGCCATACCCAGCAAATGCTGGGGGAACCAAATCCAAAGACCAGTAAGATCTCCAAAACCCTTCTATTTCTATCTTCAAATGTAGAATTTATCACAAAGGGAAGAGCTTCTAAAAACTATTATGGTACAAGAGTATTTTGAAGTTCTTCAGATTATACCAGCTTGTCCTAAGACCCAATCAACTTGCTCTTCTTAGGGAAGACACCAGCTATAAACTGATTCAAAAAGCAGCACCTGAAACAATGGGGGAAACCAAGAGATTTCTATGTAAAAAAGTAAATTTTGCACAAGTCTCTTTGATCACAAAAAGACTCAACTGGAGAAGGTTTCACATATCTATATTGTGTAAGTTCCTTGATTTGCATTATTTATAACACACTAAGTTAATAGCAAATCTCCAGTCTATTGTTGCTCTGTACACCCAGCCACCCTGCCACTAAACCATTTAGGCAGTTGTTAAAGGAGAATAATTCAGTCAGACCTTTTCCATCTTATGCAATGATGATGTAATTCTTATAAGACATGAAGTCACAAAAACTTTTATTTCAAAAATGGTAATTGAGCCCCTTATATGTGCCAGGCATTAGATACTGGAAAGCAAAGGTGAGTAAAACACCTGTTCTATATGAATTGCAGTCTGAGTGGAGTCAACCGTATAAAAAATTAACCAAATGACAACATGAGAAAAAAATAATGTGTATAAACAAAATCCATGGTATTAAGGGCATGGGAGTCCTTAATTCTGCCTGGAAGGTAGAGAAGAGACATTTGAGCTAGCCTTTAAATGACTATGAAATATAGGAATGATTGGCCCAGAACATGACACCTTGTCTAAAATTTCAGATTCATAAAACCCAATATCTGGTTACTAAGTGATTACCAGGTATAATTTTGGTTGGTTTTCAATTTGGGTTTTCTATTTTCTTTTGTTTTGTTTGGGCTTTGCTTTTATGAGGAGCACTTGGAAATTCATAAACTCTTTTACTAACTCCTATATTGCCCTTGAGTTTAGTTGGGGTCAAATTATAAATGTCTCTCATCCCTTTCCCTAGCTACTAACTTTCTTTAAATAGGTACCCATAAAGTGACACAATGACATTTAATAACAAACTCAATGCATAAAACTGCTGAAGTGTTTGAAACTATAAAAGCTTTATGACAATACATATCAAATAATACTGAATATGAAAAGTTCTAGAACATTAGCAGGATTGACCAGAAATAAACCTATCCTAAATTAACCTCAGGTTTACACAAGTGAAAATGGCAATTATATAGAAATAGAGGAGGACTTTCAAACATCAATACTATTTCTGTTATTAGATTGATGTCCCAAGAGCACGAATGGCTCATTGTCATTTAATGATTGTGCCAACCTAATCAATTCTCGAGACCTTATTTATGGTACTTCCCAGGAGATAAACCATAGGTGAAAAATCATGAAATTTTCGTACAAGAGACCAGCTGGGGAAAAAATCCGAGATTCTATAAAAGATGAAAAAACATATCATGTATTTTCAGATTTATCATGCCACATGCCTCCAAGATAATTATCATTTGTCATTTTGGTTTATACATGAAAAATATAATAAAAGCTAGGCAAAATTAAATCAAATGCTTTTAGCAGGCACTTAATGAATTCCCCCTACTAATATGTTTACATTGCAGGGTTATCTATTTGTACATCATCTGTCATTTGTTTCCAAAGAGTTCTATTTTCTGGTATGATACTTACAGTGTGTTATGAATCAGCTCATTATACAATCACCTTTACTACAAGCAAAACCAAAATTATATGGATTTCAGAGCAGTTATTTCTAATCCTCATTTTAAGTCACATCTGTCTCTTAAATCAGGAGAAGAAAAGAGAGGCGGTTGGTAAACAGCCACCTACAGCTAAAGCCAATTGATGGATTTGTTTTATTGGAGAATAAAAGTTAATATGAGCTGTGAAGCAAAAGATTTATATTTTCATAAGCTAAATGTCATGTATAAACACATTATTTTCATTTCTACTTAATGATACAAGTTGGGCCAAACTTATTACCTTTACCTGGTGAATTGTTTACGATACAGAGAAATAATATCCAGTGGGTTTTAAATGATCTTTGTGGAAGGGACAGATAGTGGTTGTGGATGAATAATCTACCATTTCGATGTTTATCTTTGTGCAAATGGGTTCAGAGCCTTATTATTTTTTCCTTTTTATTTAATGTAAGGCATCCAGTAATTGCCTCTGTAAGGGCACATGTTCTGCCATGATATGGCCTTTGGGGAAAATATGTTGAATGCTGAAATGTTTCCCCACTCCTTCCCCCTTCCTAGACCCTCTGCCCTATTTTCTACCTTCTAGTGTTACAGTATTTAGCACATTCGTAGCACTAGACCACCAAAGGGGTGTAGTAGGGCAATTAATGTTTTAAAAAGGGTAAGTTTTGTAATGTTTGGTAGATGGGCCGTGTGAGTTAGCCCACACATTGGTTTGTGAACCGATTGTTCCCATCAGATGAGGCAGCAGACATGGGAATGTTAATTTCCTTGAGGGGACATTTTTCAATGTGGTTCTTTAAAAAAAAAAATGTGCAGGGCTCTTTACTAATGGGCTCCCTGTCAGAAACTGCTCCTGCCACGATTCAACCTTCCTCAGGGGGTTTCCCAGGGCCCATCAGCCTCTCCTGTCACTCAACTGCATCGTTCATCACAACCTGTAGGTGAATGCTAATCACAAAACTAGGCTAAACTGAATGTGAACATTTACACATTCTGATCTAGCATGTCAGGACCCACCTGGGAGGGAGGCGCTTAAATCCACCTTTCGGTTTTATCCCAATTTTCTTCATCAAGGATCCTTCACAGACCCCAACCTTTTACAAAAAAAAATGTGCAATGACAACAAACCACACCCCCAGACTTCATAAGCAGCAGAATCTGGAAAGGAGAAACCCCTCTTTCTAAATCCCTCCTACATCCTTCCTTTCAGTCAGATATTTTTCTGATTTAAGAAAAAAAAGAACATATATTTTCTACATACTTAGCAACCAGATTTCACCCATCAGATCTAGTAAGTGCTGAGAGTCTTCTGTGATAAAGAAAAGTGTTAGAGAAAAGCAGAAGCCAAATCTCTGGCCTTTTAAGGATTTAGAAATAGCCTGTGAAAACACAGCACTTTCCCCCTCTCCTGTGTCCACTGTCCGTCTCCGAGGGAGGGTTACAAACTTACCAACAATCTAGGGGAGAGAGGTAAGGGTGTTAGAGTGACTCTGGCCATCCATTGTGTCAAAAAGCACAGGGGACAATCTGTTCCTTTAACTAACCCCCTGTATTTCCATTTTGCTTTGTTTTGTTTTGTTTCTCCTTCAGAGCCAAATTTTTCTATAGGACTTTTTCATGCTTGCTGTTTTCACCTTTAGGCCTTTCCCTCAACCCTCCTATTGAAATACTTGGGTTCTAACTGCCTCCCTCTTCCTACATCATACTTCCCAACTCCCGGCAAGTCCTTTGGGTCCCTTTACAGAAGTTGCTGTTTTTGAGATGCCTTTGCCAATGTCCCCACCAACTTAAGCATTCTGACTCACCTTTGTTACAGCACTTAGGACAATCTGCTGTGATCTCTCCAAAGGTAACATTTACACTAGGGACTTTTGGGCAGACCAGAAGCCAGCACTCAGCCTTAGAAATCAGAAAGCAAGTTTTGACAACACTTCAGGAATACACTCATCCTTTGATTATGATATCAAATTAATAAACTTCACATCAGAGACCAATGTATACATCAGAAGGTCCATTTATTAATTTATAACAAAAATATAACCACTTTATGCACCAAGTGCATAAAGAATATGCCTATGGGTATGTCCTGCCCCTAGGAAAAGTTAAAACTCACTTAGGTTGCTCGGAGAACAGATGAAAGCAAAGGAAGGAAGTCCTACAATTCAAATATTTCATAGCTTCTCATTAAGCCTGCCTCCACCTCCAAAGTCCCAGGCCAGCAGTGAGACCCAAATATGGCAAGTGTATTAAATAATGCTCACTTCCTTTACCCTGGATCGTACTTGGACAGGCACTAACAACCTTTGATTCTAGACTCTGCTTTTCTATTTTCTATTTATTGAAGAACAATTATCCTAATTAACAACTTTTCTTTAGACGTGTTAATGTAGAGAACCAGATTGCGCATCAAGCCTCACTCTCCTTAGACCTGTTCTTTGCATACCTCTGATCTCTCCTGTGTTGAATGTCAGGTGCCTCTTACGATGACCAGCCTGCTCCCTGGATACCCCACACCCTCCTGCTGATGGATGCCTTACGTCAGCATCGTTCATGGTCTGGGGAACATTAAAGGATCCTAAGCTGACCAATTCTGGACTTAAATCAAGTCTGCCTTGCTGTTGATCCAGGTAGGATGCTGTGTCCTTGACTTCTCATAAGCCCTAACATACACAACCCACTTGGATACCTGGAACTTACTTGCCTAATTCCCCCATGGCTGAGTCTCAGTGGTAGGCACAGTTGGGTTTGGAGCAGAGTCTTGCTCCCACTGGCAGACCACTCAAGACACCAGCACCTGCCTTCTTTTACCCCTACTTGTCTGTGATCTGCTTCTTTCTATTTACAAAACTATCCCAGCCCCTAACTTGCTCCAAGGGGTCATCTAATTTCCAGACCTGGGACCCTCTCCTTCCTTATCCCAGCCCATCTTACCTCTGTTCTCATACCTGACAGAGACTAAAACACAGCGTGAATTAATTTTTCATTTTCCAGGGCCTTGTGTTGACATTATTTAGTCACATAATAAAGTAATAATGAAGACATTGCCTGGAGAGTCATCTCTTCTTGTTGGGAATACCCTCAAATAACATGAACTCTGTCCACGTTCGCAGGCATTCCCAAGTTCTACCCTGGGAAAGAACACTGCAGTCAGAAAATATGAGCTATTTAATAAATGCTTGCCATCAATAGAGCAACATGCCTTTGCCTCTCTATTGCAAAGTTAAAATGACAAGGCTTACCCTGGTGACTTCTGAAGTCTTTCCCTTCTCTGAAAATTCTATGGCCATAAAGCGATCAATTTCATAGTTGCTAATCTGTGTGCGTGTGTGTGTGTGTGCATGCGTGCATTTGTTGGTATGTTTAGAATTCTCTGCATTTTCTTTGGCAAGAAAAAGGGTGTTCTACGACTCCTTATTAATGATGTGGTTTGCTAACTTGAACCAGAGACTATTCACCAGAAGCCTTTAGTTTGAAAAATTCCTTAACTCTGGCCAAAACCAACGCCATAAAACAAAAGAAACGCAAGCGTCACTGCGCCTGCAGCCCACTGACCTTGGCCGGAGGGCTGCACCCCAGCAGGGGAACAGCTGGGGCCTGCTGGGAGAGCCCAAGCAGGAACACACCCGCTCAGGTTGCAGGGAAGCTAAGGCTCTCAGCAGCTCTTTGGCTGCCCCCCAACCAGATTATAAATTCCTCAAGGGCAGGGAACACATTCTTTATATTTTTCCTGTATCCATATGGTGCAGAAAAAAAGGAAGAAAGCGTTTTGCGCTGGCAGCCCAGCTAGAAGCTGGAGAATGTTATCCGCCCCCATCCCCAGGCTGCCTCCTCCCTTCTAATCATAAGAGGAAGACATTCAGGAATAGCTTTTAAGAACTGCCTCCTCCTACCTGCCTAAAAAGATATGTAGGTAGTTCATGTTCTCCCACACTTGAAGGGGAGACACGTGTCCACTGATGCACTGAATGAAACGTTCAGTATTGGGATCTCAGAGGACAGCCAACCCGTTGTATTGGGCCCACATCCCATCTCAGTCATCAGCTGAGCAGGCAGCGTGCCCCGACCCCACCCCATCCCAGTGTAAGGCTGGCTTCACCGAAGAGCCAGCCCAGACAGACCCTGTTCAGCCATCGGCTGTGTAGCTGAAATCTACGTGACTAAAGACGCCTGAGCCCAAATCAATGGGGCCCTGTCTGGACAGCTGCATTGAGACAACAAAGCCGGCCAGGGTCAAATCCACCAAGTATTCCCAGTTGCTGTAGCTCAAGGAGCCTACTCAGGACTTTGGAAATAAAAGAATTCACCGAGAGATGAAAACACTAAATGTTACACCCGAGTATCCTCAAATTTTAATTTAGTCCCCTCTCCAGCTCCTTTCCATGACTAGCATGCAGCTGGGTGAATTGTTTGTCACTAAGCAATGATTTGTCAGTAAGTTCTTCCAGCTTCTCCAACTAGACTAGAAATAACGTATCAACTCAAGCGTTAGTTCTCTTTGTTATTGATTCTTGCCACCATTATCATCATTTTTTTAACTATTTTATTGTTGGCACTATTATAGATGTCCCCCATTTTCTCGCCTTTTGCCTCCTTCTACCCAGCCCTCACCCCCAACCTTGGACTTCACCACACTATTGTCTGTGTCCATGGGTTATGCATACATGCACATACATTCCTTGGCTAATCTCTTCCAGGCTTCCCACATCACTCTCCCCTGAGATCTGTCAGTCTGCTCCATATCTCTGGTTCCGTTTTGCTCATTAGTTTATTTTGTTCACTAGATTCCCCATATAAGTAAAATCATGCAGTATTTGTCTTTCTTTCTCTGACTGGCTTATTTCACTTAGCATAATGTTCTCCAGGCCCAACCACACTGTTCCAAAGGATAAGAGTCATCTACCTCATCTACTGATGGGCACTTGGGCTGTTTCCAGATCTTGGCTATTGTCAATAACACTGCTTTGAACATTGATGTTTCAGTTGCTTAGAATATATTCCCAAAAGTGGGGTCACTGGGTCAACCAGCAGTTCCATTTTTAATTTTTTGAGAAAACTCTACAGTGGCTGTACAAGTCCATCATTTATTATTACTGCTATTATTATTATTATTTATTATTATCATCATCATTACTAAAGTGATACATGTTCTTAGTAAAAAATATGCAAATAGTAAAAGGAGTTAAAATTAAAAGTTGCATTTTCTTATGTTTTCCTATGCTATTTGACCCTAGATTGGCCCTCTCTGACCTGCCTCCTAGGGAAAAATCACTCTTAGTAAGCTTGTAGAAACTTGTAAATTTGTTCCCTATATTACTTACAAGTACATATGCATAGAAAAATAATCCACGTATAAATGCATATAATCACACACATATTAATACATACACACCTATATACATTATCTTCTTTCATAAATGAATCATAACTTACTGTCTACAATATATTTTTACTTTAGATACTTGGCATTCATATGAAAACAAATATAGCTGTTTGTTCTTTTAAACAGCTGCATTGTATTCTCTATACAACTTTGCCAATAATCTATTCAGTGGTTCTCTCTTTGCATCATCTTTTGTGTGAAGGTCAATTTTATCACAGTTTACTTGTGCTGAATTTATTTAAGTTCAGTTTCCAATGCATGGAGCTGATTGCTCTAGTTGTCGCTGCCACGGCTGTTGCTGGCTGCACTTCATATATTCAGTCTTCCTTGGTCTCTTTGCCTTGCACTTCACACATTGCTTTACGCGGCTGAGCCTTGCCTCCTTGGACTGCCTCTTCCGCTTCATGCACTGCATCTTCTGTGCTGGGCATTGTGTCCAGAGACATGCATTGCTGATCATGGTCCCTTCCCATGGTGCTTCTCCAGGCTGCATTTTGTCTTTGACCTTCTCTGCCTAAAGGATGGCTCTTGCATCTTCGTCATTCTTTAGGGATCTGTACCTGGCTGCATTGCTACAAGGTCAGTGACTGCACTGCTTACAATAGTCTAATTCAATTGACCACACATGCTGGGCTCAGAATGGCCTCAACCTATCATATTTCTCTCAAAGTGTCTGCCTCCCAGGTGTCGTCACGTTCCAGAGGAAGTTTATTCATTCTGTCCTAAGTGGCCAAGAAGAAAGAATTTCTGAGCTGAAGAGTCACTAAAGGAGATTCTCACTCTACCTCCACCCTTTTTTATGCAGAAATACATGAGGTCTACCCTGAAAGTATTGACCATGCAAACTGTTTAACTTACGTTGACACTGGCTCCATACTTTCAGGACAAACCTTGTAGGTCTGTTGTAATAACTGTATTCTTATCCCTCATTGTAGGGGCAAGGGACAGAATAAATTATGCTGGTGCAAAAAATAGAGCTCCTCACTGCTCTTTGAACTGCTGCTATCCGGCAGAAAACTCTCCTTAGGATCTTAAATTGTGCTAACACCTTGCTACAGCATCATGTTTGGATTACACTGGCCCTGAACATATTAACATTATTTAAACAGCAGATAGCAAGATGGGTAGGCTTTCTTGTTTTAGAGAAGATGGAGAAAGGTGGTGGAAGAAGTGAATGAGAAGTGCCTCTTCAAAACATCCAGTGCAGCCGCGTGGCATATCATCAACAACTGTGCAGGAAAAGCATGCAAAATTTCAGACATCAATCACACAGGGGGAAAAAATCATTAAAGCTCCTGACTAGCCAAGAAATTCTTCCCTTCTTCCTTAAATGCCCATGACCGTGTTCTTCCGAGCCAGGGGCGCCCTTTGCCCAGCCTGCTGGCAGGCTCCAAGGGTCCCACTGTGTGCACGGAGCCAGCCAGCCAGGATCTATGAGGGTGTTAGATGGCCAGGAAAACTACGTACGGCAGGCAGCTTACATTTCATCTAAGACTTCAACGGAAATTCTACCTCCCTTACCCGTGCAGTTTAATTTAACCGATACAATGTTCCACGATGTCACATTTAGTATTAAAAATAAATGATACAGACCAGATATTTGAAAAGCAGGCATTTGTTTTTGTAGGCATTTCAACTTTCCTGTGGCAAACCTCCCAACCTACAGGGCTGGAAAAACCAGGCATGGAAAAGTGTCACTTCAGATTAAGCAGTTAGGGCTTTACATTGTTGAGGTTTTTGTCCTGTACTTTCCTCAGACTTCCCGTCCCTTTCAACTCCACCAAGGCTCTCATTAGTGACAAGGCCTACAGAGAAATGAAAGTGCTTCGCAGTGCAGCCTTGCACGTTTATGGATTGCTGTTAGGAGTTGAACATGACAGATGTCTTGGGAAGAAAAGAAATATTTGCAACCGATTATATCACCACTGTTCATTCAAGTACCCTGAAGCGGCATCACCGTTTAGAATTTCAAAACATGGAGTAGTTATTTCAACATATTAGTGGACTTCTGGGTGATGACTTGTTGTCAGAAATAATAACCCCAAAGCATAAATCTAAATATAAAAGACATCTATGGTTACACAATGAGTTTTTTACCTCGGCGTTTTTATTTGCAATACAGCAGGGTACATCTGGGCTGAAAGGAATCTTAGAGACCAGTTTAGCCAAGTCTGCCTTTGTTTTTATTTTGGTTTTGTTTTTCACAATTTAAATTTTTATTTTTCAATTAGTTTACATTCAACACGATTTTGTATTAGTGTCAGGTGTATGTCGTCCCTTGTTTTAAATAGTCAGGAGGACCTTAAAACCCCACAGCCTGGGTGCCATGCTCAAGGTGACCGAATGGATGTCAAGCCAATATTCTAAGCCATTCCTGACTGATTTTGATGAAGGGGCCATCTCTCTTTTCACAGTCTCTAGGACAATACCAATTTTCCACCTGCTCGTGAACCCTGGCCTAAATTGAACTTTCAGCTCAAGTATGGGCTTATAGAACCTTATTTCCCAGACTTATTTTCCCTTGCATACACTCCTACTCTGCTCCCAGCTTCTCAGTAGTTGGCAAGGCATGTCTTTGCTTTGGTTCCTCAGTCTTGACCCGGATAGTTCTCTGGACTGACTCCACATCTCTCCCTTCAGCTCTGAGATAGCTGTCACCACGGCCCCTGCCTGGTCCACTCAGGTTGCAATTCCGCTCCCGGGAGTTTATCCTAAGGAAGTCACCAGGGATTATATATAGTGTGCTCACTGTGGCAGCTTTTGTCAATGGGAAGTATTGCAAACCAGATGAATGCTCAAAGTTATTAGATTGGCCAAAATGTCCATATAATTTTCTCTGTAAAATAATAGGCACATTTTTCATTTTCACCAATAACTTTATTGATTCAAGTATTTTAAGTATATCAGTGATCTCCTGCATGGTAGAATGTTGATTATTCTCACTTAATGTCTCAATTTGATTGCTTTCAACTTCAACTGGTCTACCCAATTACGGAGCATTGTCCAGCAAAACATTCTCAGCGCAAAACTTCCCAAACCACTTTTGACACATTCAATCAATCACAGCACCTTCTCTATATACTGCACAAGTCTTTTTTTGGCATTCCAGTTGCATTTTTACCTTTTTTGAAATAATAAAGCATAATATACTGAAAATGTTTGCATATCTTCTTCCATATTCAATATTGAAATAGCTACACAAAATTTCACCAATTTTGATTTTTTTAAATGTACACTGATATGACAGTTGTCACAATACAATTTAACAAAAGTATTCTGAGTCAAGTTAAAGACAACTAAGCACCACTAAAGCCATCTTCTGGGGGGGAAAAAAAAAAAACAAATTAATTTCATGACCAACCCAATAGGAGAATGATTATGTTAATTATGTTTCACTCATATAAAGGAACTTTGTAACCATTAAAAGCATTGTAGTAAAAGATTGTGTGATATGGAAAAATATTCACAGAGTAATGGCATTTTAAGCTGCTTATAAGAGAGTGCTATGTAACACGATTTTTAAAATCATAATAATCTACAGTCACAGACCTGAAATAAATCTTGTCAGGATATATATCAAAATGTTTGCAGGTGATATTATTTTATGCTTTTTATCTATGGTTTCCAAGTTTTCTGTGGTAAGCCTATTGCGCTTTAAATAAAATTATCAAATACACCAATAGTTATTCTGGAACAATATTATTCAAGCTGTAATCTATTCATCCGTTAAAGCCCATTATGTGTTAAGCACTGCTAGGCACTTCCACACATTTATAATTATACAAAGATAAATAAAATGGAAAATTCTGAGCTCAACCTGCTCACAGTCCAAGAGGAGAGAGACAAATAAGCAATCATGTGATGTCGGTTTCAGGAGCTCAAGGGAGAACATGGTGACCCCAGAGGACAAGACAAGTGTTACAAAAGGCTGAAAGGAAATGGGCTTGGTGCGTACAGGCCCCAGGGTGAGCCGGCCAGGGACACAAGGCAAGCCTGCACTCCAGTGTCAGGCTTTTTGAGCTTTTCCTAACAGCATGGTAAAGATGACCACTTAATGAAGAGAAGAGAGAAAAGCACCAGTTTGTGTGACTGGAGGTTTTCCTGGCACAGTTCGCACAGATCACAACCTTCAGCCCCATGAGTGGCCGAAAGAACTGCAGAAATGCCCCAACTCCAATTCACAGAGCTGAATGATGATGATCAGCCTCCCAACTAACCCCACCTCTTAGGGGTTATTTATAGACAACCTCAAAGCTGTTCACACATCATTGCCAGTTTTACCTGTCCCTCTCTCCTCTGCGCATCAGGCCACAGTGTTGTGATCACCCTGAATCCTCCAACAGCCTACAATTATCTAGCTCTTAACTTGGGGGGTGGAGGCAAGGGCATGCAAAGAGCTAAAAAAAAAACCTCCTGTATTAGAACTCTATGTTCATTTGCAACCATTTCAACAAACACTTGTGCATCAGATCCCAGGAGAAAAGGCAAAGAACTGAAAATGCTACTTACCCTCAACTTCATAGAAAGAAACAGACTCAAACTGGGACTTTCTTTCCTGCAAGGCCAGCAGCTGCCCCAATGGGTCCAGATGCTACCACGTTGGTTTAGAATGATCACAGACAATGCCCTGATGCCGCTACAGTCCCTATGGCTTCATTGGTCTAAGGGTCCAAGCACTTCAACCCCATTTTTTGGTCTGGCTGAATAACCAGCTGCAGCTCCAGGAGGCCCCTTTGAGCCACCAGTGATAACGACAGTCTTGTGCCTGCACACCCGATCACCTAAGAGAGGCACACGTTCAGTAGATACTCAAGAATTTGAAGATTAACAGGGAATACAAACAAGCCTTGAATGTCTGACATTTCCAATAAAACTACTGAGTTCAACTAACTAGTTGAACTAGAAAGTGACTAGTTCCACACCTCTGTTATAAACTCAATGTTTTTCTCCTCCAGAAGAAACCATTTTATATACAAGTTCTATCTAGTCCCTTAGGGTTAGCAAAGCCTTTTGCTCTAAAATTTAAAAATAACCCATTTCCGATTCTTGCCATTCGCTGCCCTCACTGGAAAATGTCAAAGGGTTGGGAGTAATTTCCTCAGCTTCTAACAGCAGTGAAACATTGTGTTCTCAGAGTTGTTTATAACAGAAGGAAAACTTAGAATTAGGGAATGCTGATGATTTAGCAGTCCCCTGTGTTGCAAATACTAACAGACAATGAAGCGGACAATGTAACCTTTGAGTGCACATTAAAAAAAGAAAGAAAGAAAGAAAGAAAAAAGAAATTGAAGTCCTAGCAATGTATTTCCCTGAAGGCCACCATCAGTATTCCAAGGTATCAAGTCTTCACGCCTTTTGATCACAGAAAAAATATGAGGAGTGATTTTGCTTAATCTTTAGAAAGTGACTCATAAAATGAGAACTTGCTAATAATTAACTATAGCCTCTGGACTTCTCTGCAGGAACTTTTAACTCTTTCTAAACTCCCTTACAGAATGAATATATGATGGTTTTAGAGAGAACACATGCCATATTTAACATGATAGATTTCAAAAGGAAAATAGTGGTACAGTTCACTCAAATATTCTTTCCAACATGTCAAAAATTTTGTTATAATACATGCCTATCTACATGTTTCCCAAGATGAGAAAATTCTCAGTTTTCTCCATTCTGCTAGCATGGTCAAAAACTGACAGAGCCTGGGGTCAATTCATAAACTGCCACCTTAGAAGTCAGAGGGTTGATTAGTGGTATTAAGTATTTTCTACGCCACTGATTCTAAATTAGCACAGTTACCCATTTTGAAATTACACGTTGAAAGGAGGAACTGAAGAAACCCTGTGGTGTTCCCCAAAATACTAAGAGAGCTTTACCACTGGATCTCTTTTCTGTTCCTTTCCACACTTTGGCTTCCAAAATATTAAAAGCATGTCATTATCTTAAAGTTCATGAGAACTTTGCCTTCAAACAAACCCTTCAACTTGAACTTACAAATTCGTCAAAATAAATTTTACTTGTCATGAAAATAATTGCCTGCATGTTGTAGAGAATTAGTTCCATAGCTCAATCAAATTCATATTTTTAAAAAAGTAGATGCTATATAAATATAAACAAGCATATGTTTTCGGGTTACTGGAGCCTGCAAAAGAGGCAGCTAAAATTTCCATGGAACAATAATGTACAGGATTTTTAATCTCCCAGCCCTATACTATCAGAGGAACACTCATCAGCATCGCTCGGAAGTGATTTTGGGGCAGATAACAGATAATTCACATCTCCTCACTCATGTTGTCTCTAGGTAAAAAATGTTAATGTGACAGCTACCCTGACGGGCACATATTAGCAAAAGCACTTAAAAATAAATAAAACTCTCCATGATATAAAATGTATCATCCTCAAGAATTTTCAAATATAAGATACCTGGCATGACATTATGCTTTATGACTTCAGAATATTGAAATAAGCCATAAAACTACAAAGACCTTTTTATTCAGTGGCATGGTAAACAGATAAAATACTAAACTATCACTTTAAGGATACCCTTTAACTTAATATCAGAGAGATTGATGGATAGATAGGGATATAGAGATCTAGAGATATGATATTTTGCTCCTCCTTTAAGCTAGTCCTGTATAAAATTAATCTTTTATGGCCTCCCTCTTCCCTTAACAAATTCCCATCTTACTTATTAGTGCTGTGCCATCGCCATATTTAACAAGGGTACTGAATTTGGGGTGAGGCAGCCTGAAATTACATATCAGGCCTGTCCCTAGCTAACTATGTGACCCTAAGCAAATTGTTTATCATGTATGAACCTCAGTTTCCTCTCAGTAAAGGGCTTTCCACTTGCCCTACTTTCCTAAAAGAGCTTTGTAAAGGTCAGATAAGAAAAGTTTTGTTGTAATTTTCTCTCATAAGTGAACATCACATGATGTAAGCTCCTCATTTAGGATCAGATTCAGCTGATGTGACGGACAGCCCAAAATTTTAGTGGCTTAAACTCTCCCTAAGACACAAGTCAGAACTTCATTTTTTTTCTTGTGTGAAAAAAATGTGGAGGGAAGCTTTCCAGGATCCGTGTAACAGCAACAGAAGGCAGAGTCCCAAATTATTTCGCTTTTGATTTTTTTCCCTCTCTTAATGAGCCACTTGTTCTTAGCACCTGAGCTCTGTTCATCTCTGCAGTCCAGACAGCAATGAAGAGGGAGGAAGGGGGAGTTTGTCCTTCCTACGAGGAGGGTCCTGGGAACTGCACTTGTCACTCCAGATGTCATGTGTGGGCCATAGCTGAGAGATACGGCTGGACCTCGCTGCAAGGCAGTTTGAGAAAATGTGCCCAGCTGATTAGTGGGAGTTTTATCACAAAGAAAGGAGATGGAGGTTATTGGGTATCAATTCACAATCTCTGACAGAGTTCACTTTCTCGGAGCTCTGTTAGAAGTCTTAACTCCATAGCCATATCAACCTGAACCCCTATTAAAACTTTCCTATCTGGGTCACATTGCTGTTCTCTAGGTTTTCGACGACACGGACCACATTATAAATGGACAATACCAAAGTCTCTTTAAGCAGATGGTAATTCGTTACTGCTGAAAACCTCGGAAATGGTATCTCTTTACAAATTCTTTCCACCATATCTGAACTGCTCATTGCCTTCAGAGTCTCAAATGTACCCCTATAAAGCACAAATCTAATTATATGATCTCCTTGCTCAATACCTGCAGCAATACCCAATGGCTAAGGGGGCCCAGTCTTGGTTTATGCCTCTTGTCCCAGCACTTGTAATATTAACATTCGTATGGAAATAAGCCATGAAGTGTTTCCTGGACCTCTGCTTTCCACTTCCAGCTCCAGCCATAAGACTCTTCTGGTACTGTGTGAGAAATATGCAATGAATAGATTTCTTTGACATTTAATTAAATCTGAAAAAGAACCAGTGATAATCCAACTCTTTCTTCCCAACCCCTTCAAGGCCTAACTTAAATGACAGCTCTATTCAAGGACAATACACAGGGCTATTCACACATAAATTGAACTGCACCTGGACACATTTGGGTGGAGTCAGCTAACTCCTTCCAGCCCAGCAGCACTGCCTTCAAGGTGCAGGAAGTCCCATCTGAGAACTGGCAAGTCAGGCGGAAACATGAAAATTATAAATTAAATATAGGTAAACATACTGGCGGGAAACAGGAACTGAGCAATTATGTTAAAAAGTGTGTACAAAATAGTGTGAATGTCCTTACTATAAAAGTTTATCATTGACTGTACAGTATAAATCTATTACTCTGTTTTATTGTTAATGCACTTTTATTTTGCCATAAGACACTTAGCTCATTCAGCAGCAATGAAAACAAAGAAAAAAAATTCAAGCTTAATGAAAAGTTAAGACTAAATTTCCAATTTCTCAAGAAAGTTGATGATTAAAAAGTAACTCTGACCAAATATTGTTGAGAATTCTATGCTCTGTGTGACATCACTGGCCACATAAAACTCAAAAGACATGAAACTTCTGCAGAAACAACAGCAACTCCTCCAAAAGCTGGTAAGAGATTCCGCCCAGACATGGTAATTTAATATAGGCAACCTTAAGTAAGTTTCTGTATTACAGTGTGTAAAGCATGACCTTTCATTTAGATCAAATGGCTCTTCTAAATTATATTGCTCATATTTTATGCCAAGTTTTCTTCTACAAGTAGAAAAATAAAATGATAGTTGTCAGTATGCTATGTCCATTAGCAGGAGAAAAGCCTTAAACAGTTAAATGGTACCAATTTAACATCAGAAACTTCAGCTTTAATTGTAAAATCAGTTCATTCAAAAGTGGTTCAGTGGTTTTCCTTGACTTATGAAATAAAAGTAGTCCATTCTGGCATAGCAGAAACATCTGATGTTTTTGTGAATGCTATTGTAAATTCAGTTAAAAGTTTAAATATTAAAAAGAGTAATGATTTGCTTTTCTTGTGGAAAAACAATTAGAAATTTTGATGAACCCTAGCAGCGTGATTAAAAACAAGGATTTGGAGAAACATGTTTTAAAAATAGAAACTTTGTAAAATTCTACTTGGAACTGGTACACTTAATTTGTGTTTGTCAAAACAACCTATGATATTCTTCCATTCAAAATAATACAAAAGTATTTGAGAGCTGTAGTTCTCAAAACTTACCTATATATGTACACTTATACACATAACTAGAATGAGTTAACTACATGAAATTTGTAATGAAGTTGATACTAAAGACAAAAAAATATATATGCAGCATGGCAACAAGTACATTCTTATTCTGCAGCCTATAATCAATTAGATATTAGAAAGGTCTGAGGCTCTGAAGAATTTTTTATATAAACTTAAGTATCTTCCAATGGGTTAAAATATAAACCAGTCCTCTATATTTTGTTTGCATTTTGTTTAAATTTAGTTGAGAATATTTATTTATTTATTTATTTTAAAAATATTTTACTCATCCATTCTTAGAAAGAGGGGAAGGGAGGGAGAGAAAGGAAGAGAAGCATCAATGTGTCTGCATGAGAACATCGATCAGAAGCCCCTCCCAGGGATCACCTGCAACCCAGGCATATAGCCTGACCGGGAATTGAACCAGGGAACTTTTTACTTCACAGGATCATGCCCAACCAACTAAGCTACACTGATCAGGGCTAAAATTAGTTGAGAATATTTCATCAAAGTACTCAATGGGTGAATGTCAAAAACTTCAGTTTTTTGAGCATCCAGTGAATTTTGATCACTAAAAACAAAGCTTACAGCAAGGTAGTCATAGAAACATATTCCTCTAAAAGCAACGGGGGAACTCAACAAACTAAATGACAAGGTTTTCAAGAGCACCCATATTCAGTTTTGAAATTCTATGATTGTTCTTTAGAATATATTACTTGTAGGGAAAATCATTTAATAGCACTACTATTTTTACTGGATAAATTTATTGTATCATATTCAGGACTGAAATTAAATTGAGAAAAGCCTTGTAATTTTGCAATGTTTATACTTGGCAAAAATTCAAAAACATCATAGACAGAGACAATTTATTTGATGAATCTTTTCTTATAAAAATATTTGTTAAAGAAAGGTACACTGAATAGAGTGTATAAACGGACTAAGATGTTTACGCATTTCAGCATGAAAAAATTGAATTGAGAATATTCTCTTTAGCATAATTTGTTTTGAACACTCCTCAGGGCATTTAGGGACAGTATTTTCTCAAATAAAAAAAAGGGGAAGAGTTCACTGGAGCTATCAAATATTGTAATCTACATACCAAAAAATAGAACTTTAAACATCCTGTTTTATTAAAACATGGAAAACAAAATCATACTGAAAAATACATATTCTTCAGAAAAATGCTAATGGATGATAGTAAAGATATAAATAATTGAATTAAAAATGTGACTATACATCAAAAATGTAATTACTTATTATTTTTATCATCTACTGAGTTTTTGTTTTTGTTTTACTATACAAAATAAATGCTTTTATGATTTTGGAAAGAAGTTTCTCTTCAAAAATTTTAATGCAGTCAAGTTGATGGTCAATAAACATCCCAAAAGATAAATTTCAATGATTTTTAGCACCTTCTTTTATTCTCATGAGTGTCTCGTTTTGGACAATAAATTTTACAGCCACCCTAACTATAGCCAACCGGCTAGAGTCACATTCCTTGTGATGTGGCTCTCTGAACCTTGCCAGACTCCTCTTCCACGTTTCCACCTCCTACCCCACCCGCCGGAGCTCACCTCTCACACTGCTCCTCCCTGGCCCAGGAGCCAAGTTCACTGGCACAGCTCTGCCCATACACCTCCCTCTGGCTGTAGTGCCCTGTGCTCTCGTAACCCTAGTGAATTCTAACTCAACCATTTACTCCACCTCTAGTGTTTTCTTACAGCTTTTCTTGGTTTTCTCCTCCCATCTTCCAACTCCATTGCTTGGTTTCAGCTTCTTCTGACCAGGTGGGGAGAGCTGAGAAGCCATGAACTTGGACTTCCTCATCATTGTGCACCCAGAGCCTAATGCATTACCTGACACATACGGCTTAGTGAGCAAATATTTGCCCAGCGGAATGTGTTTTATTGTCAAGATGGCCTTTCAGAATCTCCCTATTCTATGTTAGTGCAGAGAACACTCCTAGGACCTGATCCTCTAACTGCTGAACTCTGAAGGGCCTGGTTTTCTCTGAAGGAGGATAGTAGGTTTAAAATAATCTACTGGCATGCTCTTGCTAAGGCTCTGGGTAAGGAGGTAATGAACCTCAGCTGTCTAGCGATTCATTTACCTTCACAGAATCTGAGATAGTGATGCATTGTGTGTGCGCGTGTGTGTGCGCATGTATGTGTGTGGGTATGTAGGGTATGTATAAACTGAATTCTGATGGGTAAGCCAAGAAGAGACCTACCTATGCCCAAAACTCAACTAACAAGTCTCTACCTAAAAGGATGCTGAGTAGAAACTAACCGTACTCCCTAAAGCTGGCCACAGACTCCCTTCTTTACATAGTAGGGCCTTACGTTATATGTTGCATCATATTTCATAAGTGAACCTATGAAATATGAAGAGGTATGTCCCAAAAGTATAGAGCCAATGTCAGTATAATTAAAATAGCTTGCATGGCTGATACTTTTGGGACAGACCCGTATACCATGTTATGCTATTCCTCATTCAAACAAGGCTGTTTTCAATATTGATATATTACAAACGCTTGACTAGGTAAAAGAAAGGCCTTGGAGCTAGGAAGATCATTCACAGAATTTTGACTTGATGTTTCCTTGAACCTCTGTCTCCTCACCAGTCCTGTGTGGATAATATGACCTACGCTTGAGGGTTGTTGACAGACTTCAAGAGTAGGTCAGTGTTTTTCAGGACAAACGGTAATGTTGTTATACCTCTTATTCCAAGATCTATTCTTGTTTGACTACCATGTAACCTGCTAACACTGGGCAACCTTAATTCTTATTCTGTAAAGTCACCGAGTCCCCCTGGCTGCCAAGTTCTGTTTCCAGTGTCACTTGAAGCATAGCCACATCCCCAGATGCACAGAAAGCTCTCCTGACGCAGGGCTCCTCCGCTGCCTCCCAGCGGGCAGCTGCCCTAAGAAAGCAGGAGGTGAGCAGGGTTCTGGAACCCCACCAAGATCTGGCTGGACTTCACATTCAGCTCCGTGACTCATGTCCTTTGAGTTACTGAATGAAGTTAAGAGCGTTGCCAAGAAATTTTGCAATTCACAGCCGGTAGATGCAGAAATTACAGAATCACTTTCCACAAATTAGCAACTGTGCTATCTGTGCCCACAAGAACAAGGGCACCTTGGAAAGCACCACAGCCAAATTTTCTTCATACTTCTGAGAGGACCCCCAAACACCAAGGTCGTTTTAACATTTTCTAGTGCATGGGAATCAAAAAAAGACACACATGAAAAGAAAAACCCCATTCCAGGCAGAAGGTCCAAATTCACAGCATCTACAAATACCTTACATCTTTTTTTAATGTGAATAGCAAATTGATGTAGATAAAACTGCAGAGAACTGACAAATATATTATTTATCAACTGTTTAACTTGGATGTAATTTTTAAATCTTTCAAAAGATATTTCCCTCTCCTTATCAATATAACTGAGTGCTTTCGTACTTTGTGGTGCATTTGTGGACAATTTTCTTATATCTAGCTTTCAAGTTCTCATTGTTTTCTTTATCTTTCATCAGCTGATTAAACCAGGCACTGGGTCTCAATTTCATTTTCTTTCTTTTACAATTCTATAAAATTCATTTGGTTGTTTTTTAATGGTTTTAGTATTCTATTTAAACCTATTTTGCTGTTTTGGCTATATACCTTTGAATAATATTTTTCATGGTTGCCCTAGGAATAACAAAATCCATCTCATTTTTACATTACATTTTTTTTTTTGTCATTACAAGTAAAATAAAGAAGCCTCACAATCATATGTCCTGCTGCCCTCTCTGATTTATGTTATAGCTATCATAATAATGCTTTTCATTTGTATGCATTGAAAACCACCCCCCCAAAATAAACTAGTAAAGTTATACTTTTTGCTCTAAACTAAAACTGTCATAATTTAAAGAACTAAAAGGAGAAATGTAGTATTTGATATTCACCATTTTTACTGTTCTTTCATTCTTAAAAGTCTCAAATTTCCCTTTAGCATCATTTCCCTTCAACCTAATTAACTTCCTTTACTATTTCTCTTAAAGCAGGTCTGCTAGAAACATATTCTTAGTTTTGCCTTCCTTCCTGATTGGATATTTTTGTATGTAATATTCTTGACAGTGTTTTTTTTTATTTTTTATTTTTCAGGAACTTAAATATTATTCTTCTGTCTTCTGTGACCTCAGAAGAGAAATCTTCAGTAATTCAAATCATTACTTTGTTCAACAATGTTGAACAAACATTGTTCCCCCAAGTGTAATGTGTTATCTTAAGATATTTTTCTTTATTTCTGGTTTTCAGCAATTTGATTATAACGTGTTCAGTCTCTGTTTTGCCTGAGTTTATCCTGTTTGGGATTTTCTAAGCTTCTTATATCTGTAAGTTTGTATCTCTCACCAAATCTGTGAAGTTTTCAGTGATTGTTAAATATTTTTTCTGCACCAATTTCTTTTCCCTTTCCTTCTGAAACTCAAATGACAAAAATGTTAGCCATGTTGGTTGCATTTGTCTCTCGTGTCTGGACAGCTCTACTCTGTTCATTTTTAAAAATTGTTTTCTTTTGATATGCAAATTGGGTAATCGTTATTGATATTTCAGTTCACTAACTTTTTTCTTTGGTCATCTGCATTCTGGTACTGAAAACTTTACTATTATTACTGACAGTATATTTTTCAGTTCTAAAATTTCTACTTTTTAAAATATTTTCCTACCACCTATACAGAACTACCTTTCCATTCACTTCAAGTGTTTATAATTTTTAAAAGATCTTATTTATTATTTTCAGAGAAAAGCTCAGGGAGGGAGGAAGAGAGGGCGGGGAAGCATCAACGTAAGGTTGCCTTTCACCTGCCTCCAGCTATGCACCTGGCTGGAGACCTGGCTTGCAACCTGATTCTGTGCCTTGACTGGGGAATTGAACCAACGACCTTTGGGTTCACAGGCCAGTACCAATCCACTGAGCCACACCAGCCAGGCCTTCAAGTGTTTTTTAATCTTGGTATGGAACATAATAATAATAGCCAATTCAGATTCTTTGATTACTAAACTCTGGGACATTTTGGAATTATGTGTTTATTGTCATTTTTTCCTATGAGAATTGGTCACATTTTTCTGCTGGTTTTCTGTTCGCTTGTTGTTGGTATGTTGTGTTATTTTAAATTGTATACTGGACATTTCAAGTATTACATTATAAGACTTTTTGTCCTACTAAAGTCTTCTGGAGAATTTTTGTTTGTTCATTTGTTTGTTTTAGGAGGCAGTCAGCCTAGGTAGTTCTGTCTCACCTTCCCAGGCAATGGCTCCACTCTCAGCTCAGTTTTCAAAGCCTTTGCTATACTGCTTTGGGTCTGTCCCGTTTTGGCCCAGGTTCAGCATGAGACTGGTCTTGTTCTTCAGCTCTTCCCTTTCTGACATTTCCTACACACTCCTTGGTGCAGCTGTAGTTCTACAACTGAAGACCAACCTTCAGGCAAGATGGGGACTTTTAAAAAGGGAGGGGAGGGAGAGAAACTGGAAATGTATTATTGTCACTTCATCAAATTGTTTACTCCCTTCCCCAATCTGTCGATTTTTGCTAAAATTTCAGGGTTGTTGGATATTTATTTTTTATATTTTTTTCCAGAGTGTTAGTTTTAACCACTACAAAAAAGAGGCTAGTTCATGTAGTTCAATAGCAGCATCCAACTATTTGGTTGTTTTTTTCAAATTTTCCTATACATTTTTCATTTTGTCTTATTCTTTTTTTATAGGTTCTATTTTTTATTGTATGTTATTGATTATGCTATTACAGTTGTCCTGATTTTCCCCTTTGCCCCCCTCCACCCAGCAACCTACACTCCCTCAGGCAATCCCCACCCCAACATTGTTCTATTTATTCTTTTTATCTCACTGATTATTTGAAGCAAAATGATTTCCTTGTCTCTATCACAATGTTCTATGATCTCGTTATTCCTTATGGGGAATTCTTAAATTGCTTATTTTATAGTTTTGCATAGTGAGATCACCTTCAGTCAAAGTCTTTTGCAATTCCCTTGCCAGCTGAGCATGACCGTGGGCTTTCAGCCTGTCTTTGCCGGTGCATCTCCAGGGGTTCCTGGCAATCCTCCAGGCAGAGGTCAATTTACGTGAAATTTCTCAGTGTCATGTCTAGACCACGCAGATGGTATCATTTGGACACAAATGGGTATGCAATTGGGTGTTAATTTGTCAAGGAAGCTTTACTTTTTTAATTTTTGTTTTTGTTTTTTTCCAGCAACAGCTGGAGGAGGGGAACCCTTTCTTGCCAATAAACAGTTTGTCTCATTTATTTTTCACAAGAGGCGCAGCCATTAACAGCACAGTGAAAGGGTAGGGAATGGATCCGAAAGCCAATATGTAGTGAGTGATCAACATCTCTCCTAACCCAAAGCAGCTGAGGTCCTTATTCTTTTAAGCAGGTCTGGGAACTCAGCTTTTTTTACTCTCTTTTTGCATTTGCTGCTGCCAACCTGTCACCTGGAGTTGTTCTCCCCAAGACCAGCCATAGGGTAAATTTCCTCTTCCTTCAACTGGAAGGAATAAATATGCACTTTGCTATTTCACAGCCATTGTAAATTATGCTGCTAACATCTTAACGATCACCAGCTCCCCAAACCAACATGAAAAGGCAGACACACTTGAACTAAAGGGAAATTAATTTTTGTAAAGTTTTCTTTGCTATCCTACAGATGGGAACTACCCTGAAGTACACTCTAGAGAGGGAAATACGCAAATTCAAGTTACAGGACGTATTTTATCTCCCTGTTCCCTGATAAAGCACAGATGCCGTTGACCTTCAATCCCTGGCCAAACCATAATAGTTGTTTTGCAATTTCTCTGGACACTCTAAAGCAGTGATTTTCAACCGGTGTGCCACAAGAATGTTTAAAACCTGCAATAGCTGACTATTCAGTCAGGGGCACTGACCTCTTTTCCCTTAGACTATCAAATTAAAAAATAACAACAGCCAACACAACAGTTGTCAGTGTGAATGAATTAAAATCGTACCTATTTTTGTTTGTCAGGTCAGCAAAAATATAGTTTTTTGGTTGCTGCAGAATTTTAGTAATTAGTTTACGTGTCCCATGAGATGAAAAAGATTGAAAATTGCTTCTTTAAAGATTGAGGTTATGTTAGAAGGCAATTTCTTGTGGATCTCTTAATATTTCTGCACATTTTGTCAACAGAGATACTGACTGCCCTTTGTTCTGAACTATCTTTTTAAGGATATTCATATAGGAAAAAAAAAAAACAACAACAACCTTGAAATAGATATTATGTCTTCCTCCAGAGCAAAGAGCTTGTTTGCTTACAGTGTGGGAGATAGTGTTTCCCTGTCCAGTACAATAAAGAAAATTCATTCATTCCTTCCCCTCCCCCAAAGGTGGAGCATGCTGACTTCACATTATACAAAATTCAGGTTTCCTATTTTCAGGGTTCTTCTCCCATAACAAATCCACAGTGTTTGCAGGTATCATCTGCTCCCCTCAAGATACCCTGTGGGAATTAGGGCTTGAGGACTGGTACAAAAATGCTGATTCTCTGGCTATTGTTACTGCTATGAGTAACACACTGCCCTTTGCCTCTGACTCAGGAGTTTCCATTTTTTACCAGCATCCT
Organism: Noctilio leporinus; assembly: GCA_004026585.1. Lineage (NCBI taxonomy): Eukaryota > Metazoa > Chordata > Mammalia > Chiroptera > Noctilionidae > Noctilio > Noctilio leporinus. The sequence goes on along the minus strand of PVIW01001508.1, from coordinate 54,132 downwards.
TGAAACCATGGCAGCCTAACCTGTCAGCTTGCACGTAGGGTAAAATCATAAACCTTCAGAGTTCTTGGCAGTCATATAATACCTTTCTATGCCTACCCAACCCTCCTGTATCCTTTCTTTTTCCTACCAGTGTAGGCTGGTTGCCATGTATTTGCACAGCAATTGGGCATGTGTCCATTTCTCAGACCCCCTCAAGGTTCCATCCCAGCAATGTATGTCTTAAAACACTTTACACAGATGCCAAATGTGGTCACTGGTTTCCTTGTTTCATCCACACAGTTACATATTTCTCTTTGGTATGTATAGTATATACCCTATCGTGTGTCTCTGCAGCTGCAAGAAGCAAACACACACCAGACCATTCTGTTCTATGGCCACAACCAGCCTTGACGCTAAGCCTTTACAAATGCACTACCAAACCCCGCTGGAGAATAAAGAATATAAAAACCCCATGTAAGGCCATCTATAAAGTTTTATTATTATGAGCTCCTAAAATACAAGAGCTAAGGTTGGCCACCCCTGTCCTACCTATTAGAATTGTCTTATTCCAAAACAGAACTTTAGTTAAAAGTAAATTAGTGGACACTCAACCTAAAATAGTTATTTGAGGCCAGTAAACAAAAGTTTGTGTGTTCTACCAAAGGCCGAAAGGAACCAGGGACCATGTTTAATCTTTCAGTATAAACATTGTGGCTTCACATTTTGGTTGTATTTTACTGATGATCTGGTTATTAAGTTGTTCAATATCAGAACTGACTCTTAATTGAGACCACTTGGTCTAGCAATGCATATTAAATTAATATGCAAGAATTAATGAGCAAGAAATGAGCCCCATCAGTTCTCTGGCTATCTTCTATTTCTTTTGTATTATTCTGTGGTATCAAGCTCTGTTCCAGTTACTATGGAAGCATAACAAATTACCCCAAAATTCAGCAGTGAATCCTGCTCACTGTGGGTCAGGAATTTGGATGGGACACAGTGGGGACAGATGGTCTTTGCTCTATGATGTCTGGAGCCATGAATGGAAGACTCAAAGGCTGAGAGCTGGAATTACCTGAAAGCTTGTTCACTCATGTCTCATGTTCAGTGCTGGCTGTCAGCTGGGGCCCCTGGTTGCTCTTCATGCTGACCTCTCCATATGAGTTAGTTTGTGCCTCCACACAGCATGGTATCTGGGTTCCAAGGGCAACTGTCCTGAGAGAGGGAACAGATGCCAGCTGTACCCTTTTTATGACCTAATGTTGGAATTCACATAGCACCACTTTTGCCACGTCTATTGATTAGAGAAGTCTTCCCAGATTCAAACAGAAAAAATACAATCTCAGCTTTCAGAGGGAGGCTATCAGTCCCAATTACATGCATTTGGGCCTGGGATGTGTACCTTAGTGTGATCACCTTTTGAAATACAATCTGCTACATTATATATTTGTGGGGAATAATCACAATAATCCTACAAAACAGATGCTTTCACATTCCTCATCTTACAGACAGAAAATGAAATTCAGGCAAGTGAAGGAACTTGGTCAAGACACCACAAGCATTGGTGAGCCGGGGCCCACCTTGAACACACATAGTGACCTAAACACTTGATTGTAAGAACAACCATTACTAAACTTGCCCATAGGTGAGCTCTGCTTAGTTAGACAAAGAGTTCCTCCTGTCATAACCAGGGATGATTTCAGTCTCTACCTGCAACAACTCTTTTCAGGACTGTTGGCCTGTCCAGTTGATCTGGCCATCTTCTCTGAATGACCAGTGCCTAATATTTAGTGCATGCCTAAAAGACCTGCCCTTTTAAAATTTCCTCATTTCAACTGCTTCTGGGGTTGTATTGGCAGTAGGAACAGAGAGCCATCCAATAGGGGTGACGTGAATGAACTTTGAACTTTGGAGGCAGCTAAGCATGGTTTAAATTCTGGCTCTAACACTTCTTATTTTGATGCAGTAAACACATCACTTAAGTTTCTAAGCCACTTGTTTACCTGTTGAAATAGAAACAAAAGATGCTTCAACTACCTGGTTCAGAAGGGCATAGTATTAAAAATAAACAACAAAGCATCAATTATAGCTGTCCCCACATTCTTTTTTTTTTTTAGATATTTTCTCTTGCTTTCCTTTAAAGAGAGGGGAAGGAAGAGAGGGAGAGAAACATCAATGTATGGTTGCCTTTCACCTGCCTCCAGCTATGGACCTGGCTGGAGACCTGGCCTGCAACCTGGATATGTGCCCTGACTGGGAATTGAACCAGCAACTCTTGGGTTCACAGGCCAGTGCTCAATCTACTAAGGCACAACAGCTAGAGCTGTCTCCACATTCTTATGTAGTCCCTTAGGGACTTTCATCTCATTGTAACTAGAAGTTCCCAGGTTTTCTCATAAGTGCTTACACACGAATCACCATGTGATGTGCACCTTAGGCTTCCTCTTCTAATGTAGACCTGTCCCTGGTGAGTGGTCTCAAGAATTCACCTGTTGTAATAACTATGGATGATGCCAGGTGGGTACCGGAAATATCAGGAGGAACACTTTGGAAAGTATATGATTATCTAATCAGCTGAAACTAATAGAAAATAATATTGATTAAACAGGAAAAAAAATCATTTGGGGCCATGCCTCATCACTAACGCAGTTATAGGTGTTCCAGCAGAATGCTCTTCTCTAATGACACTATGGCAGCAATCCCCCAGCATAGCTGACAGGTACAATATTGAGTTTATCACCAAAAGAAATGCCTTTTTCACCATTCCACTTGAATTGCATGGAAAAATTATTGGTTTTTTCCCTGCTTTTGCTAGCAAGTTCTCTCTGCACAGGGCTTGCACACGAGTTTTTGGAGCTAGTATTGAACAGATATCATTCTGCCCTCTACAACTATCCTTCCGCCTCACCCAAATTGGCCTTTTTCTTTCTCCAGCCAAAAGCTTAAACACATGCAAGCTCATGCATATCCCTTCTTCCCAGATCTGCCCAGTTTTACAGCCTCTCCTGATCTGATAGTCACATTACCCTTCACATGCTCACATTCTTCTGTATGTTCCCATTTCTCTCTGACTTTGCACTTAGTCAGCCTTTCTCATTGCTCACCTTTCCCTTTATCCTTTGCTTTTTGAGTCATGATACACACAGGTGGGAATTAGCTTCATTTAGTTGCTTTCTGTAAGGGGAGCTATGGGTCTTGGTACCCAAACTGTATGTAGATTCTTTCAGTGAAGCAAACGTATGTTAACATTATTAGTAGGGGTCTATAAACTGTAGGTTTTATTAAAACTATTTTAGAACTTCAGCACTTCTGGCCAAGATGGAGGCTTAGGTAGACACACTGTGTTTCTCTTCAAAACTAAGAAGGACTATATCTACTCAAAACTATTTTTTTAAAAACTATTAAAATATCCAAAAAATCAAACTGAAGGCAGGTCCAAAAAATAAATAAAGAGGTACTCATCCACACAGGGAGGAAGGGTGCATCCAGGGCAGAGGATAGGTGTAGTGGCTCCAATAGCACCAATGGCAGCACCTTCGGTGGCACCTTTGCAGGTAGCAGCAACCGATGGTGAAAGCCAGTGGGGCTGGGGCAGTGGAAGAGCTGCCTGTCTCTCAGCAGAGTCCATTTGTTTAGTGGAAAAGGGGCAAGTGCTGAGCAGGTAGAATTTTTCCCTCTTGGACCCCTCCCCCACATACAATGACACAGCATGTTTAAACTATTCACCCAGTACTGACAAATACTTAAGGCTCCACTCCTTACAATGTAACAAGAGCAACAACTCTTTCCAAGACACAGAGGCAAACACAGGAGCCTATAAGTTGAGGAAACAGAGAAATATGATTCAAAAGAGGGAAGAGATCAAGGTTCCAGTGAGAAAACTAAGCAATGAGGAGATAGCCAACTTAACATATGCAGAATTCAAAAACACTAGTGATAAAGATGCTCCGAGACTTGATAAATGTGCTTGAGTATGGCAAATGCAGAAGGGAAGAAGCAAAGGCTAGTCTAAGTGAAACAAAGGAAAATTCACACAAAACCAATGGTGAAGGGATAGGAAGCCAGTGTTCAAATCAATGCAATGAAATAGAAGGAAGAAATAGTCAACCAGTACAGAAAGAGAAAACAAGAATTGAAAAATGAGGAAAGGCTTAGGAACCTCTGGGACAATCTTAAACATGACAACATCTGTATCATAGGGATGCCAGAAAGAGAACAGGAAGAGCAAGAAATTGAAAACTTATGTGAAAAAATATTAAAGGAAAACTTCCCAAATTTGGCAAAGGAAATAGACATACAAGTCCAAGAAGCACAGAGTCCCAAACAAGCTAGACCCAAAGAGGACCACACCAAGACACATTGTAATTAAAATGCTAAAGGTTAAAGAGAGAATCTTAAAAGCAGCAAAAGGAAAGAAGAGAATGACCTACAAAAGGGTTCCTTTAAGACTGTCAACTGATTTCTCAAAAGAAACTTTTCAGGCAAGAAGTATTCAAAGTGATGAAATAAAAGGATCTACAACCAAGACTACTCTATCCAGCAAATCTATCATTTAGACTGGAAGGGCAGGTAAAATGCTTCCCAGTCAAGGTCAAGCTAAAAGAGTTCATCATCACCAAGCCCTTATATGAAATATTAAAGGGACTTATTTAAGAAAAAAAGGATCAAAATTCTGAACATTAAAATGACAACAACCTCACAACTATCAATAACAGAATCTAAAAAAATAAAAACAAACTAAGCAAGCAACCAGAAAAGGAACAGTATCAGAGGTATGGGGGTCATTCAGATGGTTATCAGCTAGGAGGGCGAAAGGGAAGAAATGGGGAAATGGTGCAGGATTAAGAATCATGATATGTAGGCTCAAAATAGACAAGAGGATGTTAAGAATAGTACGGGAAAAAGATGAAGCAAAAGAACTTACATGCATGACCCGTGGACATGAACTAAGGTGGGTAACTGGGCAGAGAGGGAAGCAAAGGGAAAAGAAATTGGGACAACTGTAACAACATAATCAATAAAACATACAAAAATTAAAATGAATAAATAAACATTGTTTTGAAGAATAGATTCAGAATGACTCCAGCACCATTGTGGGAAAAGAACTATAATTTACATGCCAATAACTTAAGTTAGATATTATTTGCAGTTTACATTTAATTCAATACAGTGCTGACGATTACATACAATCCCTCATCACTAAGAAATGTTTTAGGATGTAATACAACAACAATAAAATTTAAAAAAAAAGAAAGAAAGAAAGAAATGTTTTAAATCTCCTGGCCAGATGTGGCCGAGAGGAACATCTCTGTCCTGGTCCTATTTACACACCCTTCCTCTAACTCTCAGATCCAGCCCTTCCTTTCCACTGCCCAATGCCGAGCCCCTTTCTACCACTCTCACACTGTCTGCCCTGAAGTGACCCTTCTCCTGGGTCAAGACTTTTAATGACAATTATTTAATGCCATCTCTCTATCTGCAATTACTCAAAGCTCACTTTTTAATTCAAATTTTCCATCAACTCCATTTGTCAGAGGCTGCTTTCTCCAAATAAAATTGGCAAACTGCCACCTCTGGTTGCTCACTGCCATAAATAGCACCTCAGTCTCTACTTCCTGTGCCATTGCAAAAAAAAAAAAGAAAAATAAAGGGGGAGTGCTGTACAGCCCCAAGCGTCTTTGGTGGGAAGAAAACTACTTCCACTTGGACTACTACAAGAAAAGCTCCCTTGTTGCCCAGCTCTCTGATACTTCCTGTGTTTCCATGGCACATTCCCTCCTGGATGCAGCTGCTTCCAGGGCTGAGAGAGAACTATTTAACCATGTTGTTCCCACTATGGACATTTTATACTTTCTATTTTGCCTGCATGCTACATTTCACTTGCTGTCCTTGTTCCCTTTTTAAGCACCCTCCCCCTACCCGACCTCCAGATACACATTCCTTTCAGCTCTCTCAATAGGTCGGGTTATTCATTTAGCCTTGGAAAACCTTATCCTTTTGGCAGGAAAATACTGGATTTATAGAAGTGCCACTAGAAAAGCATTTAAAAAACTAATTTCTCCATTTCTAACCCATCTTGGTCCTAGTAGCATCAGGGGGCCCATGAACCCCCAAGCCAGGGCTCTTGGTCACTCCAAAAAGTTAACTGCAGCTGTAAAAACAAATGCATGTAATGAGGATAGTATTTTTGGCATTTTGAAAAGATATATTGTCCTTTTCCCCTTAAATTATGTTCCTTCACAGTTTCAGCTACCCAGCTTAGCCAAAAGGCTTATTGTCGCAAAGAATGAGAGGTCTTTAATCATTTTCGAGTCATAAATCTGACTTTTACAAATCTACATCAAGGCAACAGTCATGGAAGTCAAGCTTTGGGTAAAGAGAAAAGAACACTTCAAGTGGCCCTGGTGTCACATCACATTACTGAGAACCAGGCTCATGCCTCTAGTGGGGAGAGCTCAGGACAGAACCTAGAGGGAGAAGGCCACAAATAGAACTGATCACCATGCTCTCCGCATGGCCCTCACCTTCCCCCCAAAATGGGACGCATCCTAGGTCGCAATTTATACAGGTTGATGGAAAAGCCAAACAGAGAGGGGCTTTGGCCTCCTTGTTGCCTCTGGGACTCAAAGCAAGCTGCCACAGAACAGCTGCACAGGAGGACAGTGGGTCACACACTGCAACTGTGCTGGAAGGGGGAGTGTGCTCATTTCAGCCCCACTGAGGCCTCTCTCAGCCCTCATACAGGATCAAAAATACCCAGAAATTTCCACATGCCCTGAGAATGGAAGCAAGCTATATCTGACGGACTGAGTGGAGAGCCTACCAGAGGGCCCCCACACGGCGCCACAGGGGAGCCTGCTGGGCTAGATGGTCGGGTGGGAGGAACAGCTTGTCCTCAAGAATGGAAGTGGTACCAAATAAGCGAGAGGACACTCAAGCCCAACTGAGCCAAGAGATGACAGACCACGTGCCCACCAGCTGCCGATTTCAGCTGTTGAGCAGCAGGGCAAGCAGTCACCAGCCAGAAAAGGGACATCATTGCAGAGAACAGAGGGTCAGGGCAGTGGAGAGCTGGGGCCTAGGCACCTCCTTCTCACAGCCACACACTCCAAAAGCCTTCTTCTTCCCATGTACTGAGAAACCATCTCAGAAAAGGAAGAAAAGGAATTCTGAGATTGTGAATGATTATCCAAAATGTACCGTGACCCACATTATTACCAAATTGAGTTAAATTTTGGCATTTTTTTCTCCTTTGTGGTAGGCAGTTTCTAAGATGGCTCCCAATAACCCCACTTCTCTTTGCCCATGCCCTTGTGTAACCCACTCTCCACTGAGTGTGGTTCGGACCTGGTGACTTGCTTCTAACAAGCAGAAAACAGCAAATGTGTCACGAGCACTATGTTCATGCTATGCCACATGTCAGGAGCATAGGTTCATGATAAAGTCTTTCCTGTAAGTCAGCCAGGCAACTGCCAGGCTAGTTGCCTACTGAGCAGCCTAGCACCAAGGAATAGACAAGAGTCACACACAGTAACTATGCTGTTCACTCAGCTTTTATTAAATTCAGGTTCACTCCAAGTAGAACATCAACATGAACTAATATCCTACTCATGCTCTAACAATCTAAGACAATTATCACACACACACACACACAGCAATCAATGGGGGATAATGAACTCAAGTCCCAGAGTCTCGACCTGCAGGTCTGGGAGACAGCACAGTGGACAAGGGAGCTATCAGCATCTTTCAAGGAAGACTCTCCAGAGGCTGGTGGGCAGCAGGACAGACGGAGTCCTCAGTCCAGCAGGGCAGGGCCTCCGGTGGCTGATGATGCCAAGGGAGATCAGCACGGCATGAAGCAGCACTCTGGCATATGGAGCTGAATCAGCAGTGTCCTGATGCCTGCCTCAATTATACCTGTACTCCACCCTTCTGGGTCTTTCTGATATGTCTTGGCACCCAGGATGCTAAGGAGCCTATGGGTGGTACATGCCCAGGAGCCTATGGGTGGTACATGGCTCTTCCGCTTGACACCCCTGCTGGCAGGATTGGAATTTCCCTAAAAACCTATCTTTGGGTGGCCCCACTCTATTGATATGGTTGTTCCAAGATTGGGACCACTCACAGATAGACTGTTCCATGTATGCAAATATCTTGGTGTGTGTCTCCTTGCCAGATATTTCTAGAGTAACTTAGGTAGCTTCCTTCATGAACCAAAGTGTCAGGGCTGACTGACAGCCATCTTGGTTAACATGAGTGACTCCACTTTGTTTTATATACTTTACACTATCTTGATGGAACAAATGCCATTTTATTGGTCCTGTTCTCCACAGGGGTTGGGATGCTACTTTAAAGATTAGGTTCAAAAGATACTCTACTGTCTGATTTGCTTACGTCTCTTGCTCTCTCCTTACTTGCTGTGATGAAACAAGCTACCCTATTGTAAGCTGCCAAATGGAGAGGTCCGTGTAGCAAGAACAGAGGAAAACTTGAGGCCAATGGCCAGAGAAGAACTCAGGCTTTCAGTCCAACAATTCACAAAGATTAAATCTAATGCTATATATGAGCTTGGAAGATTGTCCCTCAGTCTAGGCTTCAAATAGAACCCAGTTAAAGTAAACAATGCATCCCAGTTCTCCCAGGACCTCCCACTGTTAGCACCGAGAGCCAGCATCTCAGAAACTGCTTAGTTTTACGCAATCCTGGACAGTTGGTCACCTTAGATCTAGTCCTACGTAATACCTTGAATGTAGCCTTCTAAGAGACCCTGGACCAGAGGACCACACCCAGACTCCTGACGTAAAAATTGTAAGATAATAAATGTTTGTTGTTTTAAACTACTAAAATTTTAGGGTAATTGTTTATGCAGCAATTGCTAATTAATATTTTCTTCAGTCCCCAACAGATTAAAAGTTCAAGAGAAAGAATCAATGGGCTATAGAAAAAGAAGTTGCATTTTCTGTCTGCATCTGCCTGCCATGAGTTAAATTAGCAACCTCACTATACATGCACTGTACTTCTCAACAATTGATTTAAGAAGCATAGCTTTCAGCAAGAATAAAGAATTAGGTGTGCCCCTTATCTTCAAGGAGTTTTAAAGCATCTCAACAAATCAGAACATAACAGCCTAAAAAAAATAAAAATAAATACAATCTTAAACTTAAGCTCCCTTCTAGAGCATCTACATGTATGTAGATGTAAATGAATTTTCAAAGTCATGCAGTCAATCTGTTTTATAGGTAGAACCAAACCAAGATTTCTCCCCATCTCAGAAAGCAGGTATATCATCAAGCCAATATAGGATTATGAAAGTGAAAACATTTTAAATTTTCTCCTGTCCCAAGAATGTTGGCTTCATTTAGCCAATCTACTACACAGAGGTCAGCTCCAGACCATGCAGACTGGCATTTAAATTCTAGCTCATGATTTTGAGGCCTACAATACAGTAGGTTAAGATGATGCATGTATTCATTTTTTTCAACTATTTTTTAAAGATTTGCTTATTTATTAGTTTTAGAGAGAGGGGAAGGGAAAAAGGCAGAGAGGGAGAGAGACATCAATGTATGGTTGCCTTTCACCTGCCTCCAGCTGCAGACCTGGCTGGAGACCTGGCTTGCAACCTGGTTATGTGCCCTGACTGGGAATTGAACAAGCAACCTTTGGGTTCGCAGGTCAGAGCCTTATCCACTGTGCCACCAGCCAGAGCTTAAGATGCTTCATATATTCAGTGATAAGTCTCCATCTGCCATAAGCAGTGGCTGAGTGATTAGTTTCAGGCATGGAAAAATAATACTGTGAAGCCCAATATGAATACTTCTGTCCCATTTGGGATAAACACCAATAACCACAGCCACAAGTATGGGTTGTGTTTTGTAGCTCAGGAAAACTTATACACACTTCAACTCAGAAAGGCATATACAGCTGAAAGAATTCTTATTCTCATTTGATAAATGAAAAAAAGGCTAAGTTATAAAAATTGAAATAATTTTTCCAAAGGCACAGAACTTGGATTCCAACCCAGACATCTTCCAGAGGCAACTGCTGCTCTGTTTCCTCCTCATCAGTGAAGATAAAGTGGAAAGATTCATGAAATATCATTTCCTGCTCTCTGGGAAAGGATCTTGGAAGCACTGTGGAAGATAGAAAGGAACTGCAAGGTATGTTTATGGAAAAAGCAGCACTGTTATGCATCACTACGGGGATTTTTTCCCCTGACTTCTGAAGTCCCTGACACATGGCTCTAGTAATAATGACTGTGTAAGTCCAGATGTAGAATAATGTTTTTTAGTTGAAGTATCATATGAATAGAAGATCTAGAATGTTGGAAAATAAATTATGTTCAACAGTTGAAAAATCCAGGGTGAACTACCTTTTGGCAAGTGTCCTGAAGAAGGGAGATGTTCGGTTCAACTCAACATCAGTGATCAAGCCTGCTTGATCAGTGATCAAGTAAGCCACACAGCAGAATTCCAGACCTGTGCTGTCCAGCAGGGCAGCTGGGAGCCACTCAGGGCTATCTAAATGTATTAAAACTAATTAAACTAAAATCTAGTTCCCAAGCCCTAGCTGATGGCACAGTGGATAAGCTGCTGGCCTGTGAACCCAAAGGTCACTTGTTCAATTTCCAGCCAGGACACATAACCAGGTTGCAAGCCAGGTCTCCAGCCACATCCATAGCTGGAGGCAAGTGAAAGGCAACCATACATTGATGTCTCTCTCCCTCTCTCGCTTCCCTCCTTTCTCTAAAAATAAATAAAATCTTTAAAAATTAATAAAGTAAAATCCATTTCCCAGTCACACTAGCCACATTTCAGAGCACTCGACAGGCACATGAGGCAAGTAGCTAATTATACAACAATGCCATGTTCACAAAAAACTCTACTGAATGATGTTCCTGAACTTCTGAGAAGAGGTAACCAAGTGCTTCCTTAAATGGCTCAAATTCTGATGAAGAAAACACTGTATTTCACAAGTACTCTAAAAATACTGGAGTATAACTCTGGCCAGGCTTTCTGACCATCTTTTTGAGAGGTAAGAAGTTATTCTACATAACTTCTGGAACCATTCCAAATAGGTGCATGCTAATTGTACATTTTTCTCATCCCTTAAAGATGTTACAACATGTATTAAATATCATGCCTTCCAATTTTCCTCATCTTACCAATGTTCCATAGGGAATGCACACAGCAGGTAACAACATCCTAGATTCTCTATTGCAGAGTACATTTTCTGTGCATGGCGGTCATAGAGAATACACCAGTCACCACAACAGCCACAGAACGGGCTGCCCTTTAATCCCTGAGGAGGTCTGCCCCGGTCCATGGAGCTCAATGGCTGACCCAGTCACCGAGGCATGCCTGAAAATAGGAGGATAGAAGGTAGAGGAAGCAAGTGCTAACATGACCCGAGGAACCAGTGATCTGAACAGCTGTGTGTCATAGCAATGAGCTCTCAAGACAGACCTTTTTTAATTTGGGGCTCTGGCCTTGAGGTTTGGCCTCTACTAGGTGTCAGCGGAGCAACCTGGCACGCAGCATAGAGAGCTCTCCGGCCACTCTCACTGCCCCATGTTGACTGCCCATGAGAGGCAAGCTTCTCCACCTTCCTCTGGAGCATCTCTGGTGAACTGGACAGAAATGGTCCCGATATGCAGCAAAAATCAAAGGAGGGAACTGGGAAATCATCTGACTGTTATAGATACCCTGAATCGTATAGATAGAGATCAGAGAGGAAAAATGAGAGATGTGGGTCACTAGAGCAAGACTACCAGTTTCTGTACCTGTTCATTTCGTGCAGAGATGTCACAGTGGCTCTCTCACCAGCACAATGAGTCACCACTGTTGAACTCCTGTGATATCCTGGCTCTCAGCTCCCCATCACCCATACAGTGAGGGGTCCAGCCTTTAACTGTTTTCCTATGGGCAGGTTTATGCCCTCTACACTACATGTACTTTAATGAATCAACTCTGTATCAGTGAACAATGCATGGCTCTTGGTCATTCTTCATGGGAAGTCTCCCAAAAGAAGCCTATAGAGCATATAGGTCCAACAAGACCAATTTAATTTGGTAAATATGGATCAAAGTCTGTTTTGCCCAAAATATTATAATGCTAGTAAATTTACTGCTATCATAAAATTCACCCAGATCATCCTGTTATTATAATTTGATTCTTCAGGGTCTTAAAATACTTTTAAATTTTAGTCACACAAGCTGTAGATGTGAATAGCCAACACATAATGAGCTATTAATACCTTAATACAAGTCACATACCCACATTAAGAATGAGACACTGGATAAAACCTACAGATTTAGATCCCTGGATGTACAGAAAGAGCCCCACAAGGGGTAATTGAGGGTCAGACAAAACTTAGTCTACATTAAAAACTGTGTATAGGGCAGGTCTCATGTCCAATGACCAAAAGATGAAGATTTTTCAATAGGTCACTAGCTCTTTAAATCACACTGTTAAAAAGTCAGCTGCTGAACTTGGTTTTGGATCTATGTGTACAGCACAGTGAAATATTTAATCAGGGAACAGAAAACTTTCTGGAACAAATAAACCAAATGAATGCCTAGAAGTGGAAATGTTAACTAGCATTGTAAGTTCAGGGTGCAGCTGTGGCCCAATGGGTTGGGCGTCTGGCCCAATGAACAAAGTCTGAGAGATACAGAAGAATTTTACTGTTTTTAACTAAACTCAAACTGTGGACTCTTGCCACATTAATTCAGGGTTTCTGGATGAGATACAAGAAATAAAGGAAGCAAAATGGAATGTTTTTTTTCAACAAGTAGTTCCAAGGTTATCGAATTGAAGGAGTAGGGTTGTATTTTTGTTGTTTGTTTATTTGTTTTCTTTTGGCAGAAAAATAAGTAGACATCTTTCAGGAGAAATGCCTCTGATTTATTTCAATGACCTTATAGTCTGAGTATGATGGCAACAAAAATACACTGAGTTGACTAGTTAATATCTAATGAATCACATTTTGTGTGTTTTAGGACAATTCATAAGCTCTTGTGGCACATTGAGGCCTCAAGATATAGCTGAGCAAACCACAGCTTCAGCACCAGTATGGGCTGTTCCACATGCTAAGAACAATGCAGGACATTCCTTTTTGCCAAACTAGTCTTCACAATCATACAGCAACATGATAAAGATCTCAAAGGATCAGTCATTACTTATGGAGGCTTTGGGTAAAAGATAAATCCATTTCAACAGGCTCTGATTAAAACCATTCTTAATAACTACCACATGCTGAGACTTACATTTGTAAAGCATAAAGTGGTTCTAATATGTTTTCCCTTTTATGTGCCGTAAGACAGGCACTATTATTTTCCCCACTGTATATTTGAGGTTTAGGCAGTTTTTAAGACTTAGCTATCTGGTGTGGCATAGCCAGGGCCTCCAGCAGAAACACTGTTGGAAACACTTTGCTACAAGAAAAGTAGATCTCAGTTGAACTGACAGGAGAAAAAAAGCATACCAAGTCAAATAGCAAACAGTAGAAAACCATATGTAATAAAATGCTGAATAGTGAAAAAGACTAATGTCCTAGCTGGCAAGGCACAGAGAAAACATGCAGTAGAAGGTACAGTGTGGGCTGATCTTTGGAGTGGCTTTGGTGGTACACATACTGAAACAAAGGCCAGGACAGCAGAAGGAAGAGATTAGAAGGTCTGGGAGTCCATGAAAAGGCCAGCCTGAGCAGATGGTACAGTACAGAATTAGTTGTTCTCCTTTAGGTTTAATTCCCTGATTTTTAAAAAGATTTTATTCATTTTTTTTTTTTTTAGAGAGAGAGAAAGGGAAGGAGGCAGAAAAGGTGAGAAACTCCAATGTGTGGTTGTCTTTCACCTGCCTCCAGCTACAGACCTGGCTTGCAACCTAATTATGCACCCTGGCTGGAAATCTGACTGGGAATCACACCAGCAACCTTTGGGTTCACAGGCTGGCATCAATCCACTGAGCCACCAGCCAGGGTCAAATTTTTAATCTCAGAAGGAACTCAAAGGGCATACAGATCAATTCATGCAGTTCACCATGGCAGACCTAAGAGGGAATTGGGCTGCAATCTCCATTGTCCCATCTACAGTGCTGCCCGTGGACTCCATAGAGTGGTGGTGCTCCATAATCCTAATTCAACAGGGAGTGGCTTGAGCACCTACTATGGACAGACACAGTACTAAATGTTGGGAAGATAAGGGTGAGTAAGGTGTCCAGCCCGAGGAAGCTCATACTAAAGCCACATAAGTGCAAAGCTGTTTGTGGAATGAGTGGCCCTGGGGAGGAATGTGACCATAGACACATGAAGCATTAAAGGGACCAAAAGAAAGTGCTCCCTCTCTCTTCCAGTAGAAAAGATTTCTGAACATTTGATATGGGCCTTTCATGAGAAGTGAACTATGGTAGCAGAGGAAAAAGAGGCAAGGAATTATGGGCAGAAGCAGCCGCAGGAGCAACTGCCTGCAAACATGGAAAGGTCACACATGCTCCAGTAGAAGGACAGGCAGCCCAGCAGAGCTAGAGCTGAGGGGAGTTGGGTGCAGGGATCCAGGGGGCAGAGTCGGCTGGCCCAGCGTTAGATGATTGGGATGAGGAGCAATATGAGGAATTTGGACATAATTGAGGAGCCAAGGAAGAACTGAGACATCCCAATGAGATTACTTGACCTCTGATTTAAAATAAAAATTTGGCAGCAAAGTGGAGAATAAATGCAAATGGGATGAGCTCATGGGTTTCTCAGCTATCCCACAACGGCAACCTGACAACAGGTGGTAATACTGGACCAGATGAAGGATTCATAGGACACACTAGAGGGAGACCAGCCAGGTTTACTCACTAAAACACTCTGACAATTCCTGATTTTAACAACTTGGTTGGTGTTAGTGTTACTAAATAAGATGGCAGCATCCAGACCAAAAGCAATCAGAAGAGCTACTTGAATTAGAAAAATACTGATCGTTTTCTGAAAACACGCTGGTGGAATCGCAGATGAAACTGGCCAATGCTGTTCTTATAAAGACCGTGTAGTCTGCCATGGCAGGTGGCTCAAGTGAGTGATAACAGGGACATAGGACCTCTGGTCACTGATTCAAAGTCAGTTCTCAAGTGTCTGAAGCTTGTTCACATACCTAACAGCTGTTCAATGACTTATGTGAAAGGAATTAGAAGTCTTAGTTTAAGTTCTAGCAAGACAGGTGCTCCTCTTTATAACTGGTACCCTTGTTGATAGAGATTTTTTTTTTAAGAAATTAAACTTCATCTAATCCCTGGGTTGCCTGCTGAGGTATTTTTGGACTAATCAGTCACTTTTTTCCCCCAAGAGCATTCAACCATGGTATAGCAGATTTGTTGGAAATGTTTTTAAAATTTTTTAACTAAGGAAAGGCATAAAAGTAAAAAAAAGTGAAAGCAATCATTTAATATAGCTTCTTCTGCTTTCATCTGTCCTTTATTCTTTCACTGACACTTCTAAAAAGTTGCTATATTATAGGTCTCTGTTGCTTTTATTTCTTTTTTTAATTTTTTTAAAAGATTTTTTTATTTATTCAATTTTCAGAGAGGAGAAGGGAGGGAGAAAGAGAGGGTGAGAAACATCAACGTGTGGTTCCCTCTGGCCTACAACCCAGACACTGGAATGTGCCCTGACCTGGAATCGAACCATGACCCCTTGGTTCACAGGCCAGTGCTCAATCCAACCAGCGCTCAATCCACTGAGCTACACTGGTTAGGGGTGTTTCTTTTATTTCTTTATCAACATTTGGATCCAAATAAAACATTGTGGCCTACAATAAATAGTCAATCCCTCTGCCTTTGGAAGATAGCACAGTGAAAACATAAACCTTTTTTTAAATGTTTTCTTCCTTGCAAACCCAAGTGTCCAGTGGAAGCACCTGTGTCCTGGGCATCACATGGACACACAGGTTGTACCCTCACAGCAGGACTCCGTGAGCTGTAGGAGAACCTAGGACTTCCATGGCCCCCATTTGCTTGCTGTATCCCCTTGTGCTGGCCTATGGCAAACCACCATGAAAGAACCAAAGTTTATAAGCATTGTGCTTGAGTCTGTACATTCCTTGGTATCAGTTAAAGCCATAGGATCTTTGGCTGTATTTTAAAGTTACGCCCATTCCCCACTGCAAGGCAGATCTGCAAAATAATGCCTTAGCTGTGCCACAAACCACAATAATTATCAACAGGGTAGGTAATCAAGTCAAAGCACTTTCCCACAGCCTACTGATCAGATTGTGTAGAAGGCAACAAGTAGTAGCAACAATTGACTGCCATTTGCAAAGATGATTCCTATCTGAATTAGATTATTGTACAACCACGGTGATGCAAAATGGGTGCCTGGCATTTCTGCAGCAAACATTTTAGGTTTAATTTAGAAATCAGAGTCATTAGAAAAGTTCTTTCTCATTATGATGAAGGGGCCACTTTAGACATGGCACTATTATAGTCTGAAGAAAGAGAGAGAATATAAAGCAGCAAGTACACATGATGAAAGTAGGAAGCAATACCTTTGGGCCGGCATTACCTTTGCACCATAAGAACAGGAATAAATTCAAATTACAGGTAGCTACTTTCTATTGAATAGTAAATACAAGCATGTTGTTACACATTAAGCAGCTTGAGTATTTTCATTGTTCCAATATAATGTGATACAGTCATTGATTTGTTGTTGTTTTAAATCCTTTATTTCTTTGAGGGAAATGAGGCTTCAGATTGTAGGAAACAAGGCCAAATAGAGGAACTAAATTGACCTCCCCATTCCTCACAAATACCCCCTATGCCACTTCTCCAAGAGTGGCTAGCATCCATGTTCAATATGTTCAAACCTATGCTGCTAGAAAATCTTATTTCAACTGAAATTTTACTCTTCCTGTCTTAATCTCAGAATCAGCAATGTGTTGGTGAAAAGCATCAGGCCTTATGGAAATTAATGTAGCATAAACATAGTAAACTTGGGCCTGAGGCCACCTCTCCATAGTAGGTGTGAGTCAGTGGTTTGAAACCTAGTTGCATATTAGAGTGACTTAGGGGGCTTTTAAAAATATACTGGGGCCCCCAAGCCATTTAATAAAATATCTGGGGATAATGGGGCCCAGGCATGAGCCTGTTTTTAAGCCATCCCCCCACCCCCAGGTGCTTCCAATGTGTGACCCTGCATGAGATCACGGTTTCACATTCTGGCTTTCCTGTGAAGAGAGGATTTGGGGGGTCTTCGCCTACAAATATGTGTAAGTGAATAACTGTTTGCAGTAAAAGTAACAGGTGTGCAAACATACATGTCCTTTGGAGACACCTGGGGAATTTTAGGAACCCCAAAACCTGAGTCTCACCCCCAGGGATCCTGCTGCGCTGTGAATAAATGGTCACTTCCAGGTGACTCCAGTGTGTAGCTCATTTTGAGGACCATTGTTCTACAGCTCTGAACCTGATGAGTGCAAAGCCTGAGGGGGTCCATGGTGAGCATGTTCAAGATAGGACTCCGTGGAACCAATTGATGTTCCACTAAAAGAGCAGGAGGCCCTTCCCCTGTCATCAGAACTGTCAGGAGTTGGCATCTAGACTGTGCAAAAATAGCACATAAATGAGTGTGCTATTTTGAGTAATAAGATAGAGTTATTTCCATAGAAAGAACTGACTAATAATCATAATGGCTAATTAGATAAGTGATTTCCAAAACCTATTTGGATAATAACTGATGTAATAAACTTCAAATTTCTTATCCAGTGACATATTTTTTTCTTACATCTCTTAATAGGCTGTCAGGTTCAGCATTCAAGTCAATAAAAATGGGCTTTTACACCTCAACACCTCCAGGAGAATCATTGAGCACAGAGAAAAGCAGCAGATAACAATGAGCTTGGGTTTTGGAATCAAACAGACTGAAATGGGACTCTCTTGCCCTGCCATGTCGTACGCAGCCAGCTTTGGGGACACAGCTTTGGCTGTTCCCACCCTGTTTCCTCATCGGTAACGTGGAAGTGATGCTGTCCACCTGCTGCAGTTATAATCAGGATTCGAGATAAATAGTTTTCCCTATTAAAATTGAAATGCTTTGCACGTAACTGTTACGAGAAAAATTGTACCAATGATGATTAATATTAGCATTGCCTAATTTGTGATCTGTTAGGGGTTAGCATCATACCTCGAAGTTCAGCCTCTCCAGAAAGGATGACCACAGATAAAGGTCAAATGACTTCACCTTACTGCCACCTCATCAGAATAGGGCCTTGCAGTAATTGGGTCTAACTGCCCAATTTTTCAGCACATTGGGGGTTTTTTTGACCAGCAGCCAAGATATTGGTTGGTTACTCCTGGCACTATTGCCACCAGCAATAAAATAAAGGAAACTTCCAGACTTTTCTATTGAAATTTCTATAGTTGTTCTTGTGCTATTTACATATTATTATACCAGGATTTTTCCATCATTAAGTTTTCAAGATGTTTTCCATAATGGCTAGATTATTGCATGATATGGATCTACTATAATGTATTGGATCGGCCAAAAAGTCTATTATGATTTTTCTGTAAAATAAAAGACATTTTTCATTTTCACCAACAACTTTATTGATTTGGATATTTTCAGTATGTTAGCTCTCTTCAGCTATTGACTTCTAGTAGGTAAGTCCAGAGGTGCTGATAAACATCTTCCAAGGAATAAGACAGCCCCACAGCAAAGAATTATTTGGCCAAAATGTTATGTCAATAGCATGAAGAAACTTTGCAAATCACTTTTGATACATTCCATTAGTCACAAGCACCTTCTCCATATACTGCACAAATCTTTTTTTGCGTTTCAGTTGCATTTTTACCTTTCCTGAAATAATAAAGTATAATAATCCAAAAATGTTGCATATCTTTTTCCATCTTCAATATTAAAAATGATGAAAAAAACTCACCAATTTTGATGTTTTAAAATGCAGACTAATATGACAGCTGTCCCAATACAATCTGACAACATTGTTTCAAATGAAGTTAAAGACAATTAAGTACTAAGTACTACTAGAGTCATCATACAGAATAAAACCAAGTGAACTTTTCCGCATTTCAAATTATGTCTTTACAGTTTTTGTTTGTTTTTTTTTTTTTTGATGTGGAATTACTGGGTTAAATGGTGTAAATGTTTTGAGGTTCTTGACACATACAATTAGATTACTTCCAAGAGAGATTATACCACTTTAAAGTCCTACCATAGGTATAGGAGATTGCCATTTCAAATTCCTACTAGTAGATTTATTCTTTTTTAATTTTTTGCTACCTTAACAAACAAACAAAAAAAAAAAAGGTCTTCTTGTTTCCCTCCATTTCTCTATTACTCTCAATTTTTTACCTGCCTTTCATGACCTGTTTTGCCTCTTTGGTGAACTTTATGATTATATTCTTTGCCTTTTTATCTTGCTAAGATCTATAATTAAAATATTCTCACTTCACTTCCACTCAAGATCATCATAACTAATTTTCTCTCACCAAAGAATAGTACATTACCTTTTGTGTTGAGGTTTTAAAAAAGGATCATCTGTCATTTTATTCCTGTGTTATTGGAATAAGAAAAAATTTTTTTATGGAATGCAACCTGACACTTTAACTTGTTTAGAAAAATATGTCATAGGTTGTGCTTCTTTTAAATTGCCTTGTGTTTATTGTGGTTTTAGAATGCATTACTTCATGAATTTTAATTTGGTAGACTACATATAGTTTTGGTTTAAAATACAATATTATAGGTTTTTGGAGACATTAAAATAAAAACAGAAGAACAGAAAAGATGGTCAATTGATTAACTTTCAAAGGTTATACCTCTGCATTAATTTCAGACCGCAACTATGCTTGAGGGGACCAAAAACATAATATGTTGAATTTAACTGAGGCTTAAAATAAAAGCCACAATGTTCATAAAAGAAACATCTACAGACAGGTGGTCCAGATCAGACTTCTCCTTCCTCAGGAAACCTTCTCAGAATTTCCCAGGCAGAATTTCTCTCTCTCAAGTACTGTTGGTGCCCTCAATGGTATTGGCCATTAAGATCTACCTTAAATTGCTGATATATTTGTGTGCATCTCTCTCCATCAAGGTGATTACCTTCTGGACAGCAGGAGCATTTCCTGCATCTGTGTATGTGTTCACTGGTGACCAGCACTTTGGGTACACAATAGCACACCTCACTTCTCCACAGGAGATATATCCTAAAACCCCCCATGGACACTATAACCACAGGTAGTACTGAACCCT
This sequence comes from Noctilio leporinus, assembly GCA_004026585.1. NCBI lineage: Eukaryota > Metazoa > Chordata > Mammalia > Chiroptera > Noctilionidae > Noctilio > Noctilio leporinus. The sequence goes on along the minus strand of PVIW01001508.1, from coordinate 33,918 downwards.
ACACATGTTTTTCCTATACATAGATATCCTATACCTAGGATAAAGTTTAACTTATAAATATCACACTAAATTTTTAATTTATAAATTAGTTGATAAGAGATGAACCAAAATCAATAATAAAAATATAACTAAAACAACATATTATAATAACATTTGTGTGAATGTGGCCCCTCTCTCAAATATCCATTGTACTGTACTGACCTCACCCTTCTTCTTGTGATAATGTGAGATGGAAAAGGAGCCAAACCATTTTGAATCTATAGAACCATCCCCTCCTTGCAGTAAATGGTGTGGTATCACTCACTTCAGGGAATTCCTCACTGAAATCTTTGTATAGAATCAATGCTTTCTGGCCCAACATATTTCTTGTCCATTGGCACACATTTTCTGTTCCTGTCTTTCACCCACAAATGTAACTAAGCCATTATCATGCACTGGGGGTCTTAATTTTGCAGCTTAAGATGCAACAGCAAAACTAGCACAAATTTCTTTTTTCCTTCTTCACAATTTCACAGATAGAAGATTTGTTCATATAATTTTTAGAAAATTTAACACATAGTTGTTAATAAGTCAAGAACTTTCACCTTTTCACTTAATGCACTTTATGACTTCTCTGAATTGTCAGCACCACCACTCCTGTGCTTTGGGACCATTATTAAGCAAAATAAGGGTTACCCAAACACAAGCACTGTGATACCAGGAAATGGACCTGATCATTAAGACAACTACGAAGTGACTAACAGATGGGTAGCATGCCCAGCATGGAGATGCTCAACAACGGGATGAGTCACATCCTAGGTGGATGAAGCAAGATTTCACCAGGATACTCAGAATGGCACACAATTTCACACATGAATTATTTATTCCTGGAATTTTGGGACCATGGTTGACCTTGGGTTAGCTGAAACCACAGAAGGTGGAACCATAGATAATGTAGATCTACTGTAGTAGATGCTTAGGAAACAGATTAAATTGAACTGAACTTTGACATTTTAAACACTTGGAATAGTGAAACCCATGTAGGCTTTTAAGTCAAACTGAGCAGCTTGGAATCCACCTCCAGCGCTTAACAGCTATGTGACCCCCAAGCTACGTTAACTGAGCCTCCTGATCTGCTTTGTCTTCTAATATGGAAATAACGTCTGCCAAGGCAGACCCTCTAAGCTGGCTAACCCGACGTCCAATTTGAACACACCTCTCCCTTGCCTGCCTTGACTGTAAAGACAAGAGAGCTAAATCTTCAATTTCCCAGCTTCCTTCCAGCTGGAAAGGTCAGGGCCACAGTTCTTACCAGGGAGATGAAAACAAACCACTGAAGGTTCTAGGAAAGCTTTGCTCTCTAGATAAGAGGCTCACATCCCTAGATAGAGTGAGATGGCAACTGTATGCCTACAGGTACGGTACCCACTTTAAAACCATGGGGCCAAAATATGAAGATAATCGCTCAAATCTAAAGGTGGAGGGGAAAGCTAGAATGTTGGGGATGATTAGTGGCATCCCTGAGATCCAATTCAACAACTGCCTTCCCTGATCTTTCATGAGGAAAAAATTATCCGTATTTGTTTAAGCCTTGAGGAGGTATTTATTATTTACACCTAAACACCTTCCTAAATAATACCCCAGCCTTACAGAATTACTGCAAACAAACAAATCATTTATATCGAGCGTTTAGCAAAGGACCTATTATTGCATTGCTGGCATTCAACAAGTGGTCTGTTTAGACAGCACTAGAGTGTGTGTGACATGCTAGTGGCTGGCAAGAAGTTCTGAGACAGGGTGAGTGAGAATTTGAAATACATTAGAGGAAAATGCAGGACACAGAAGGGACCTTGTCGGTCATGTTACAGCCAGGAATCCATCCTGAGGGCAATGGACATGGAGCCTGTCAGGGAGAGGCACTGAGAATGAATGGTGCTTAAAGGCCTCCTGGCTCTGAGAGTTCCTAGACATCAAATTGCCAGGACCATCAACCCTGCCCAACCCCTACCCCTCATGGCCAGGGTTGACTCAGAATCTCTGTTGGATTTGCAGGAACACACAAGTCTTGTGTAAATTCTTCCCAGGCTAGGCTTCTGTTCATAGTTAGTCCACTTTTACCTTGACATTTCCAATCTCTGATGTTGTTGTCATGTGTCCAGTGGCCAGGTGTATGTCCTTAAAAGCCACTCCCCCTGAGGCTGGATCCTCAACACTGCTCCTAGGTGCTCCAGACCTGGCTCTTATTTCTCCTAGGTACCTGCCTTAATCACCTTCATTGATCACCAAAGACAGTGGACTTTTGGGGTCTTGGCTAACAGACATGGATCTGACCTGTCTTTTTCCAGACCTAGTTTGAGTTTACATATCCCTAGAATAGCATTTCCCAGAGAAGTATAAGGGAATACTAATTCCTCAAGATATTAATAAGGAACTCAAAACAGTATTGTATTATGGTCAAACAGAAAAAAAAGTTAAACAGGATTCTTTCATACATGAATTGTCAGAGCTTCAATAATACTGTTACCACACACACACACACACACACACACACACACACACATTCTATAGTGTTTTATAGTGTTTCCCATACTTGTTTGCCTGCAGATCCCTCTTAGTTCATGAATATCTCAAAGGCTAGTACTTTATGGAACATACTTTGGGATATTCTATCCCGGAAAAACAGATTTCTGACTTCATTCACATAGTTTAACATCCCCTCTCCCTATTACTGAACATTCTTTTCATCCTATAGATTTTCCCACATTCCTGGTCCCAGACTGGCTTTTCCCCTACTTTTCTTTGCACACTCCCAAAGCCCAAAGCTTCAAACCTAGATGCCAGCCCCACTGGTCTCTGCCATGCTTCTCACACCTCTAGGCCTTTGCAGTTATGCCCCCTGCCTGGAAACTTCTCCCACCTCTGCTTCACCAAGGTTAACTTTCATGCACATTTCAATATCTCAAGTAAGTAGTCTATCCACTGTGAAATCTCCCCCCAGTTACTCAGGGCCAAATTAATTACTCCTATTTCTGTGTTCCCAGAAAACATTACAACAGCTTCTGTTGAAGCATTTATTACATTAGTTACAGGATTGGGCTTACCTTCCTTTCTCTGAGCAAACAATTAATACCTCAAGTAGTATTTGCCCACAAATATGCTCTGAGAAGTCAGTAGATCTTTTGAGCAAATATAGGTTTTACAAATTAATCAAAGAATGAATGAGTGAGTGAATGACTAACTTGAAGTCCTTACAGATTCACCTCAGTATCTTTATCAAGGGTGCTATGAATTAATGTTGAACCAATTACCACTGCAGCTACCAAGATCCTACTACAAGTCCAGGGACAAGAACAGGATGCCAAGTAGACTCCTACAGCCCCCACTTACATTTCCACTTAAAGGAAGAAAAATAACTTCTCTATTTAATGGCTAATAAAATGGAATCAAGCAACTTGAGTTTTAATATAAAACTTATTCCAGTAGTCCTTCTATACTTCGTGTGTCATGTGAGTAGTAGGTGTAACCTTGTCCATGGTCATAATCTACAGCCTGGTCTCCCAGAAGAGGAGCAGTCCACTCACATACAGCCATAGAAACCAGCTACTGCTAAGTATTCAAGGCAATCAATTATAGCAGACTACAAGACTTGGATCTCAGCCTCATCAATTGCACTAGGAGTGAGATAAACTCTTCCCCAATCATGAACACTGTGGTAACTCATGTCTTAAGCTCACCATATCATACCAACCACAACCTTGAGGCTTGGACTCCAGCCCCCTAATCCTGCCAAGGGAAGAGCTGATATTTCCTTAATCCTGCCATGGGGCTGGCCAGGGTAAGGATGGAGCTGAGATACTGCCAGATCATTTTGCATGTAATCCCAGCCCTGGGTCATGTCAAGGGATGGGGCTGGCGCTTCCCAGTCATGTGGCTGAAAATCCCCAGAGTCCTAGAACATGGTTCTCAACCTAATACTTATGATCTAGCCCATAGATTCCTATTCCTAGCCCTTCTGGGTCATAGCATGCTGCCCAGGGATGCCATGGGCAATGGGCGGCCAAACATCTGTCTCAGTACCTAGAAACGTGCTACCTGGCCACTTGCCCTTGTTCACCCAACAAAATGTTATAACAATTTATTGTGTGTTTAGTGAGGAGGAAAATCAGGTTTGTTGGATTAGGTGGTTATTCCTCTCCCTTCTTTAGCGTGAGAAGTGCCAAGAATACTGAGAAATTATTAGCTACCCCTCCACCCACAAAAAGAACTATAGCTGCCCCAAGGGCAATGCCACCCAAGCAGCCACAGACATTTATGAGTCAGGAGCCTAGCTCACCATCACCACCTCATGTTCAGCTTACTCGTGCCAGCTTCGGCAGACATCCACAGAATACAAATAACCGCATGCCAAAGGCAAAACCTAAACATAGCCATTTTCCAGGTGACATTTCCCATTGGAGATTGCTGTACATCATTTCCGTGCAATAGATTTGCATGAATCTGTGACCCAACTGCCTACTTAAAAGTCTTTTTCAGCATGAAATTTTAATAAATGCTGTCTTTTTCTTTTTCCGGGTTGTAATCCTATCCTCCTATTGATGAAAATTGATTATGCACATCTAAATATGAAGAGCAAAACAGAAGTGAAGAAAGGGCAACAGCAAAGGCAACCAGAAAGTCTAAAAATATGAGAAAACTGATCTTCTTGAACATTAAAATACATAATTAGAAATGAATGAAAACTTCTACCTCAAAATAAGTAAAACCTCTCTGCTGATGTTAATGTGGTAGATAACTCATGTCAAAAATAACTTCTACTCCCAATTCCTACTCTTATCCGTGCATTATCCTTTTCACTTCCCTCTACTCAGCTAACTCTTACACATACTTCAAGGCATCACTAAATCATCAAACCCTAGACTTCAACACCAGGCTACTTATATGTCCTTGATGTTTCTGTAGCTCCCTGGACATACTTGTGTCACAGTCATAACCATTGAGGTTCTTAACCCATCCTCTCACCTGTGAGCTCCCAAGGGGCAGGGACTGGGTATCCATCATTTTTTTTTTAAATTTAAATTAACTCATTGTTGTTTTACAATTGTCCGATTTTTCCCCTTTTACTCTCCCCTGCCCTACCTACCTCATCCCCTCTCCCAGTCAATCCCCACCTTGTTGTCCACAGCCATGGGTCATCTATACTAGTTCTTTGACTAAACTCTTCCCGTTCTTTACCGCTGTACCTGCTCCCCTCAGGGCACTGTCAGTCTAGTCTGTTCCTTGTTTCCATCTCTCTGGTTCTATTGTGTTCATTGGTTTTGTTCATTAGGTGAGATCATATGGTATTGGTCTTTTGCCTTCTGGCTTATTTCACTAAGCATAATACTCTCCGGTTCCATCCATGCTATTGCAAAAGGTAGGAGTTCTTTCCTTCTTTCTGCTGCATAGTATTCCATTATGTAAATGTACCAAAGCTTTTTGATCCATTCACCAAATGATGGACACTTAGGCTGTTTCCAGCACTTGGCTGTTACAAATAGCACTGCTATAACATAGGGGTACATAGGTTCTTCTGAATTGATGTTTCAGGGTTCTTTGGGTATAGTCCTAGCAGTGGAGTCACTGGGTCAAAAGGCAGTTCTATTTTTAGTTTTTTGAGGCCATCTCTTTACTTCTCAGCACACATCTAATATATGACACCCTGTAAAAGCCAAAGTCCCCAAATTGAATGCTTTCACCTTTGTAAATAAGTGCTCAGATGAATGAAATTTAAAATTGGAGCATAGATCATGATTTCAGTTCATGTTTCAACCTACCTGCAGAAAACTATGCATTTTCAGATAACAAGACCCAGCTACAAAACCTCTGAAGGACACAACCCCATACTGGGTAAATGAAGGCCATTAATTTTGAACCAACCATACATCAGATTTCTGACCAAAAGAAAGTTAGTTCTGTTGCCTTTCTGTATCTCAAACAAAAACCCTTAAGTCCCAAAAGCTTTTCAAGCGATTTCAGTGGTTGGGATTACTCAGCACATACTGAGCAGGAGGCAGGCAGATGTTTTCCTTAGTTCTAAGTGACCCTGAACAATTCTAATCTCACTGTTTCCCAACTAGCCTGCCTCCCCCCACCGCCGCTCCATTTTTCCTGATAATGTGTTTTTAAAAGCTAGGGCTTCCTCTTCAGCTGTTTGACTGTAAACCATAGTTTAACATCACGGAAGCTCAGTTTTCTGGATTTGACCACCTATAAACTGCCTTCGTGATTTAACATGAAGGTACAGACAGTGCCTCCTCCTCCCGCTCTTAGATCAATCAATCCGTCAGCCAAGGCAGAGGTGAGCAGGACTTACGCTAGGAGGATTCAGGCAACAGCAACACTGCTTTGCAGATTCCAAGGGCAATGCATACAGATCAGAGAATATTTCAGTTCTGAATAACAAATTGGGTCCTTATGGGATGTTTGATAATGTTCTATCAAATGGGAGCCCATTGTAAAAGAACCAGTTTACTATTAAGAAAAATTAGTAGGATTGCAAAAATAAGATCAGGCTCTGCTGTAAATTGTACCTTTAGTTGTCAAGCAAGTTGTGCATAGTAAACATGTGAAGCAGAAGGGAGACAGAGCGCAAGGAAATCAAAAGCAGAGGACCAGTCGGTGAGGAATCCCTGGCACTTAGATCTGAGGGAAAAGGAGTTCCTTCCCTCACACGCTGGGGGCCTTGGGAGCTCAGTAACATGCTGGGATCTTTTCTGAAGCCTTTCTTTGTTGAATCAGTACCAGGTACTTCTGAGAACATCCCCAAGAGTTTCTTTCCCATTAGTTCCATTTATTTCCCCAAAGCGACAGGAGAATGCCAAAACACCAGCAATTATCCAAGACCTGGAAGTCTCAAGTTACAGATCTTGCTGCCACATCCATTCTCTTGAAGCATGAATTTCATCATGCCATCCCCTCCCTGCTCAAGGGCGTACAGCATCTCCCTCCTGCTCTTAGATCAATCAATCCGTTAGCGTTATCGAACATTCTGTTCAGTGTGCCACCCTCCACAACATACAGGAACACCTGAGTAAATTCACTTTTTCTTTATTTTTAACAACATTTTACTGAGCGCCTGCTAACTGGCAGAAGCCATGCTGGGCACTGGAAGGGATACACAGATGACCAAGGTGGGTGGTCCCCATAGTAGAGAAGCACAAAGTTTCCTGGAACTGGCGAAAGGGGAAACAATAATTATAACACAATGTGATAAGTCAAAACTAGAGAGCTATGCACAGAATTCTGTGAAGCCCAACAGAAGGCATCACAGAGAAGGAAACAAATGCATCAGAGGGGGCTTTCAGGAATGAGTATGCACTTCCCAGAGAAGCAGGGAAAGGGTACCCCAGGTCGAGTGAACAGCATGAGCCATGTAGATCTGAGTAAAACACGGAAAACCATGAGAAATCTGACTAGTGTTATACTCCAGCTGGTATTTCATAATGTAAGAGATTATGCAGGTTTTAGGAGAGTAGAGATCCAGAAGGCAGAACCTGGGATATAGTCCATCTTTGCTCAGGTGATTCCACAGTTCTCACCAGGTAGAAGGGTGGAGAGAGGAAAAAACATACAAATCTGAAAGAGCTGAGTCAGAATCACAGCTCCACTAAAAGGTGCGTCAGAGCCAAAGTAAAAATGCAGGCATTTTCATCACCTTCCCCCAACCTACCCATTAACACCGGTGCTAACTTGTCTTGCTTCCACAAGGCAAGTCTTAATCCTCAAGACCAGTGATTTAGGAAAGCAAAGTTGGAAGGCAGGAAGAAAAAGACTAGTGAGGCCCACAGACCAGGCCAGGAGCTCTGAGATGAACAAGGCTCATACCAGCGCCAGGTAAGACCCCAGGAAGGTACAAGGATTCATCTTCATGGCATGCTCCAAACCCAGAAAAAGAAATTCAATGATTCTGAAACTACATTTTGTTCTACATTCCTGTGTTGTTGTTTGTTCTTGTTCTCTTGATTTTTAATGAAAACATTGCCTGAGACCAAGCTACATGGGTCATGGCTTTATAAAAATCATTTTCGCTATATTAGACTCATATTAGCTATTAAAGAAGGACTTTAATTTAACTGTTTTCCTTTCCTTATCTGCAAAATGTAAACATATGTATCTGAGATATCTGATGAAAATGAAATGAATAATTAATGTAAAATTGTGGTAATCAAGAAGGATATTTTCTACTTCTATTTATGTCCTTTCATTTCATTGTTTATTTACTCTATTTTTTAAAAGGTTTTATTCATTATTTTTAGAGAGAAGGGAAGGGAAGGAGGAAGAAAGGGAGAGAAGCATCAATATATGGTTGCCTTTCACCTGCCTCAGTTATGGACCTGGCTGGAGACCTGGCTTGCAACCTGGTTACATGCCCTGGCTGGGAATCGAACTAGCAACCCTTGGGTTCCCAGGCTGGTGCCTATCCACTGAACAACCAGCCAGGGCTCTATTATTTTGATCACCTGCCTCTAGCATACCTTGTTAAACTCCTTTTGTCCATGTAAATCCTGCCCATCTTAAGTGCTCAGCATGCCTGCCCCACACCATTCTCCCTCTTCTTTTATTTTCCTGCTTAAATTGAGATATTTTCCAAGTTTAAGGTATGATGTGATGATTTGACACATGTACATATTGCAAAATGTTTACCATAATCAAGCTAATTAATACATACTTCACCTTGTACAATTATCATTTTTCCATTGTTGTGATTATAATGAGAACGTTTGAAATTTTCTCTTAGCAACTTTGGAGTATACAGTACAATAACTATAGTCAACATGCTGTACATCACACACCTAAAACTCACTACTCCTAAAACAGAGTTTGGACCCTTTTACCAATATCTCCCACCCCCAAGTCCCTGGTAACCACTCTTCTGCCCTCTGCTTCTATGAGTTCAGCGTTTTAAGGTTCCGTATATAAGTGACCCTTTACCTTCATATGGTAGGAGCACCCACTGCCAGCTGCAGGTGTGGGCACCTGATACAAGCCAGCCATGATTTCTCCCCTTGGCCCAATGCCGCTCCTAGTGCAGGCTCAACGCTCCAGCCAGGCCAAGCACAGTGCTTCCTAGGGCTTTCCAAACTGCATCTGGAAGAGAGGCTCCTTTCCTTCTGAATTTAAGACTTTAAAAATGTAAAAACAGCTGCTAGCAGCCCAAATTCTAGCTACCATCTTCGAGAAATGTGAAAGAACGCAGCTAACCCTCAGAGAGATGACAATAAAAGAGAAAGAAAATCCCTGCCCTTTCTAGGAACTGATTAGAGAGATTCATAAATGTAACCCTATCAGCTAAGTTAATTTGAGGTGGCTTCTCTCAGGTGCTAACTAAAGAATTCTGGCTAACACAGTATCTTCCAATATATAGCACTCAATGCCCTTCCTTCTCTCTAGGGCATCCTGCCTTTTCTCCCAGTGCCTACAACACTGCCTATGCTACCCAACTTGCCTCTGACAGGTGGCCATTATGTCATGTGACTTTTTCCAAAACTGTGCTTCTCAATGCCAAAGGCCTCATTGCTAAGCATGTAGTGGGTACCCAATAAATGTGTTGAGATAAACTACATGTTCTTATAAAGTATTAGAGCTAGAAAGGGTCTTTAATAATCAGTTAGAAATTCTCTAGAAACTCAGAAATATTTAGTTTTTTTCTATAATGGTATTCACTATGAGGAAGTAGGAAGATAGCCATATAAATACTGTATACATCACAATTCTTCCTGAGGAATCACAAAACAGCATAATACCAAAACTGCCCGCATATAAATGTGTATGTATATAAATGCACCCAGACATGCCTTATTTTAAGGGACTATTCATGTTCAGGATTCCTGAATCCAACTGTAATGTATTGTCTCTGGAGACATCAAAGCATATAAATTAAACTTTATGTAAATTCAGCAGGAGAAATACCTAAGAAACATAAGCACCTTTTGACCCAGCAATTCTGCTTCAGGAAATTTTCCTTAAGACAAGAATTGGGAAACATTTACAAAGCAAAGACTTTGATTACGATGTAGGAAAAAAACACAAGGTATTTTTTAAAATAACAAATTACCTATACGTAGTGACTGATAAAAAGAAATTGGCCTATTTGTATAATGGGGTTCCATTTTTTTTAATCATATGACAGAGAAAGATGTTACACTACTGTTAGGTGGCCAAAAAAAGTAGGTAGCAAAATGATGTGCATATAGAATGATCCCATGTTTTGTGTATATATTTAAATATACATTGGTATATGCATATGTGAACATAAGGCTGGAAGAATATGCACCAAAATGTTAATCTTGTGTCTTCCTGAACTGTACCATTATAGATAAGTTTTACTTTCTCTACTTTGCTTATTTTTATTTTGGGAATTCTCTACCATCACACACAAACACACACACACACACACGCACACACACACACAGGGGTGGGCAAAAGTAGGTTTCTAGTTATGAGTACACTAAACACAAAATATATCCTTGTATTATTATTATATTACTTTTTATTATGTCTTATTATCTATGTATTACTTTAGAGTAATTAGAAGACAAACAGAAGAATTCTTTTTTAATGCAGGAAAATGTTCTTAGAGAACTCCTCCCCACATTGCAGAAGAGGAAACGGAGGCCCCAGGTCAGGCATTTTGCCCAAGTAATGACAAAATTAGCACCACAAGCCCAGGCAGTTTTTTTCACCCAATCGGGCCACCACCACTGTGGTGGACTATGGGGACCACTATGGGGACTGTGTTTGAAAATTCCGGAGCTGCCTCATTGTACATTTAGAAAGACCATCCTACCACAAGCATACTTACATGGGAGCAGTAGCAACAGAAACATACCATGAATTTCACATCACGCATTGGTTTCTGGGATTTAAAAAATAATGCTGGCATTACCTCCTGACATTTTCCATGATGGAATTTATTGTGAAACTGGGACCAAATTCCTCAATTAATAGAGGGAGCACAGGTTTAATATTAGTAAAGTCATATTTTTGCAGCTGCTCATCCACAGTTTAATTTGCTACCTTTGTGATTTCAACAAATGGGAAGATTGTGTGCGTGTTCATTTATAATAATTGCCTGTGTGCTTCCACTAAGTTGCGAAGATTCAATGATTTTCAGGAATCGTAACAGACCATGACCTATAAATTCAATTTCCAATGGTAAAAATCCCCGGACCCAAGTGGATGTTGATGATGAACTAACGTGCTCTGTAACAATCTGTTTTGAGCACTGAATTGACCTGTAAGTATTCCAAATACTGCCTGATGAAAATGGGTTTTATTATTTTCCATTAGCAGCTGCTACAGCAAAATGAACGGCCGGTCCACAAGGGAAATAAAAGAGCTTCCCTCTTCGCAGTAGCCGCTGCTGCGAATGTAAACAAAGCCAGCTCCGCCTGGTCCTTCCCCTCCTCCCAGCCTCCCAAGCCGAAATTTCCACACTCCGGGGCCATCTGGTCAGCAAATCCTACCTCAGTCCATGGCACCTAATTACAGCTTAATGGCGTTTAATTAAAGTATATGCAGAGCACCTACTATGCACTCAGCATTTTACTGGCGTCGGGTCAGGGCAAAGTGGGAGACAGCACAGGGGAAGGAGACACTGGGAAAGTACTCCCTGCCCTGAAAACCACCACTGAGCCTTCCGGTTGGTTCTTTCCCATTAAAATAATAAGCACCTCTGTTGTCAGTGCCTTATATGCATCTATCTCTAGTTCTCAGGCCAGCTTTACAAAATAGACATAATGATCCCTATTTTTCACCTGCGAAAAAAAAGGAAACCTGAGGGAAGCAAGAAATGGACACAGCTGATATGTGCCAGAGTTGGGCTTCAAATCTGGTGGGTCTCACTAGCACTGGAGTCTGCATCTTTTGCAGTACCCTGTCATGATCCTTAAGTCCATGACATGTGTGTACATATCCTCCAACTGGATTTAACACCCCCCTCCCCCGGAAGATGTCCCTGAATACCTTTGCCTGCCACCTCCATGCGCATCTTGTAGGAAGACTCCTTTGCTCAGTGGCCTGCCTTAGCCTTGCTTGTCTCTTGCATTTATGAAACCATTCAGTGCTACTTTTGTTTCTACAATTAACCACAAGGTCCCTCACAATCTTTCCACTTTTGGCATTTGCATCTGGCAAAAGAATCTTCTGGTTGGCAAACGCCTACAGATATGCGCATGAGTGAGGTTAACAACCATTTCAAGAAATCACTCCTCCAAGGATTTAAGTTTCCTTCCAGAGAGACAGAGTATTATGCAAACAAATAAAAACCCACCTCCCTCCTTGGCTGGCATTTCTTCTTCTTGCCTGTTAAATGAAGGCTTGATGCAGAGCTCTTTTTCTCCGACCTATCCTTTCTCACTACTATCTTCTTGGTGATCTCATAGCTTCAATACGCAGGTAGTACATGGTTCCTACATCTCTTATTTTGACCATGGCCTCTCTTCCCCAGTTCATGATCTGCATTCTCAGTGGTCTGCCAGCCAGCAACAGCCACAAACCCCTGACACCCAAGCTGAGGGCTACAGATCCAAAACTTGTATGTCCTCCTCTGCTCCTTGTACTTTTGTTCAAGGAACTGCCTCCTTCCCAGTCTAGATCAAAGCTAGTAGACAGCTTTACCTCTTTCTTCCTTCATGCGCTTAACTCAAACCTATCAATTCTCTTTCTGCTACTTTATTGATATCTGCCCCTTTTTTCCACCATTTCTACCACCATCCTAGTTAACTGCTTATTACAGTTCATTTGGGCTCCTTAACTGAGGAGGAGTAAGAAGTCAATCAGCCTCCTAATTGACTTCTTTTAAGTTTCTCTCCACTCTACATCATTTTATACATTGCTGAATAATAAATATAATTCATAAAGTACAGTTCCTTTAGTGAGGAACATAGTTCCTCACTAAAATGACACTCAACAGCCACTGCCTACTCGCAGAAGAAAACAAAACTACAGGAGGTTCTGCATGCTTCATTGCTACTAACCTTGCTAGTCTTATATCCTCTACTCCTCTAAACATCTCCGTATTTCAACTAAAGGAGACTATTTGCAATAAACAACATGGGTCTTTTTTGTAGCCCCATTTTTCCATTAATTTTTTCCAGCTATTCCCTCACCTTGAGCACACTTCTTCCTTAATACTGGCCTTTTAAAATTATTCCTCCTTGTCTGGGCCCAACTCAAACATCGTTGTCCTTATATATGCCCTCACTGAACGGTTACACTGGAGCGTGGACCACATCTGACTGGAGTGAGGCTCTGCCTCTTCATCTCCAATGGAAGAACCTGGCCACAGTACACCTCCGTTTCTTCCCTCCCAGCTTTTATGGTATTTGCTCAGATATTTTACTTCTGCACGTTATAAAGCCAACAACATATGGTTATTTCAATTACCTTTTAAAGACAGTAATAAGAAAAACACAAGTCTTATTTACCCACATATTGTACCTTCTGGTGCATTTAATCTTTGGCCAGCCCACCCACCACTGGGCTAAATCCTCTATCTGCGAATTCTCTATCTGAAGCCCCATGAATTATCTGGTTTTCCAGCCACGCTGGTATAAGAGGAACCAATCCCAGCCCTGTGTGAGCTTTGAGGGTTGTTTCAGGTTTGTTGTTGTCGTTTTGCTCCTTTCAGGTGGTTCTTTCCCCACCTGAAGATGGCTTTCTCATACACATGCACCCACCACGAAACCCTTGGAAGAGACCTAGAGTCCTCCTTTCTCTGCCCAACTCTCTCCTTTCCAGTGACCCACCCTGAAAATTCTAGCTACCATGGCTTCCCAAACTCCTAGTTCCATTTCTCACCTCAAGATGACCCTGAGTCTGCCTGGTTTCCTCTCCCTTCTCGTGGCCTGGAATGCCCAGGCAACCAGATGGCTCACTTCCCTTGTCTGTTTCCCATCTCTCAGGGACCACTGCTCTGCCTTACCTCATTTCGAAGTGGTGAAAGCTGTTTTCCATACCCTTGATCTGTCTTCTCAGTTAGCAGAGTAAGCCCAATCTCTGTTACTCCCTCCTGACCAGAAGAACTGGTTTTGTAGTGTCCCAAATGTAAAGACCCCTTTCAGCTGTTACTTAGAGGAAGTCCCTGAACCAGTTGGAACCACTAGATAAGTGCAGAGAAGATTCAGGTGTCAGGCTACCTTGTAAACAGTGCCAAAACAAGGGCTGGTCCTATCTGGGGGTTCCACAGGGAAATCAGGTGCAATTTTCTCCAAGAAAATAGCTCAGGGTTTAAAATTTTAAAACTTTGGATACATATCAGAGATAGAGTTTTTGAGTACCAAAACCTGTGAGACCAATTGTAGCGTGTGATCTGAAGACCTGACGCTTAATTAAATCAATTCCAAAAAACTTTCACATACCAACTATTTATTCAAACTACTCCTCCTTCACCTGTGTGTCTGAGAGGCTCTGTCTGTGATGTATGTATTTTCCAATAAGCCAGAATCCAGGAGAAATAGTGTGTGTGTATATATTCTGTCTATTGGACTTATGCAATGGAAGGAAACCTTTCCTGATGCCTTGTCTAACTCCCTTAATTCCTTCTATTTATCCGTACATTGTAATCCCCCATCTTATCCAAAACTTCCAATTCCTTAACCTTTCTCCAGCACACCTGGGATGGTATAGCAGGAAAATAGCACCAACATGCCTTCTGACATTCTATCCCCATCTTTCCATCAGTGTGACAAGTTTCAAACCCAATTTAAAACTACTGGAAACCAGTATCTCCTACATCTCACCTACCACTTTCACCCTGTGATCTAAACAAACAGTGCTATGGTTGATAGGCACTTTGAGACACACACAGAAACAGGTTCCCTCAATCTTAATGGAAAGAGGTAGAAATGCAAAGAAAGGTAAGCCAGCAGGAAAAGCGAGCCAAGAAGAAAGGGGCCAATCATAACTCCTCTGGGGCTTCAAAGCAGGGACAGTGGGTTTCACTGATGAGGAATCTGAGACTGCAGACAAAGCTGTACTAACTTGCCCAAGGTGAACGTGCATTGAGTATCAACATTAAGATTCTAGTTCAATTCTGTTGGTCGCCAGAGCCCATATACCATGTTGTCCCCACGCCTTTACATTTCCACTATAGTTTGGACAGTTCCAGATGGTGTCACTTCTAGGCCTTCCACACAGTATCTTCGAATGACAGGGGGCAGATGCATAGTGTAGGTGCCTGATATTGATGCCCTGAGGAGTTTTAGAATTTGGGGTTTTGAGGTTTGAGTTGCAGCAGCGGTGGTAGTGGAGGTATTTTATTGATATTCTTGATGCTCTGAATTTAGCTTGACCCTCTAGTTATACAGTAATCATATTTCTAGCTAAAGCATATTCATTTGGAGGGATTCCTTTCTCTTCCCAATTATTTAATAATATTTCTTGAATAACGACACCAACCCAGGATTGAAATGACATCACCCCAAGACTGCCAAGTACTTCTGAGTCAGGAATAAGGGTCTGAGAAAGTAGAGTGAGGAGCATGATTTCACTGGAAAGCCAATGCAGTGACTGTTTGATCAGAATTGTGGACCCTTAATTGGGTCCACATTTTGGTTTTGCTAGTTTGCTGAGGATTTCAAGGCAAGAGTCATAGTGTGCTTATGAAAGGAGAGGAGGCAGGGAGAGAGGAAGGGAAGGAAGGGAAAGAGAAAAAGGAAGAAACAAGGAAGGAAGGGAGAGAGGGAGGGAAGGAGAGAGGAAGGGAAGGAGAGAGGAAGGGAGGAGAAGAAGAGAAGGAGAAGGAAGAAGGAAGAAGGAAGAAAGAGGAAGGAAGAAAGGAAGGAGGGAGGGAGGAGGAGAAGAAAGAAGGAAGAAAGGAAGGAAGGAAGGGAGAAATAAGAAAAGAAAAGAAAGAAAGAAGAAATATTCCTATTCAAGTTCTCAGAGTAAAGGGAAAATCCCTAGGATCACCGCCAATTGTCATGGGAGAAATTTTTCTTCCTGATCTATTTTTGGCAGTCAGTTCAACTTCATGCATCATTGTTTTACTTATGGCACATACAGTAGCCAGAGAAAAATCCTTAATATCTTTTCTGTCTGGTGGGAATCTTATATTCCTATGCACAGTGAAAAATGGCCTGATCACAGTAATTTTTTTTTTCTTTAAGCATCATAGTGTTTTAAATATCCTCTGAATCTGTGGAACGCATTTCACAGGAATAGGATTCTTACAATATATGGAACACAGAGACCATGGTACAAATTAGGAGAGAGCATAGAACAGGTGGAGGAACATCATTTTTACAGAAACTGTTGATGAAGACACAGCCGTGGAGTATAAAGACTGTGACAGAACAGAGACGGGTGCCTAGGTGGTGGAAGCGCTCATGTTAATGAGTACAGTATTTTTTTCCTCTGAAAGTAAACTAGCACTCAAATAGTTAAGCAAAGTAAGAAAATTAGATTTAATCATGGGACAATCATTAACAAATAGCCTAGGTTAATTTAAGATTTTCACCACTCTAGCCTTCATTTGCATTTTAACCTTCTGGAAAAAGCCATGTTTCATGGTAGTTCCTAGTGAATCACCATAATTCTCTGCTTCGGTTGTTTTTATCCTTTAGTGGAGATTTTTCAAAAACTTGAACTCTTCACGGGAAAATCTCTGCAACATTAGAAACTGACTCACGTTTCCTAGTTTTTCATGAAACAATGACATTTTTTCCCCTTTGATGCTATCATCTCACTCCACAGGAAATTTTACTACCGGGCCACTTTCATCTCTTTCCTGGTTTGAAGATAAATGATCCCTGGTCTCCTTTAGACCTGCATAAATCACAAAGCAATCTACTTAGAGATGCTGTGGCAGCAGCTTCAACTGGAATCAAAGGGACAGTCAGAAATATTCAGACTGTTTACACAAGGAGTAACCGATGCAGGGTAATCCAAATACTGTGCTGCCTTTTCTATTCCATGCAAAGCATGGCACTCGGAGCTGTTGGAAGCATGAATTAGCCCATGCCTGACATCAAGCACCATGGCTACCATTGCAGGTAACTCAGTTCTCTGCACCTCCTTAGCTGGAATATGGCCCTGCTATAAGTTAAATTCTTCCAACAAATACATTGATCAAATCCATTTTCTTGAGTTGTTTTTTAATTGTTGTTCATTGTGTTTTATTAAACAGAAACATTAATGGGATACTAAGTAGAAGAGAGAAAAAAGTTACTACCCATCATCCTGGCATCTAATAAACTAAAATATTTCTATGTGTCTATGCAGATGCATTTAAAAAAGAAAAAACAGGCCTATGGGGGCAGAGAGATAATTTTCCATTGCTCTTTTTTCACTTAACAAAGGCCTTTTTCTTTTTGCATGCCTGATCTTCCTATCTGTCCAGGGATGGAATTACAGCAGGCGACGAGACATATATTTATTAAACTTGCACCCTATTGTACCATGAGACTTTAAAAGACCGTGTAAAGAAGTGATTACAAGCCCAGGCTCTGCGAACAGGTAGTTTGAACTCAAGTTGTGCCATTACTGGTCCAGGGACCTTGGGTTGATTATTCTCTGTATCTGGGCCTCCAATTTTATCTCTATTTAAAAATGAGAACAATGCCAGCATCCCCTTTAGGCAGGCTATTGTGAGAACTAAATAAGACAGAGTACATAAAATCTATAACCTATGACCTGGCTTTTAGAAACTACTCAATAGGTGTTGACTGTTTATTATTATTAATAATAAAGAATTTTTTAGTTAATACATTTATGCAGAAAGATAAAAGGAAATTCCCTCCCTGCACTTATGACGGGCAGGGTCCGATCTGTTATTGTGTTTACGTTATGCAAGTTCCCCAGATCTGCCAGTACACTCTCCTCCCGACATAGGGTAAACATGCAAAGGGCCAGCCCCACTGTACACTGGTGCAGGACCTGAGCTTTGATCTCACATTAGAGGAAGGGGTCTCAGATGGCCTCGGCACCCAGAACTGTAGCAATAAGAGGGAAACCTTGACATCAGTCAAGTTTTACTGCCACATTGTGTGCAAAAGGCCTTGAGAAGTGAAGTGAGCTGTCCAAGTGAGCCCTGAACAGGACCCAAACACAGTCTGCCAGCCCCTTTCACCTCTGTGCATCTCTTCCCTTCTGCTCCAGGATATCTACACAGATTCAGGCTGAGAACCTACCTCCCAGCCCTGAAGTCTCTCTCAGCCTGCTTGCTTCTATGGTGAGGTCACCTTTCCTGGAAATACCTATGATTTCTTTTTTGAAACACTCAGCCAAGAGTTTGGCAATGAAATCAGCAGAACCAAAACTAGTAATTAGATGTTGAGCATAAGTGAAATCTTTGAGCTGTCAAAACCACATTCAGGTCTAGAATGTCATTTTCTTAGACTTCACAAATATGAGAGGAAACTGATGGGAAGCCGAGTTTACCACCCAAAATACACCTTTGGGGATGCTGATTTTAAGCTGGTTCTTTTTAAGAAACAAAAGACGAAGGAAAATTTTTTGACTTCCTCTTGCCTAAAAGGGTTTTAGACAGCAGACGGCTCCAGGAAGGGTGATGGCATCACAGATAACTACAGTTTAATATGAACGAGTGTGTGATAGAGAGGACCCTGGCAAGGCTCACTGTTCAAAGCTCTCCTGCATCCCACTGTTAAAGATGGCCCAGTAAACATTTATTCACCCAACATTTGCCTGTTCAGTTCCCTGTGAGTTGCTTTCTGGCTATATCAAGTGCCAGACCACAACCCCTCTTCTCAGTAGCTCCAGTGTGGCATGTAACGCCCAGTCTGTCCTTGGGTCTCACTCCTACGGCACCCCCAAATGCATGTCTGTAATATCAACTTTCAACACTTTCCCCTGTTAATCTGTCTCTGTTACATTTGACTACTAATGCAACTAGAAGAATATGTAATGTGGGAGGAAGGGGGTTTTTCATGTCCCCAATGGACCATCTGTTCTTTTCCTTTTATTTCCTAGTTACTTTCTGTATCTGTGTTTAATTATTCATTCCTTTCCTTGCCACTAGGAGAACCCAGATTGTCCTAATAGATGATTTCAAGGTAGTTACACTTCGGCCTAAAACGGGAAGTGCTCATTATTTCATAGTCAGGAAATCCATTCTCAAGAATACAATCATAACATACCAAAAGTTTTATTAAAGGATGAGTAAGCAACTGAATTACAGTTTATCTACAAACCTATCACTATTGTTAATCAGAAAAAAATACATTTCTGATAAGGTTTGTCATCTGAAGTAACCTTTGCCCTATAGATGTCTGTACCTTTGTTTTTGCCCATCAGTGTGTTAAAAATACATTTAGCTTTTGTTTGCTTTATCAGAGAAACCTCAGGTGATGTGCATGTAATTGTTTTT
This sequence comes from Noctilio leporinus, assembly GCA_004026585.1. Taxonomy (NCBI): domain Eukaryota; kingdom Metazoa; phylum Chordata; class Mammalia; order Chiroptera; family Noctilionidae; genus Noctilio; species Noctilio leporinus. Next base: position 14,570 of record PVIW01001508.1, on the reverse strand, counting down.
TAGAATTTTAAAGAAATAAAGCTTTAGACACTTCCAACATCCTGCATCCACTACCTCAAATTAGCTAAGTTGAGTGTTGCCAAGGAAAGAGAAATGGATAAAAACAAGGAGCCAATTAGCTCAACTTTAACATGACAATAATTGTTTCAAAAAACAGCTATAAATGCTTGGTTCTCTGAAAGAGGCTAAACGTTACGGAAGTACAATATAACTCAAATCACTTTAAATTTCCACAAGTTGCAAATGAGTGTGAGTTGAGTTAATAGGATGTTTACGGGGTTTACTTTTCTTCTTTCAGAACAACGCTAGGGTTTATAAGAAGATATTATTTCTCATGCCTGCTCTTAGGAAGTCTTGTTTCCTTTTCTCTTTCCATACATCCATATTCTCTACCATGCAGACTCAACGCTTTGTTACCGTCCCCAATTCATAGCAAGGAAAGAGAAGCTCTGCCTTGCACATTGCAGTTAAGCAAAATCAATACCTATTTACCACGCAGCTACTGTGTGTCCAAAGCAATACAAGTGGCTGTGAAAAATGGAAACCTTTGTGCCTGAATTATGGGATGTACAATCTATACCATACTTCCTCGTGACCCAGGTAAGGAGAGCCCAAACGATGAGCTCAGCGGGGAGTGGGGGTCTGGTAGGAGAGCAGTTAAAGAGCTGCTGGGTGTTACAGGCTCCTCCTCCACCTTTCAGACACTGGAGCAGGCCTTGGCAGGCCCTCACTTGGAGAATCTTTTTCCGGTTTCCAAATCTTCCACGTAAGCGCCTCCCAATAGGAGCTACCATTTACTGACCTCCTGCTTTGAGCCAGGCTGAGCAAATTCAGTCTTTGTAACAATCTTATAAAGTAGCAGTTGGGACCCCTATTTTATAGGCATGGAAACTGACAAACAGTTCAAGCTGTTCCATTACTTTTTTTTTTTAACATTTGTTAAAAATTAATAAAGGGCAAAGCAGGAATTTGAACTCAGGACTGACATCAAGCCAAACCCCTCAATCAGATTCTGATCACCTACTGCCAGTATCTTTACCTCCCACCTCCACTTTCATTCATTCCCCAAAGCTCCCTTCATCCAGGAAGATCAGAATCATTATAAAGAAACAGAAAGGAAAAGTTTGGTGCCAGAATGTAAACCTTGGGTATAGCCATCAACAGCCTCTCTTTTACCATTATTATTGTACTAAGCGATAGAACATGAAATGTTGTCGCCCAGAGTTGTACTAAAGATATATTGACTAAATATAAAACCAGCCCATTAACTTTCAAAAATGTCCTTCTCAAAATTCCATATGGCATGTGCAAATTAATTAAGCTCTAGTGCTATAAACTGAAGATAATCAGCTTTAACCAACTGAACAGCCACTATCCCATCCCATAGCCAGAATACCACCAAATAACTAAGCACCTTTCTGATATAAAAAGGCACATAAACATTTTATTATAAAATGACAGTATACTTATCCCAATGAGCTAAATAAAGGTCGCTGCTTGATTCTCAAGATTTTTCTACTCAGAAAGAGATCTGGAATTAATACTAGGTTCCCAGCACCCATCAGGTCCTCTGCTGATGATGAAGTTGGTGATCTAAGGTCAGTAAAAAAACTTGCTAACTCAGTTTCAAAACTGATTCTTTCTAAAGGGTAATAATCACAGCAATAATGCTATTTTTGATCTGTGTAGCAGTTAAGAGGATGATTTTATTTTTAACAAAGCTGGGTATATCTTCAACTCTAGAACATTGCAACAAATTACTTAACCTCTCTAAACCCCATCGATAAAATGTGAATAATAAGGACTTTCTACTTTAATTTTTTATTGTGTTTTTTCCATTACCATTTAACCCCCTAATCCCCTCCCCCTGCAATCACCTCACTGTTGTCCATGTCTATGAGTCCAATAAGGACTTTCTCACTGGGTCATCACAAAAATCATTTACGGTCCTGCCCCTTGGCACAATGCCTGGTGCACATTGAAGGGCATTCAGTAAAGGGTAGCTGTTATTTGGAAGTATTTATGGAAAAGAGAAAAATTCATTGGGGGATTAAGGTATGGGGCTCTTGGGAGGATAAAGATTGGCTTGCTATTCTTACCTTTAATTTCTTTCAGAGGTACTTGCATTCAGTATTCATCCATCAAAACCCCATGAGCTCGTTGCAGGCCATTCACACATATGGTCCCGGCTCTGGTACAAGAATAGGGATGGATTGCTCAACGGGAATTGCTGTGTTTTTATGTTTCAAGTGCTATTTTTCCCTGAGGCTTTCAGCATGTCACTTTATTTCAAAAACAAGTGGCTCACGTGTCTACCATGTGCTGAAGCTCACTGTCAGAGATTCTGTTTATTCACAGAAAGGTCAGCAACTGGGAGGAAACTTTATTTTCACTCCAGGCTGGTGTGCAGAACTACAAAGAGTCTGAGTGCTTAGTGGTGCTTATTGCTGAGCGGTCCTGCGGTCAGCGATCCCTTCACCCTTCATTCCCAGGACCAGCAGGCATTATTGTGCTATGTTGCAGAGTAAGCTCCTCTAGGTTCCCTGGATATATTAAATTAATGCAGTGCCACAGGCCATGTAAACTGAAACATGGAAGAAAAGATTTTTCTTGTGATTCTACCAGAAAGGACTTGCGATTTTTGCTGTTTGGCCTCTTGATTGCTATTACAGAGGTCCCTTTTTTTGCTTAATGGTCCAGAGTCTGCCCAAGCTTATTGTTTGATTGAAAAACAAGCCCTGGAGGAGCTGGGGACAAGGAGAGGCTGCATTATCCAGCCAGGGCTTCCCACTGACTGGGAGAGCTACCCAGTTCCCGGAGCTCCTTGAGCCACGAATTCCCTATTCAGAAAACAACTGTGTGGCCTTTAAAACACTCCATCCTCACTCTAAAGAGCTATATTCTACTACTGTCTTTTCAAATTTACCCCTTTGTCAAGTATCTTATTTCCCTAATGATGAATAGTATGGAACAGAATTAACTGCTACCTAGAAGATATATGTAATTAAGTTTGTGTACAATTTTCTATAACTAATAGGCACTGGATTTCAATTTTATTTGTAATTACTAACTTAAGGCTTAAAATGTCTATGTATTAAATAGATATATTGTACCATTTTATAGCTGCTTCTTCTCAGATTAATGAAATCGCATAAAACACCACCCACACAGATGATAAGCCTCATTCTATCACCAGGAAGCGTAATTAGCAAATTAAAAAGTTGGAGTTACACTCACACTTATATTCCCGAGGTTTTGCTCTCACTTAAGTAAAGCTCTTGGTCTAAATCACAGTGTTTATAATATGGTACTAACTAAATATGTTTGCTTTTCACAATTATGTTTTTATTTCCCATTTTGCATTTTATAATATAAAAGCCAGGTTTTGTTTACACTTTGATTTACTACAGATTTTTCTAAATAATATCATCTGAAAATAGAAGCACAAACATGCATTTTTGTCCTCAATGAGGTTCTATCCCGTCCTGGCTGGTAGCATGCCCATTGAAATATCAGTGCTTTCAATTTAGAAAATCTCATACTTTTCCTATTACCTTCAAAAATATTCTTGGGACGAAGAGGCAAAGAAGGGGAGCAGTTTCGTCAAGAACCTAGTATGGTCGAACAATGGACATGGACAACAAGTGGGATTGACTTTGTGGGGGAGTGGGAGGGTGGGGAAGGGGGACAGAGGGGAGTAAAAAGGGGATGGATATAATACAACAACAATACAATTAAATTTTAAAAAATATTCTTTGATGAAAAGGTTATTATCTTTCTTTAGTCTGGATTCTCTGCACATCTCTGAAATAACAGGATATATAAATCGGTTTCAGAAGTAGTACTCAGGAAACACAGGAAACTCTGAAATGAGGGGCAGACACAACTTCTAGGAAAACATTCCCTCAGATATATAAGGGTCAGCTGGCCAAGTGCACAAGACATAAATATATTGTGATTGAGTACACAGGTTGAATCATGGAGCATCATGACGTTCAAATCCTAGCTCTGCCTCTTACAAGCAGTATGACATTGGGCAATTATTTAATCTTTCTAAGTTTTCATTTCTTTATTTGTAATATGAAAATACTGCCTACTTCACACTCACAAAAAGGATTCATGCAAAAATTTAAAAAGATAATATACATATCGTGCCCATACATAATAATCACCCTTAAGTCATGGTGGGTATTGTTATTGTTAGTATCATTGTTATGTCTATTTCTACTAGTATTAATAAATCAGAAAGAACGTGACCATGGGACTGAGTGCGCACCATGGTTTTGGCCATGACATTCAGGCAGCAGCATTCGCTTCCCTCAGAGGGTCCTGCTGTGTCCTTGGTGAGGGAATTGGAGCTCAAAGGCAGGCAGAGAACTGACAGCATTGCGGATCTCTAAGGAAGCTTGAAACATTCTTCCCAGCCCTGCCCGAGGCTGTGTCCCTGCCTACCAAGCTTATTTCTGCTCTCTGGCACGTCCTCCATTTCTCCGTTCCCATTCCGGTCTTCCTAACTCACTTTGTGTCCCTCTTGCAAGAGTCATCACAACACCTCAGTTCAGTGACAGAGAGGTTGGATAACTCTCATCATGTCACTGCTCCTGCTGACGGAAGAGGGAGAGTAGAAGATGGGACTCCAGCAGGGGATAAATATTGAACTTGGCAAGTCACGTACAGGTACATTCCATTATTGATTGTAAAATAATTTAGTGAATTATTTTTCAAAAAATAAAATAGAAAATATCAGCACATACTCCATGCAATAAGCTAAGTATTATTTAGTTAACCTTTTATTTCGGTTATGTGTGTCTGGCTGTGTCTATGTAAACATGTGCGTACATTGGGTTGCAATGTAAAGCATATTTCCTTTTGTTCTCATTTGGGATAGGAGAAGTTTAAGGTCCTTTTTAGCTAGAAAGGCTTTGGTTCAACTCTTGGAAATATGTAGAACTGAGATCCAAAATATCAGTAGTTATTAGGTTTAATTGTGTTGATCTATTTTTTTTTCCAATAAGAATATAAATTGTCTTCTCATCTGTAAATGAATGTTTTGAAAGAATATATGTAGGATCTACAATGAATCCTTCAAGAAGATGGGATATCTTCTGGGAATTAGATTACCATGTAACATGAACTCAGTGATTGGTGCTGGCAGCGTGCTTGGGACTCTATGACCCACCTCTTTGGCTCAGTAGCCCACGTTTGTATCCAGGCCAAGGGAACTGGTCCTGCTAGTAAAGACTGAAGAGGTCGGGGAAGCTGCTGGGAGGAAGGGAAGGGAGATTGTCTCCCAGTGAGCACTCGTGCATGAACTTTCACACTCAAACATAAGTGCACACCAAGAAGCCAGAAGATGTATGGTGCATCTGTCAAGCTTCTTATAGGCCCATGGGAATGTATTATGGGTCAGTAACAGAGACCTGTTTGGAATCCTGGCCTGCCCAGGATTCCAAAGCTTTCTGAAACCAGTTTTTCACTCTGCTTCTCTTTGGCATGGAATAAATCACTTCATTCTCCCTTTCATGCAGACAGTTAATTAATTTACATTGAGAACTAACTATAAGTGCCAAGATGATCAGACACTCCAAATGTTGGTCGGCACAGATTCTCCCTATTTAAAAAAACAAAACAAAACTGTAAACAGGGAAGTATTTTATAATCAGAAGATACTCAGCAAATATGAAATAAAAGCAAGGGTGTCTGGTTGGAAGGTGTTGCCTATTGGCTCTCCAAACAGTCACAGTCCAAATGGGGCCAAACAGCTGCAAATGCTCATATTGCAGCCCAGGTCCTCTCTCCCTCTTTTCCATCCTTGGCTCACCACAGTCCTATGAACACATGAGCTCTTCAGATGATAAAATGCGGTCTGCTTGGTTTAAGCCACCAAATTCCAACCCCATTGGCCTACATTGAGAACACACCCAAACCACGTTTTCTGTCCTTGTGGGTTTCCAAATCATGACCGCATATGTATAGACTGCTCAGTCTCCTTGTTACTACTGAAAATGGTTAGTCTCAATCATTACTAGTGACCTTTCTATCTCAGCCCTTAAAGGAATGCCAGAACACAAAGTCTGGAGGATACCTTAGCTTTATCACCAGGTATGAACACAGAGCCAAAAGGGAGACCCCCCCAAATTCAGCATCTTCTTTTCTAGTTAGTTGATGTTGTGCAGTGGGTTTGTACTAAGGTAACTATTTGCTTTTCGAATTATGTAGCAGCAATTCTAGCTCATTTTCCATATAAATAATGTATTAATAATTGGAACATGTGCCCTGGGAGAGGTTTGCAATTGGAAAAAATTTTAAATCAAAGCAATAAGCTCTATAAACAAATCATAGCTTTTTAAGTAGCTTTCTAAGGCTTGCTACAATTAGTCATGAGCTTAAGAACCCAACCCCATTATCTTTCTATTAAACATAAGTCTCATATGCTTTGTGGCCATCATTTCAAGAATAAATACATTGCACCTTCCTTTGTATGTCTTCAGTATTGACAAAGTCCTCTGCTTCAGGAATTTTGATTATTGATATGTTAACCATCATTTCCAAATCAAAACTCTAGACACAGTTCCTACGATTAATTTGGTCTGACTTCATGATCTCCTTGAAAATGTCTCATCCAATCAAATTTTGGCCATCCCTTCCCATTTATTTTGATGTTACAGAATAAATATATTCCTTTAAAATAGAAATTTAAAGGAAAATAATTCTGATCCAATTTTAAACTCTTTTCAAATTACCTAACTATATTCATAACTCTTGGGAAGACTCACTGTCTCCCCCCACCACTCATACCCCTGTTTTAGTCCATCACCTTTGTATTGTCCCCAGTTTGGCAGGACCTTTTAACTAGAGTATTCTCCAACTTTACAATGAAAATGACAGCACATACATACACATGACTGCATTGAATCTGAGATAGCATGCACATGTGTCCTCTTAAATACCTGAAATCCTTCATCCTATGACTCAATTTTTGTGACACATTTTATTGTATTACTGCCCTGAGTCCTTCTGTTACTATTTATGAACTGCTAGAATTTCTCAGTTGTTTTGTTGATTTGTGGAGACAATGGGTCAGAATATCTGAAACTGGGGCTGTCCCAGAAAAACTAGACACATAGTCCAGGAAAGAAGCAGACATCCCTCCTCAGAAGCAAAGGGGTCATGGAGGCATGTCCCTCGAACAGTATCCTGAGCAGCAGGACCCCACACAACTGTCAGTTAAAAGGGGGAGATTCCTGTGATCTTCACCATCACAGCTACATTTTTGGGTGCTTTGGGTTCTCGGGTCATCCCAAGCACTGTCTGTGCACAACTCATTTAGCATTGATAAAAGCCTTTATTAATCCTATTTTATAGTTGAGGAAATGGGCATGGAGAGGTCACTTTGAACTGATAGAACCTGATAGGATCTGAACCTAAGACTTTCTGATTCCAGAGACAGTGCTCTGGGATCTGAATCTGCTCCTGGACCAAATGTAATGCCCCCTAGACCTTCAAAAAGCTTCACACCACTGAGTGTCATTCCAGCCTGGGACCTTGAGTCAGTCTTTACAACAGAACAAAGCATGTCCTCTGGGTCCTAAACAAAGGAACATGTCTTCAGTGGGATAAGCAGTCGGGAGGCATCTTTTCATTTTATTCTTTGCTTAATTCTCACACCTAATGTAATTTACCATTCCTGACTCCTCACACGTTCCCCTTCAAAGGGTTCTTTATTTGACTATGTATTATCATAATTAACATTTATTGGACACATTACTGTGCAAACTACAGAGGAAGGTAGACTTCCCCCACCCACTTTTTGCTTTTGCACCAAATATTTAGATTTTAAACATGTTTTTGGCAGGTTAATTTTGTGTGAGAAATAGAGCATTTGCAGGAAATGTCAGATGCTTATTTTGTAGTCAGTGTTAAGCAGTAATTAATTTACCCCACACAAAGATTGGACTTAGCAAGCAAGCCCTGTCTACCTACTGTCATGGGAGGAAGGCAGGGACCATGATTCTTTCTTGTCACAATTTTTAGGAAATGGACATTTTTCACTCTTAGTGAAATGCCATGGCCAGAAGGGGCAGAGGAGGTGGCTGTTGGTGGCCAGCATGGCATCTGGGCACCTGGGTCAGAGGCATTAATGGAAGTCTTTGCTTATCCCTTCTATTGTAATGGATAAATACAGGCCAACTTTTTTGTGCTAAACATTTTTCAGAGACATGAAAAGTGACATATGTAGTGTACTTATTCCTCTTTTACCATCTTCTGAATAAGGCTAGCAGCACATCAAAATACCTCACTCCAGCATGCTAGCTTCCAAACATCCTGCCCAGGCTGCATTTCTACTCTAGAGGTGTAGTCCGAAGGCCAGGCATGCAATGGTTTCCATTTAAGAAAATGTGCCATTTTCACGTGGCATGACATTGAAGATGGTAAGATAAAAGAGAACGCTAAACACTAGACTGACAACATTTTTTATTCATAGTTCTCAACCACCAAAAATACGGTCTCATGAAGGTAGCAGAAAGTCACGTCTCTGGAGTAACATTACAGGACAACTGCAAATTTCCCCTGGAAGGCTATGCATTTCACAAAAAGCCAGGAGGGTCGTTCATGACCAATGAACAGGCTTGAGTGTTAAATCTAAATAAACCATGGAACAGAAAGGAATTTAGTCCAATGCCTTCACTCTCTAGCTGGAGATCATCTGTATTATTCATGGCCACACAGTAAGTAGCGGAGCTGGGATGTGAACACAGAGTTTTTTGGTCATTTAATCTAGAACTCTTGCCAACATACCATGCTGTCCCTGCTTTTTTAACCCACAACACAAAAATAGACAGCAGTGAATACATAACTTCAAATCCCCAGGTCCTGAACCATTTGAGTATCTTCATAAAGCCTGTGGGCCCAGAGATGAGGACTCCAAATCATTTACCATGGATATTCCTCCAGAAAGTCCTAGATATTTTAACAGAAGACACTTGGAAGAGGGCTCCTATTTAGCCTGCAGGTAAAGCATCCCATCCAGGGTCCAATCTGATTGGTCAGAACCTATGTGTTCTACCATTTGTTAGATATTTTCAAATATCATCCCTGCTTACTAGGAGATCCTGAAGGTACCAGAGCATTGAATTTATACAAATCACTTTAATTATACTGACAGGAGGCAATATTTGCAGCTTGTTACGCCCAAATTATTCAGGTAATGGGGGGAAAATGTTTAAATTATGCTGAAGACAGCAATAGAGCCGCCCCTTTTAGCTGCCTTAATTTTCTTTCCCATCCCTGTAAATTCTAGCCATGTAAGAACAAGACCTCTGACAAGGGGGTAGCCTTTTAAATGTTTGCTTAATAGTCTCAAGTAGTTTGCTAAACCACCGTCAGAAGCCATAAAAAGGTCATGCTCTTTCTATCTTGTTCATCACATAGTTTTGGGGCCTTGTTTGCAAAAATAACTGGAATTATAGAAAGAAAAGGATCCACTGGGTTGCTCTACACCCGATATAGAATTGCATTATTGCAAACCAGCTCAAGTGAGAAAAGTCATCCAATCTCTTGGCCTATGGATGAAATAATGAACTGCTACTGGTCTGTAATAAATATTGTACGTGTCGAATTAAAGAAAGCTTGGAATTTTTGCCCTTGGTGTCTGATGTGGTGCCTCAGATTTAAGTTTCCTCATCTCATTTTGCTGTGGCAAAACTGTAGTGCTGTAATGTAAGGACCAAACATTTTAAAGAACAAACCTACAATATTGGCAAGTCCCTCTAATAGAAGGGACCTTTAGAGATGATGTCACATTTTCCATGGGGAAGATTAGTTCCTGCTGTGACATTTAGATGATTTTTTAAAGAGCTACTACATAAATTTAGCAATACATGATTCGTAGAGTATCTTAAGCTTTGGATAAAGTTCTCTTTCTCTTCACATCCATCCTTGGTGTTTCATTGTTTTGTTTGGTTTTGTTTAATGGCATCTTATTGGTGGTTATTTTCAATTGACTAATAAATGGAATGTCTTCTCAGTACATTGTGTGAGTGAGCTAAGGATAACCTATCCCTTCTGAATCAGCCACTGCGAGGCCTTCAGGGAGGATGGCTGACCCTGCTCAAGGCTGATGTATGTGGCTTTTCTGTAAGGCAGTGGAGCCTTTAGACTACAGCACACTCCATTCAAAGGTCATGTTTCTCATCTATTTCAATCAGTTCTATTTGCAAACTTAACTCCAAAAGATTTTATGGCTCTTTAGATTTTTACTCCAGCTCCTATTTAAAATCTGTAACACCATACCTTTGTTTCTCCCATATAACTGTCAAAGTAATCCTTGAGAGAATGGCCCAGGGGAAGACCATCTAAAATTCATTTAAGAAAGACCAAATGTTGAATCTCAGTATTTCTGTCTAGTCTGGAAATTTGGGGTATCCTTGCTAACTGTCTGAGCAGAAATTGTCCAATTTGCTTTCATTGTTTTTCTTCTTCTCCTCTCTCTCTCTCTTTCTTTCTTTCTTTCTTTCTTTCTTTCTTTCTTTCTTTCTTTCTTTCTTTCTTTCTTTCCTTCTTTCTTTCTTTCTTTCTTTCTTTCTTTCTTTCTTTCTTTCTTTCTTTCTTTCTTTCTTTCTTTTTTAATCATCACCTGAGGACATTTTTGTTTTCACTGCTTTTAGAAAGAGAGGAATGGGGAAAGAGAGAGAGAGAAACATTGATGGGACAGAGAAGCATCGTATGTGTCCCAACTGGAAATTGAACCTGCAACCTGGGTATGTGTCCTGACTAAAACTGAACCCATGACCTTTTGGTCTATGGGACAATGTTCCAACCAGCTGAGCCACACCAGCCAGTGCTGCTTGGGTTATTTTTCAAGCTGAATTATTAGCCTGACTTCACCAAAACAATTCAGGTCTGCAGATCCACTTCAGGTTCCAAAAGAAACATAAATACATTCCCTAAGTAAGGAAAAATAAGAGAAAGGAGTCAGGAATCCCTAACTAGTCTTAGAGTTCTTAGAGAAAATGTTAATGCTCTCAGTTAAATAAGGTTTATAATGTACTAAAGAAGATTTTAAATTGAGTGATGTCAGTGCTGGGTGACAGGGCCTATGGATGTAGCAGTGCTGGATTAAGTCCAGAGATTTGGTCACTGCCCCGCCACTAACTGACTCTGCCGTGTTAAGTAGAGTATCTCCCCTCCTGATGCTCAATTTTCTCATCTGTAAAATGGTACAATTGGCCTTGGATCCCGAAGGTCCCATTCAACTCTAACATGTTGAGGCTGTGAGTCCGTAAAATACCCGAGACAGCTAAAATAAGAGGAGGAGGCAGGTGGTGTGTTGGGCTCAAGAGCTATGACTAGGAAGAGCAATAGGAATCAAGAAGGGGGAAAAAAGAAGACACAGCTGTATTTGAAACAAATAATACTTTTAAGAAGATCTGGAAAGTAACTTAACAAGGTAAAAACTAACAGCAAAGTCCATCTCCAAAAGTGGGGAGAGCAGAATTGACAAACAAAACATATAATTAAAAGGCAAAGAGCATAACAAAAATTAAAATACTGGTCATGGTATGATAAAAAAAAATAAATAAATAAAGGAACCATGGACATGGACAACAGGTGGGATTGACTTTGGGGGGAATGGGTGGGTGGGTGGGGGGACAGAGGGGAGCAAAAAGGGGATGGATGTAATACAACAACAATAAAATAAAAAAAAAAAAAGTATCCAGCGAAAATTTAAGACATCATATATTGATTGATATGGCCAAATTCTTAAAAAGAAAATCTGTGCCTAGTGATCAACACACATTTTTTTTTTTTTTTTTTATGTAAACTGATTTCATCCTTTGTCTTTTTGTCTGTGATTTCAGCCAGGTTTGGTCTCATATGACGTGTGTTATGGAACCACAGCCACATGATGAAGTAACAAAACAAAGCATTGCCTATAGCTTCAGAGTTTTGTGTCCCCACAAAACTCATTCGTTGAAGTCCTAACCCTTAATGTGATGGTATTAGCAAGTGAGGCCTTTGGAAGGGGATTAGGTGACAAGGGTGATCCCCTCATGAATGGCATTAGTGCCCTTTAAAAGGTGGCTCACCATGGAAGGGCAAGTGGGCAGTCTGTAGCCCAGAAGAGGGTCCCCACCTGTTCTGACCCTGAACTTCCTGCCTCCAGAACTGTGGAAAATAAACGTTTGTTGCTTAAGCTGCCCAGTCTGTGATATTTTGCTATAGCAGCCAGAATAGACTGAAATGGAGATACAGAAAAGTTAAATAAATTACCCAATGTCACAAAGCAAAAAGAGAGCCAAGATTCAAACATGACCCATAGATTCTGGGGCCTCTTTGCAGCTGCTTTGATACAATGAAGTCTTTAGTAAGAAGATAACCGTTGAAAGGGGGAAATAAGCCAATCCAGGATGGGGGTGGGAAGTTGGGAATGCTGCCTTGAGGAGCAAGACCTGAAGACCAGCAGAAACTAAGCCAACACAGAGCTGAGGAAGCAGCTCCCGATGATTATCAATTACACTTTACTTTCATCCACAAGGCCATCATGCCATTATCACACACCAATGCCTCAACGTTAGGTATGCCTTGAAAAAATTATGTTAGCAATCCCAATGGAGTACGGAGCCATCTTTTTATGTAAATTCAGGATTAGACAACCATTTCTATCTAGACTAAGCTGCAGAAACATTCTCTGAGAATCAGGATCCTGGAGATTCTGGTAAGAAAGCCAGAAAGGTTTGAAAGGATGCAAGCTGGCAAGCAGGGGAGAGAGGGGGTTTCCAGGTTGTGAGCAGAGATGAGTTCTCCCCCAGATGGAGAATAACAGGAAACCACCCACCTCTGACCTTTCCTCTAACCATTAGCTGGATGCTCATGGAGAGAGGGCAGGCAGGATTCCCAGTTCTGGAGTTAAGAAGAGGTTCCAAGGCCCTGGCTGGTGGCACAGTGGATAAGGCGAGGGCCTGTGAACCCAAAGGTTGCTGGTTCGATTCCCAGCCAGGGCACATAACCAGGTTGCAAGCCAGGTCTCCAGTCAGGTCCGTAGCTAGAGGCAGGTGAAAGCAGGATATTTTGTATCCACACTGCCATACATCAGAACTCTCTACACATACTTTCTACTAGCCTATATTCCATCCCCTGTCCACCTCCCCACCCCCCCTAAAAAAAACTCTACAATATGGGGTTGGAGTACTTACCTGAGAGAACAAGGAAAAAGGAACTCATTCATATGTATAATGGCACCTGCTTTATAACTGGCACTTTTAGAGGTGCCACTGAACCTGCATCTCCATCCCTCTGAGAGAAGCCCTCTTTATGGAGAAGCACCCCAAGGTTAGGGGCTCCCACCTTCCCGTGACTCCCTCTTGCTAAATTATTTTAATATGCGTGTGTTAAGCAAGGCAGGCAGAGATCATTAAGAAATGTGATCTGCTCTTTCAGGTGTTCAGCAGAGATGTTAGACATTTCTAATGAGGTTAACAGAGGCGGCACCAATGGGGCCTGGAGCGCCTGCCTCCCTGGGGCAGAATGGGCTGGTGACCATATTGCAAAAGGTTTGGGTACAAAGAGAGACTATGGCCTGACCTCAGTAACACCTGTGTTTCCTTATGTGACCCACCCATCATTGAGTAATTGGCTTTGGAAATCTCTCGGAGGAGTGAAAGGTGGAAGTGGCCTAGATTGAGACAGGGTAGCCCAGGAAGTTGGTGAAGGGCACTGGGCACAGGGGCACCAAGAGCACAGGACATAGAATGAAGATGGCTCCAAACGGGAGTGAGGTCACCAAGGTTCCTTCTGCCAATAAGGCAAATTTGGGAAAACGTTGATGGAGCCATGTTTTCCAAAGAAACACTGCAGGGTGGATTTTGATTATCCTGTGACAATAACAAAGAATAGCCATTTATTTGTTTCACCTTCCAAGATAAATAAACAATTGACTCATAAAACCCCATGTTGCTGAACTTGGCCTCATATCCCCTTTGCTTCTAGATCCACTCTTTTTTATTTTTTAAAAGATTTCATTTATTATTTTTAGAGAGAGGGGAAGGGAGAGCAGCAGAGAGGAAGAGAGACATCAATGTATGGTTGTGAGACCTGGCTTACAACCTGGTTATGTGCCCTGGCTGGGAATCGAACCAGCGACCTTTGGGTTCACAGGCCGGCGCCTTATCCACTGTGCCACCAGCCAGGGCTTAGATTCACTCTTTTTAAATTTAATTTAATTTAATTTAATTTTATTTTATTTTTTAATTTTTAATTTTATTGTTGTTGTTTTACATCCATCCCCTTTTTGCTCCCCTCCATCCCCCTCCCCACCCACCCATTCCCCTCAAAGTCAATCCCACCTGTTGTCCATGTCCATGGTTCCCCCATACTAGGTTCTTGTCTAAGCTGCTCCCCTTTCTTGCCTCTGCCTCCCCCCTCCCCCCAACCCCTTTCCCCCTGACCACTGAAGGCCTATTCCTTGTATTCATATACTTGGTTCTGTTTTGCTTGTTGTTAGTTTTGCTCATTATTGTCCTGTAATGGGTGAGATCATATGATATTTGTCCTTCACTGACTGGCTTATT
>PVIW01001507.1:175859-292104 GCA_004026585.1 Noctilio leporinus | reverse complement strand
CCCACCCCCAAGCCCCAACAGTGGCAGGCAAAGCTGCCCTATCAGCCCCTGTGCTCTCACCTCCTCCTGCTGGTCCTTAACAGCCCAGGTGCTTACCTCAGGGCCTCCATCCTCAAAGTCCCCTCTCTGGAACACTGCCTCCAGTTCGGGGCCTGCTTGCATCTGACTTCTTTACATTTCTACTTGAGTACCCTCCTCTGTGAGGCCTTATGTCAGAGTCCCAACCCTGGCTCTCCCTTACCTCCCTCCTGCTACCAGTCTCTCCACAGCACCTGTTTCCTGTCCACACTGCTTGTGGGTGTCATAGTCTGTCTCCCTGCAAGCATGTTCTCTTGTTGAGGCAAGGAGTGTCTGTGCCCAGAACCAGGAGCAACACCTCTATGTGTGGAAGAGCCTCCTTTGGAGCTCAGGAGCCTTCCTGCCCTTCTTTACTTTTTCCCACTTCTAGGGGCTCCCTCTGCCCCAAGTTTCTGCTGACAGAGTTGTGGTTCCCAGCAAAATAATTGGATAGTTTCCAAACACAAGCAAATGGATTGTTAGTAGTAAAGAGGCAGGCTGAGGGGTGCAGCAGCTCCAGGGTAAGCTCCAGCCCCCCTACATTCACTGTGAAGTCCTGAGTCCATGGGGACCATGCAGCCCTCCCCATGCATGGCTCAGAGTTGGCATGTTCAAGTCTGGGACACAGCCCCATAGAACAAGAGAATAATGGCCCATCCAGCACTGACTGCATCCCAGCGCCCCAGTGCATGAACAGGCTATGTCAGTAATAAGGATGTAAAAGGGGGAAGCTCAGAGCAGGAGATTCCTCACCTTGAGGTGGGGCACACACAAAGTCCTAGTGGAGGAGAGGGGATGAAGGGTAGGTAGAACCCAGGCATGCTACCTAAAGAAGGGGTGTCTGGAGGAGAACACAGCACCAGCAAGGACTGGGGGCTAGGATATTCCAAGGTCGCACAGGGAGCTCCTGCCTGCGTGACCCAAGCCCACTCCTGTTCCCGCAGCGGGTGCCCCCAACATCACCCACTTCACGGATCCCCTTGTGGAAGCTACCATCATGGTGTACTCCACCATCACCTCCCAGCTGCTGCCCACCCCAGCCAAATCCCACTACACCTTCAACCTGAGGGACCTCTCCAAGGTCTTCCAGGGCATGCTCATGGCCGACCCAGCCAAGGTCGAGGTGAGAATCTGGCAGGCCCCTCCCTAGTGTCCAGTAGAGAAGTGCCCACTCTGCCCCCACGTTTCAGGCCTCCCTGCCCAAGCTCCCCAGCCTTGATGAGGCCAGGCCTTGAGAAGCTGGGGACTCAGTGGGTTCCAGCCCCGGGAGCCCTGCCTGCCTGCAGCTGAGCTCCATCTCTCAGGGCAAGCCCATGCCTAGAATGGCTGCTGTGATGGGGCCACATAGAAGAGAGAGCCAGAGCAAGGCCAGGGAGAAAGAGGGTTCCTGATGGAGGCCCTGGCGTGAGATTTGTGGGGCAAGTGAGTGGGATGCCTTCTAGGAATGAGAGGCACCAAGGTGAAAGAAGCAGGAGGTGCAGTGGGGAGCGGGGCGTCGCATGTGTTGGACAGGCTCAGGCATACCCTGTGAGCTGCCGGGGGAACAATCCCAAAAGAGATGAGGAGCCAGGGATGGGTGGGGGACAGACCTGCCTAATGGAGAATTGCCTGGTCAGTGTGTGTGGAGCCCAGAGACCAGGGAGAGAGTGAACGGGACAGAAGCCTCCTGACCTTGCCAAGCTATAACCAAAGCTGCTGAGAGAAGAGCCTGGGGGCTCCCTGAGGGTGGTCTAGTCACCCACAGGGATAGAAGTGGCAGCAGTGATGGAGAGGGGCAAAGTCAGAGGTTCACATCAGTGGAATGGGCTGAGTGGTTAGATGTCGGGTATTGGGAAGGTGTAAAAAGAATTAAACATTTCTCCCAGGCTTAGAATTTGGGGAGCTGTGGGAGCCATCAGAGGGAGAAGCGATGACCAGCTAATGAAGCCGGGTGCGCAGCAGGCACTCGGCCAGCTGGGCCTGGAGCTGGGGGTGGGGAGGCCCATGCTGCGCTCTGCAGGATCGGTCCTCACTCAGCAGCAGATGCACCTCCAAGCAGCCCCTGGAAATGGCCAGGCCCAAGAACTGTGGCTCCCGCTCACCCTCCTACTTCTGGTACTTTGAAAGGTGGCTGAGGGCCCAGGGCCGAGGGTGGGCACTGATGCTGGGATGGCCGCAGGACAAAGTGCAACTGCTACGACTGTGGTACCATGAAAACTGTCGTGTGTTCCGTGACCGCCTGGTGAACGAGGAGGACCGCAGCTGGTTTGACAAACTCCTAGAAAGCCACATGGAGGAATGGAAGGTTGCCTTCAGTGAGGTCTGCCCCTTCCAGCCCATCCTTTATGGGGACTTCATGTCACCAGGCTCTGACGTCAAGTCCTATGAGCTCATCACCAGTGAGAAGAAGGTAAAGGGGACCAGCTGGTGCCTTATCCCTGGTGGGGGCCTCTTCACTCTGTACCTGTGGGACCTAAGCCCTCTGCAGCCACTGATAATAGACTGAGGAGCATCAGGATCCTGGGTTAAAAGACCAGCTCTGGGATGCAGGCCAGAATTTCCTTCTCTGAATCCCGTTTCCTCACCTGTCAAATAGGTACAGCTGGCCCTACTTGGCCTATCTCTGAGGACAATTCTTTGTGGTTCAACTGAGACAGGCTCTGTGAACAGGGACATGTTCTCCCTGTTTGGAGGACTCTAGTCCCACTCACGGAGGGCCAGCAGGACCCCTTGGGCCATGAGTTTTGTCAGGACCCCAGGGAGACAGGAAGAGGCCTGGGTCAGGGCAGTGGAGCTGTGTAGCTGGAGTAAGGCTCCTGTTGGTTTCTCTCCATGTATCTCCTCTCCTTGCTCTCAAGAGTTCCCATCAGGGTCCCAGGTCAGGACATCCTGGTGAGCCCAGAGGAAGAAGGCAGAGCTCTGCCTAACCCTCAGGACTCAGTGTGTCCAATGGGTCTGCCTCATTCAGGCAGCCCTGGCTTCTTAAAGCCCAACGCCCTTCTATGCACAGAGGAGCAGGGCAGACCATGGGAAGGGATGCATGGGGACAGAGGGAGGATGCAGTTCTCCCCATCCCCCCAGATGATGAAGGTGATTGAGGAGTACATGGAGGACTACAACCAGATCAACACAGCCAAGCTAAAGCTGGTGCTCTTCGTGGATGCTCTGAGCCACATTTGCCGCATCAGCCGGACCCTGCGCCAGGCACTGGGCAACGCACTCCTGCTGGGTGTGGGTGGCAGTGGCCGCAGCTCCCTCACACGGCTCACCTCACACATGTGAGGGCCCCAGGCATGGTGGGCAAGGGGCAGCTGGTGGCAGGCTGTTGCTTCCATCCAAGCTATTCCACAGCGCTGGGAACATGGGGCAGCCCCAAGCCAGAAACCCCCATCCCTGCCCATGGGCTACTGGGAATAGGGCCTGGGATTCAAGAAGAGACAGCCCCAGTGTGCTCTCTGTACTGTTGTGGGAAGGCGATATATATGCAGTCATCCAACAAGGATTCCTAAACATGGTGGCCATGGGTTTGCTCTCAGAATCAGAGCTGGGAGGATGGAAGAGAAGGGTATTTCGGGTCAAGGAAACAACTCCACCAAAGGTCTGGAGGTCAGAGAATAAGTCAGGGCCTGGAGAGTCTGCAGATTTGCCCAAGATGGGTGCAACATTCCGAATGGCTGGAGTGGGGTATGAGTACCTAGTAGCACCTCAGCACCTGGCCCCAAGCTTTGTCGCACCTCTTCTCAACCCATCTCCAGGGCCGAGTACGAGTGCTTCCAGATTGAGTTGTCTAAGAGCTATGGCATGACTGAGTGGCGTGAAGATGTCAAGAAGCTCTTACTCAAGGCTGGCTTGCAAGGCCTGCCCATCACCTTCCTGTTCTCGGACACCCAGGTGCTACCTACCATGGCAGTGGTCAGGGTCCAGGGTGGGCTGGATGTAACCCCATTCAATGTGGCATCCTGGAATTTGGTCAGTCTTTCATGCCTGCCCAGGTTACTGTCAGTTGGGTGGATCCTAGGTGGGACAGTCTGGACAAGGGAGAGCCACAGATGGGCGGGTCAGACACCTGAGGTATAAGTCGTTACTGTGCCCTAGCTGTAAAGAAGGCGTCTGACATCATGTGACCATAGGCTGCACCCATTCAATAGCCAAAAGCTTCTCACTTCAAGGACCACCCAACTTGTGCCCAAATTCCTGTGCCCATGGTTGCCCTCCTGGGGGCTGTCCCCTTTGGAGCTCCCTATGTGTGAGGCCTCTCTCATGACTGAGAGAAGGTGGGGTTGTTGTTTTGGGCCTCAGTCTCAAATGGAGCAGAGATTACACCTGGCTGGTGGTCAAGGTTAGGTCATGGCTACAGGCCAGGATGAGCCCCAACCAGGCAAGGGCCCCTCAGTTCCTACCCCTGAGCTCCCTGCACAGACTCAGCCAGAGAAGAACGCTCTCTGGCACTGGCCACGCAAGCCCTGACCGTATCAGTTGGGTAAGGACCTATTTCTGCCTGTGAGTTTCTTCCTGTGAGTAAATGGAGCATGGAGAAGCCAGAAAAGTGAAGGGGGAGATTCCACAGCTCCCACCCAAGACCAGGGCCCTTCCACAACACATTGGTGATATTTAGGGTCTCTGTCATAGAGCAGACCTGGATGCAAGCCTTAGACCAGGGTATCATGACTTGTGACCCTGGGCTTTTCTGAGACTTGGTGGCATGATCTGTAAAGTGGGGGTGTTGTGAAGGTCCGGTGAGATCATAGTTGTGGATTCCAACATCTAGGACCCCTCTTCAAGGCTTAGCTCCTTCACTCCTCTCCCTCCCCAGATCAAGAATGAGTCCTTCCTGGAAGACATTAACAACATCCTGAACTCAGGTGACATTCCCAACCTCTATACCCCGGATGAGCAGGACCAGATTGTCAACACCATGCGGCCCTATATCCAGGAGCAGGGCCTTCAGCCCACCAAGGCCAACCTCATGGCTGCTTATACTGGGCGCGTGCGCAGCAACATCCACATGGTGCTATGTATGAGGTACAGGGAGCCATCACGACCACACAGGGATAGCAGGGCTGGGTTGGGGTGCATGGGCCTGCCTTGAGGAAAAATTACCTGGGCCCTGCCACCATGCCATTGGGTCCAGACTACTGTGTGTTGCACCCTGGCTGCCTTGCCATAGGGCAACAGAAGGGCCCTGGGTCCTGGGTTCCTGGGGCTGTAAGTGTCTTAGGGCCTCATTGGGACTCCTGGCCCTCCAGCCCCATTGGAGAGGTCTTCCGAGCTCGCCTAAGGCAGTTCCCTTCCCTGGTCAACTGCTGTACCATTGACTGGTTTAATGAGTGGCCGGCAGAGGCCCTGGAGTCTGTGGCCACCACATTCCTGAATGAAATCCCAGAATTGGAAGCCACCTCTGAAGTCATTGAAGGACTGGTAAGTGTCTTGGTTAGGAACAAACTATCAGAGAAACTGTTTAGGTTTGGGCTTGGGGTCACCAAGGCCTAGGTAAGAGTTCTAGACCCACCACTGAGCGTAAACCTTTAGCTAAACAGATTTACTTGTCTAAGCCTCAGTTTCTTCATCTGTATAATGGGAGTGCCATGAGGTATACACAATGATGTAGACGGTTGGGCACATAGTCACAATTACTATTTATCTTATTTCCTGAGGACTTTGTGGCAGCTTTCTTCAAAGAACTCTCTCACAATTCAGAGACCACAGATGAGGGTTTAGAATTGTCTAGTCCAACCTGAAAGAGTAATGGTTACCTGGGGGCCATGACCTAGGGTGAATCCATTTCCCAGTTCCCCTTTCCCCTCAGCTGTGCTGAGTCCTTGGGCCCTCCCTTACCCCAGATCCAACCTAAGGTGGGGGGAAGGGTGCCTCACCTTAGGGCTCTCAAAGAGAGGCAAGCAGGTCATGGGGACTGTGGCTAGGCCAAGAGCTGGGAGATACCTAGGTCCACATTCAAAACCAGCTCTGCTTCGACAGCTCTGCTTTGTACAAGACCCTTCACTTCTCTGGGTCATGGGCTTCTCATCTTCAGAAAAGGTGACCTTGTCCTTGAGGTTGTGAGGTCACAGGAAAGTGTGAGAGGCATTGAGGTTCCTGCACATGGGTCCCTTCTCAGGCCAGGCTATAGTGGCTTCGAGGCACCCTGGTCCCTCTCTTTGCCGGAGGCTCTACAAGGCTGCCATCAGCGGTCTCCTACCCCACAGATTCAGGTTTGCGTGCAGATCCACCAGTCTGTGGCCAGGAAGTGTGTTGAGTACCTGGCTGAGCTGTCCCGCCACAACTATGTGACACCCAAGAGCTACCTGGAGCTGCTCAATATTTTCTCCATCCTCATTGGGCAGAAGAAACAGGAGCTTAAAACTGCCAAGAACCGCATGAAGAGTGGCCTCGACAAGGTGAGCTGAGGTGGGGCATGATTCTGCCTGCTGATTCTGGCAACGCAGACTAGCCTTTCAGTCAGTAGACCACAGCGTTTAAATGAGTGGCTTCCTCCCTCATCAGAAGAGCAAGAGCTGCCCACCAAAGGCAAAGCCAACACAGATTATTCCACAGATTCTCCGGAAACTGCTCCCTTCCTCTGGATTCACTGGGCAACCTGGGAGCCACTGAAACTTCTGGCCACAGCCTCTCACTCTTAGTGAGGGCAGCCCTGCAGAGCCCTCTCTCCAGCCATCTCCAGGCTCTCGCTGGCTCTCTGTCACACCTCTTTTCCCCTTTGTGCCCCACCCCGCACCCCGTCCCCAGCTGCTACGAACTTCTGAGGATGTGGCCAAGATGCAGGAAGATCTGGAGATTATGCGCCCTCTGCTGGAAGAGGCTGCCAAGGACACCATGCTCACCATGGAGCAGATCAAGGTGGGGGCCGGGGAGGCGGTTCTCCATCAGTCCCTGATGTCTGACCACGTCTTAGGATGTTCAACATCCCCATGCAACCACAAGATCATTAGAAGTCACGAGACATCTTCAGGTTGCTTAGCCTGTCTGTGCCATTTCCTCATTCAGTAGTCATTTGTTTATTCAACAAATGCTTGGTCAGAGCCTATTCCAAGCCAGGCACCGCACTGAGCAGGAGATACAGTGTAGAGCAAGACAAGTTCAAACCCCAACAATCACAACATGGAGTAAGTGGCAGGCCATGCAGAATCTGCCTGGTCTCTGAGGTCCTCTGAGCCCCAGCTCCTGCACACATCAGAGTTGCATTTTCATTGTGACAGCTTACTCCCAGAAGTAGTTGTGCTCTACAAAGTCAATGTGTTAAAATGTTTTCCAGCAGATAGAAAGGGGCCTGTACAAGAAGTACCTTTCACTGTCTTACATGGAGGTGCCCATAGGGCAATTATCCTCAAGCATGTAAAGCAAGAGCCTACACCAGGCTCCAGTGAGCACTTGGGATTGGAAGGGGTTCTTAGCATTCCAGATCTCCATGGCCTGTCACAGCCAAGAGAGCCCTTGGAGAACAGAACATCCCAACTCTCATTTCCTTCCACCTGAGGAGACAGAGAGGCAAAAGGGGGAAAAGGGAGGAGGGCACACCTATCCCTGGTATGGGTCACCAGCCCAGCTAGGCCCTCCCTGCCTCCGGTCCCCAGGTGGACACAACGATTGCTGAGGAGACTCGGAAATCAGTGCAGGCAGAAGAGCTTAAGGCCAATGAGAAGGCCAGGAAAGCACAAGCTATTGCTGATGATGCCCAGAAAGATCTGGATGAGGCACTGCCTGCCCTGGATGCAGCCCTGGCCAGCCTGCGCAACCTCAACAAAAATGATGTGACTGAGGTGGGTGACCAAGCATCTCCCAGAGTCCCCCTGGCATTTCCTTCTGGTGTCTCAGGTCCTGGTGCCTAGGCCCTCCCTCTACACATTTCTTGGAGATTGTGCGCCAAGAGGTGAGGGCAGAGCTAGGGCTTGAACCCAGCTTCCTGCCTTTACCTTCTTCTACCAGCCCCAGGACCCAGGCAGGTTCATGGGAAGCCTTTGGGCCCTGAGACATGAACACTCAGGACTTTGTGGCCAGGCCTGGGTACATGGGGGAGCAGTAGGCTGAGGCTGTCCTCGAGGTCTCTGGGCATGCCCTTTATCTGTGGTGGTAGAGACTTGGTTGGTGGGGCCCACGCTGTCTGGCAGCTATCCCTACCCAGAGGTACCCACACAGTGATGGTTTCTCCCTTTTTCACTCTTGGCCTGGCCCACAGGTACGTGCTATGCAACGGCCACCCCCAGGTGTGAAGCTGGTCATAGAAGCTGTGTGTATCCTGAAGGGCATCAAGCCCAAGAAGGTTCCTGGAGAGAAGCCTGGCTCCAAGGTGGATGACTACTGGGAACCTGGCAAGGGGCTGCTGCAGGATCCCAGCCGCTTCCTTGAGAGCCTCTTCAAGTTTGACAAGGTGAGCATGCTGGGCACCAGGCCAGCCAGTGAGTAAGGGCTACCCAACTAGACAGGTAATTGGGAGAGGAGTTCAGCCCACAACAGCACTAGAATCTCTGTCCTCTCTCCCTCCACCTGCAGACACAGCCCTGTGGCCACAGAGCTTACAGGAACCTGAACCTGGGCTGGAAGGACTCTTTGACTGGTGGGGGTGACAGACCTACTCACCAACAGATGGGTATTGAGGAAATCAGGACATGGGCCATCTCTTATGCGCATAGGATGTCACCCTCCATTATTCAAGGGCTCTGCAGCCTAGAGCTCCTCATGCCCTTTCTGCCCTGCAACCCCCATGGCCCTGGCCTAGACCTTCACCACCTGCTTGACCATTGCCTCTCCCTCAGCCTTAGCACCTGAGATGAAGCTTCCCCTGTTTGTCTTTGGGTTTCTCTCCAGGTCTATCTGGGGTTCTCATTGTCTATAGGCATATGCTCTCTTAGCTGTTCTTTCAAGGTTAGGTCAGCCTGGAGCCCACAAGCCTCCTAGAGGTCCCCTCTTCAGCCCAGAAACTGTCTAGGGGCAACTGTCTGTCACATGTGGGCCACCAACTACCACCATGTGTTTGTATTGGGGCTGCAGGCACTTCCTAGGCTGCACTGGAAGGTAGCTGGACCCCCCTGTGAGCTTCCCCATCTCCCCTCCTTTTCCATCAGCCTGGAAACCAAAGGCTCCAGGGGCCTAAATAAGCTCAATTTAGGAATGTTCAGGGCCAGTGCTCAGGCTCCTCTGGTCCCAGACTCTGAGCTGTCTCTGAGAGCTCATGAACAATGCATCTTCCTGGGCTTATCCTGAACAACAGGGTCTCCCAGGGTGGGACAAGAGCCCCAGAGGTATGATGAGCTCTTGGGGTAGGGATTATTACCCTTGAACATGATTTTTTCTACACCTGCACAAAAGCAGCCCTTGTCTCTAATCGAATTTTAAGTAGAACCTGTATATTACCAGTTGTTGATGCTATGTCATTTCCCAAGGAGTCTCCAACCATATTATCTGAAATCCTGGAACACTGCAGTTCCTCAGCTGGCCAGTCTTTTTAGGTCGTGTTTATTCCTAAGGAGGACTGTGCAGGGCATGTACCAAGGCCTGCATAGGGCATGGGGCACAGAACAAGATCAGGGTATCCCTCAGCAGGCCCCACTACCCCATCCTCCCTGGGAAGTAGCCCCCTGAGCCCCATTGCTCCCATGTTCAGGACAACATTGGGGAGGCAGTGATCAAAGCCATCCAGCCGTACATCGACAATGAAGAGTTCCAGCCTGCCGCCATCGCCAAAGTGTCCAAGGCCTGCACCTCCATCTGCCAGTGGGTGCGCGCTATGCACAAGTACCACTTCGTGGCCAAGGCTGTGGAGCCCAAGCGGGTGAGGGCTGGGTACAGCTGAGGCGCAAGGGAGGGGGGCGAGGGCTCCCCAGGGCACTCAAGCTGGCCCTGCTCCCTGTGCCTGCAGCAAGCTCTGCGGGAGGCCCAGGATGACCTGGAGGTGACACAGAAGATCCTGGAGGAGGCAAAGCAGCGCCTGCAGGAGGTGGAAAATGGCATCGCCACAATGCAGGCCAGGTACCGAGAATGCATCACCAAGAAGGAGGAGCTGGAGCTGAAGTGTGAGCAGTGTGAGCAGCGGCTGGGCCGAGCTGACAAGGTACATACATCCCTCCAGGGAGGGCCTGTGGGCATGGCCTGCCCTAGACAGGAGCTAGAAGGATCTGGGTGGTGGTGGGGTCCTGGAGTTGCTATGTGCAACCACCCCCCAAGCAGCCTGGGGGCCACAATGGGCAGGGACACCCAGTCCTCTCAGATCAGACCCATGGGGCTCCCTCTGCAGCTCATCAGTGGTCTGTCGGATGAGAAGGTGCGTTGGCAGGAGACCGTGGAGAACCTGGAGCACATGCTTGATAACATCTCTGGAGATGTGCTGCTGGCTGCTGGCTTTGTGGCCTACCTGGGTCCCTTTACGGTAAGGAGCCCTGCCTGGGATAGCCTCGCCTCACAAGGAGGCCATCTTAAGACCTCACCTCCCCAATGGGCAGCCTGTGGGGTGGCTCTTCCCATACTCATTCAGCAAGCACTTAGCAACTCTGGCCAGTGTGGCTCAGTTGGTTAGAGCATTGTCCTATACATCAAAACGCTGCAGGTTTGATTCCCAGTCAGGGCAGCATCAGGGTGCTATGTAGACTGTGGGTCCCTGGTTGGGGCTTGTATAGGAGGCAACCAATCCACGTTTCTCACATTGACATTCTCTCCAGCTCTCTCTCCCTTCCTCTCTCTCTCTAAAAGCAATGGAAAAATGCTTTTTTTTTCATTACATTGGGTGAGGTAATTAATGAAAAATAACAAGCACTTATCAGGTGCCTGTCTGAGCCAGGTGCTGTTCCAGGCACTGGGTATACAGTAGTGCATGAAACAGCCAGAAAACCTACCCTTGTGGGGCTGGCCTTCTAGAGGGAAAAGTGAGCTCACACTTCCAGGCTCACTGTGTACGTGCCATTCAATTCTCACCGATGCCCTGACAGGTGGGAATTGTTATGACTACCACTGTTTCACAGATGAGGGGCTGAGGTTTATGGAGGCCAAGGAAGTCACTCAAAGTGGGACTAGAGCGCAGGTGTCCAGCTTCATGCCTGAACTCTGGCCTCTGTGTACAACTGCCAAGTGATGGGGAACAAAGGGAGGTGGGAGGTATCACAAGGTGTCCATGTTGGGGTGGACCTGAGTCTGGCATCTCCCCAGGGCCAGTACCGTACAGTGCTCTACGACCACTGGGTCAACCAGCTCATGATCTACCACGTCCCACACACCTCTGAGCCCACGCTCATCGGGACGCTGGGGAACCCTGTGAAGATTCGCTCCTGGCAGGTGCCTGCACTGGGGGGTTGGGGTGACTGGGCTGGGCCTGTGACATGGCACAAGCTGGATCAGGAGCCTCCTGTCTCTCTCCCACCCTCTTTCCTGCCTGTGCTTGGAGGTGTGTCCCCTGAACCCACCCAGACCCAACAAGAGGGTGGTGGGTAGGAGAGGAGAAATCTGAGCACAGTATGGCTCAGATGCTAGCTAACTGGGCAGAAAATTCAAGGGGTGCTTGAAGCATGGGGGTGAAGATGTAGGGGGCAGTGTCCAGAGGGAGGGTTAAGAAAGGTTCCTAAAAGAATCGTGCCTCTATTAGACCCTGAAGGACAGGTAGAGTTGGCACAGAAAGAGAACCAAGAGGCAGTAGGCAGAGGTAAAAGATGTGCATAATCTGGGCTGTGGGCTCTGTGGGGATGGTCTAATTGAATAAGGAATCAGTAGGCAAAAGGGCAGAGAGGCCCAACAAAGGAGGATTTAGGGAGCCAGCCGAGGAGCACACTATTGCTTGTCCCTCAACTCTAAGAGGGTACAATAAGGGGAAAACAGACACAACCAAAGCATGAAGTTGGGAGTAGCTGATGCCACAGCTTACACTGTTCATGTGAGAGCCCTGACCCAGTATGACACCTGGTGCCCCACAGATTGCTGGCCTCCCCAACGACACACTATCAGTGGAGAATGGGGTCATCAACCAATTCTCCCAGCGCTGGACGCACTTCATTGACCCTCAAGGCCAGGCCAACAAATGGATCAAAAACATGGTAAGCTCACCAGCCAGGTACCACCACCCCACCCAGCCAGGCTTAGGAGGCCCAAGAGGAGTAGCAGAGCCTCAGTGTGGCTCTCAGCCCCAACCCCAAAACCCCAGTCTGCCCCTATTCCCACAGGAGAAGGAAAGTGGGCTGGATGTGTTCAAGCTGAGTGATCGCGACTTCCTGCGCAGCATGGAGAATGCCATCCGCTTTGGCAAGCCCTGCCTCCTGGAAAATGTGGGCGAGGAGCTGGACCCAGCTTTGGAGCCCGTGCTGCTCAAGCAGGTAAGCCTGTAACCACGGGTATGTGGGGAATGGCCTTGTAGGTCTGGGCAGGGAAGAGGACACCTCCCTCCGCTGCCACACTGGTGAAAACCAGGCCACAGTGCTTGCCCATCCCACCCCCCACAGACATACAAGCAGCAGGGGAACACAGTGCTGAAGCTAGGGGACACAGTGATCCCCTACCACGAGGACTTCAGGATGTACATCACCACCAAGCTCCCCAACCCACACTACACACCGGAGATTGCCACCAAACTCACCCTCATCAACTTCACCCTGTCACCCAGGTAAGCCCCCAGCCCCCAAGATCCCAAGTATCAGCTCTGTCTGTACCTGTCCAGCCTCCCCATCTCCTACCCCCAGGCCAGGACTCAATGGGTCTTTCCCCCACACAGAGGGTCTCCCAGCTTCCTCCCAGTCATTTTGATACTTTCCAGCCTTTTCACCAGCTTCCTGTTATTTCCACCTAAAACCCCCACTCCCAACTCATCCTAATCCCTGGTCAAATGCCCTCCCCCTGCTCCAGCCTCCCTTGAGAGCATGAGCCCCACCTTGTCCCTTTCCCCTGCAGCTCAGCCCTTTCTGAGCCCCTGTGCACTCACCCTCAGAGCTGTCCTGAAGCCCTGAGTTGGGTACACTCTGGATCTCTGCCCACAAGCCCTGTTTCCCACCCTTGATACCGTGAGCCCAGGCACTATGGCTTTCACTGGCCATCCACACATCCCAGAGGCCTGTTCCGTGCCAGTGGGCACTACGAACCTCTCCACAGAATCAGGGGTGGAAACACCCTAAAGGCCTCTTCCTCCCAGTCACCCACAGCTCCCTTCTGCTGAGAGGGAGTTTTTCAGAGATCCCAGAAGCTCACACATCCAACTACCTGTACCTTACTGGGATTCCAGTCTGCTAACCAAAGTCTCACTGAGACTTTGAAAGCAGGATCTAACTGATCACTTTGAAAGTAGGATCTGCATGATCTCTACAGCCTGAGACAGGCTAGACCTCCCAGACTGACACCAGCAGGAGCTCCATGAGCACAGATAATTAGAGGGGCTGGCCCTCAGGGCCCACCAGATATTACAGAGGTGTTCCCTACCCCTGGCAGTGGCCTAGAGGACCAGCTGCTAGGCCAGGTAGTAGCTGAGGAACGGCCAGACCTGGAGGAAGCCAAGAACCAGCTGATTGTCAGTAATGCCAAGATGCGCCAGGAGCTAAAGGACATTGAAGACCAGATCCTTTATCGGCTCAGCTCCTCAGAGGGCAACCCTGTGGATGACGTGGAACTCATCAAAGTGCTGGAGGCTTCCAAAATGAAGGCTGCAGAGATCCAGGTCAGCAGGTGCCTGCCCACCCTGCCTGTTTCTCCCCACCTGCCCTAGGCCTGACCCCTGTCCCCACCTATTTCTACCTGCTGCTGTTTCCCAGCCTACTAAGACCTGACCACTTATTCTCCACTGCACCCCCAGGCCAAGGTCAGGATTGCAGAGCAGACAGAGAAAGACATTGACCTCACGCGCATGGAGTACATCCCTGTGGCTGTCCGCACCCAGATCCTATTCTTCTGTGTGTCAGATTTGGCTAACGTGGACCCCATGTACCAGTACTCCCTCGAGTGGTTTCTCAACATCTTCCTCTCAGGCATTGCCAACTCAGAGAGGGCAGGTAGCCCTGGCACACATACATATGTGGACACAATGCCTGGCTCCCACCTTGGCACAGATGGGACACATGAACATGTTTTCATAGTGGGGACATACACAAACTCACACCCATAGTTACTTTCACATTCTTTCATATCAGATACACTCTACATAAGAGCACACACACCCTTCCCTGTCTTCCTCAGAGCCCTTTTACTGGGACCTCCAAATGCCCCACAGAGAGGCCCAGACTGCCTTGTGGGGAGCCTGGCTGGGCTGGGTGGGCTGGACCCTAGGGCTCTTTCTTCCCTCCCCCCTCCCCACGTACTGCATCACCTCTCTGCCCTGCAGACAATCTAAAGAAGCGCATCACCAACATCAATCGCTACCTGACCTACAGCCTTTACAGTAATGTTTGTCGCAGCCTCTTTGAGAAGCACAAGCTGATGTTTGCCTTCCTGCTATGTGTCCGCATCATGATGAACGAGGACAAGATCGACCAGGTACGTGAGTAGAGAGGCAGCTGAGTGGGACAGTGGTCCAGCACAGACTGCCTGGGGAGGTGCCCTGTTGCAGCACCTGGGAGAACTGGGTGGAAGGAAAGGCCAGGCATGACAGAACAAGAGCAAAGGGACAGAGGCCTCAGGAAACAGTTCCTTACTTAAAAACAGCCAGGGAACCCTGGGTTAGTTGTGGTCCAAGCAGTCCTATGAATACAGGCCCTCTTGGAACTGTGAGTGTGCTGGTGGGCACAGAGGCTGGCCTGAACCTCCCAGCTCCCATTCTCACCAGCCCTAGGTATGTCATGGTGTGTTGGAAAACACTGCCAAGATAATGAGAGTGACAGCCACCACCTCCTTGTACGTATATTAGGTAGGCTTACATGTACGTAGGGCTTGGCACTAGCCTCCCTCTGTCCCCTGCTAGAGTGAGTGGCGCTACCTCCTGTCTGGGGGCTCTGCCCAGGTGATGACTGAGAACCCTGCAGTGGACTGGCTGTCCGACCGGGCCTGGCGAGACATCCTAGCACTCTCAAACCTGCCAGCCTTCTCCTCCTTTGCTGTTGACTTTGTGAAACACCTCTCGGAATTCCGGGCTATTTTTGACAGCCCTGAGCCCCACCGGTAAGCTGGGCCACAAGGCATGTCAGGGTGGGTACACTGAGGGGGTGAGACCCCAGACACAGGAGCCCTCTGAGGGGCCACTGAGGACTGCCCCACAGCGGTGGCCATATCTCTTCCATGCCCCCAGCCACATACCCCCAGGCAACCCATTCTCCTCTGCCATCAGCCAGCAGAGTCCCTGTGGCCAATGCCTTCCCAATAGGTCAGCTTTCAGGGAGACATGGGCACTATTGCAGGGAACCCTTGCCTGGCATCTGGGATCAGTACCTGGACCAGTTCCAGAAGCTGCTGGTCCTGCGCTGCCTACGTGGAGACAAGGTTACCAATGCCATGCAAGACTTTGTGGCCACCAACCTGGAGCCACGCTTCATTGAGCCCCAGGCAAGTGCCACTGGCTAGTGCTACCTGCTAATCCCCAGCTGGGTGCCAGGGGCCTGACTGCACCTGGACAGACCACTTTTCAGCTTTCATCAGGCCAGGACTACTGGCCCCGCCCCTCTAAAGGCTCTGGGAGGTTACAGGCCCCACAAAGAAGCCCCCTGGGATCTCTCTGGGAGCTCCAAGATTGCCATTCCTTGCCCAGGTCCCTGTGCCTCCTTAGCCTCATGTGGCCCCAGCATCTCCCTCTGCCCTGCAGACAGCCAACTTGTCAGTGGTGTTTAAAGACTCCAACTCCACCACACCTCTCATCTTTGTGCTGTCACCTGGCACTGACCCTGCTGCAGACCTATACAAATTTGCTGAAGAGATGAAGTTCTCCAAGAAGCTCTCTGCCATCTCCCTGGGTCAGGGCCAGGTAAGGGTGGGGCAAGGAGGGTGATGACCAGCCAGGCCAGCTGGTCCCACCACTCAGCACTTGCACCCACACAGGGTCCACGGGCAGAAGCCATGGTGCGCAGCTCCATAGAGAGGGGCAAGTGGGTCTTCTTCCAGAACTGCCACCTGGCCCCAAGCTGGATGCCAGCCCTAGAGCGCCTCATTGAACACATCAATCCTGACAAGGTGCACTAGCTTCCTCTGCTGAAGGGAGTACTGATGTGTCCACCTAGGACTGTGAAGCTAAGTGAGATGGTCCCACAAAGTGCTCAGCTCAGCCCAGGCACACAGGGAGTGCTCGGGAACCAATGTATGAAAGCAGCACTGACTACATTAATTTTCCCAGTGGCTCCTCAAGTCACCACACCAGCCAGGGTGCAAAGCTCATATTCTTAATCAGTGGTCCATGCAGCCTGGTCTGGCCCACCCAGGGATAGAGTCAGGCTGAGGGGAGGCCCAGGGTCCCTGGATAGGAGGGTGCCTGGTGTTTGGGGAGGCCACTAGGTATGGGTCACGATGCTCACTTGGAGCATGGCCACCAGGTGCATCGAGACTTCCGTCTGTGGCTCACCAGCCTGCCCAGCAACAAATTCCCAGTGTCCATCCTGCAGAATGGCTCCAAGATGACCATTGAGCCACCACGTGGCGTCAAGGCCAACCTGCTCAAGTCCTACAGCAGCCTCAGTGATGACTTCCTCAACTCCTGTCACAAGGTGAGGCACACTTGGTAGTGCCCTGCCCTACCTGCCTCCGTCCTTGCCCCTCATGTCGCCTGTCCCTCACCTCTCGCAGGTGATGGAGTTCAAGTCCCTGCTGCTATCTCTGTGCCTGTTCCATGGAAATGCGCTGGAACGCCGAAAGTTTGGGCCCCTGGGCTTCAACATCCCCTATGAGTTCACGGACGGGGACCTGCGCATCTGTATCAGCCAGCTCAAGATGTTCCTGGATGAGTATGATGACATCCCCTACAAGGTGAGCTGGGAACAGGCTTGGGGGGAATCTGGGAGCTTCTGGGGCCCTCACTCACCCACTACATAGGTCCTCAAGTACACAGCTGGGGAGATCAACTATGGGGGCCGAGTCACAGACGACTGGGACCGCCGCTGCATCATGAACATCCTAGAAGACTTCTACTGTCCTGACGTGCTCTTCCCTGAGCACACCTACAGCACTTCAGGAATCTACCACCAGATCCAACCCACCTATGACCTCAATGTGAGCGCAGCCTGGGTGCTGGGTGAAAGGAGATGTGGCCCCTGCCCTCCATTAGCTCCTTCTCATTGATTAATCCATCCCACAAAGATAATCTACTACTGCCTGAGGGCTCTCAGTGAGGCAGGGGTAAGGCAGGGGCAACCCAACTCAGCCCACACAGTCAGGGGGCTCCCTGAAGAAATGCTGCTTCAGCCAAGATGTGTGAGGAGCAGTCAGGGGCTAGGTCAGGCATTCCAGAGTGTGGGTCATCAGTGGAAATGAGGGAGTGTGACAGGTTTGAGTAGCCAAAGGAAATAGCAGTGAGAAGGGGGTGGGTGGGAGGCAGAAGCTACCCACATATCTCATGGGCCATGGAGTTCCAAGAACAACAGGGCTGCAAATCAAGGTGACAGGTGGTGAATATGCTCAATTGGAAGGCCACCCACAGGCTGTGGGTAGAGCCAGGCAGGGGCTTCAGTTGTGCCTCCCTACCCCTAGGGCTACCTTTCCTACATCAAGAGCCTCCCACTCAACGACATGCCTGAGATCTTTGGCCTGCACGACAATGCCAACATCACCTTTGCCCAGAATGAGACTTTTGCTCTGCTCGGTGCTATCATACAGCTGCAACCCAAATCATCCTCTGTGGGTGGCCACAGCAGGGAGGAGGTGGGTCATAGCAAGGGGAAGGGACCCCAGGATTGGTCAAGGCTGATCGCTTACCCAGCATCTTTCCTGCTCCCTTGTGGGAAGAAACTCTGTGCATTTGGAATCCTGTATGGGTTGTGGGGGCCAGCCCTGACTCCTAGAATCCTTTTGCCCCTATAGATAGTGGAAGATGTGGCCCAGAACATTCTGCTGCAGGTGCCTGAGCCCATCAACTTGCAGTTGGTGATGAGCAAGTACCCTGTGCTGTATGAGGAGTCAATGAACACTGTGCTAGCACAGGAGGTCATTAGGTAATCCCCCTAACCCCAAACATACCCCTCCCCCATCCAGCCAGCCCTGAGTCAACAGACCACTGAGCTGTAGAGAAATGACAGCAAGAGGTACTGTAGTCCAGGTGCCACACCAAGTGCTATAAATCCATCCTTTAAGCCATATTTTTATTCCCATTTTACAAGTGAGTAAACCAAGGCCCAAAAAGGTTAAGTGAGCTAAGGTCGCTCATTTTCTAAGGGCCAGAGCTGTCTAAGGAGCTCTATGTTTTAAGCCCTATGTTCAGACCTTTTTTTTTTGGCCTATGGCCTACAACTGAGGAGTGCAGATACTGCTACATGGCCCTGGCCCCCTAGGTACAACCGGCTGCTGCAGGTGATCACACAGACGCTGCGAGACCTGCTCAAGGCTCTCAAGGGGCTGGTGGTGATGTCCTCGCAGTTGGAGCTGATGGCTGCCAGCCTGTACAACAACACTCTGCCTGAGCTGTGGAATGCCAAGGCCTACCCTTCACTCAAGCCGCTGTCCTCATGGGTCATGGATCTGCTGCAACGCCTGGACTTCCTGCAGAACTGGATCCAAAGTGGCATCCCAGCCGTTTTCTGGATCAGTGGATTCTTCTTCCCCCAGGCTTTCCTGACAGGCACCCTGCAGAACTTTGCCCGCAAGTCTGTCATCTCAATTGACACCATCTCCTTCGATTTCAAGGTCTGAACACAGCCAAGGCCAGGTCAGGTGACAGGCTGGGGTATGGCCTAGACAGGAGGGACCTGAGACCACACCTGGATGGCAGTCAGGTGACTCCTAAGCAGAGGTTGTGGGAAAAGGAGAGTGAGGCCAGAAGAGGCCATGAGCCCCACGGAAATCCCAAGTGGCAGGACATAGCCTATAGGCTACCAGATGAAATAATGGGTGATGGGTGGGTAGGCAGGCAAAGCTCTTGGGAGGGAGTTTGCACCTCTGAACCAAAATTCTAACCTAGATTCTGGGTATTGATACGGGTGGGGCATGTCTGTGTACCTTCCATAGGTGATGCAACAGTCAGTGTCGGAGCTCAAGAAAAAGCCCAAAGAGGGGTGCTACATCCATGGACTATTCCTGGAGGGTGCCCGCTGGGACCCCATGTCTTTCCAGCTGACTGAGTCTCGGCCCAAGGAGCTCTACACAGAAATGGCCGTTATCTGGCTCCTGCCAGTGCCCAACCGCAAGATTCAGGACCAGGCCTTCTACCTGTGTCCCATCTACAAGACACTGACCCGCTCTGGTACGAGGCCCAGGGCAGGGCGCCTACACCACAGGTTGGGGGCCCAGGACAGGGACAGCTCAGACCACATAGCCTGACCCAGGTTAGCTGAACAAGATGGCCACAAAGGTCAGTGAGCAATCCTTAGACCAACCTGCAAGGACAGAGCCTCGCAACAGCAGGGCTCAATCTATGGAGTGGCCCCTGAGCTCACTATCTTGCTGCCTCCCTAATCAGGTCCACCTTGGGTCCTGGGAGCCCGCCTGACAATGTTCAGAGTGGGTAACTCAGGCCTAGAGAGGAGGATGGACCTGGGCTGGGTCCAACAGGAAATGAGTGGTGTCAACTCTCCCACTGTTGCCTGTCCTCAGTCAGTGCATTAACCCTGGGCAGACCCATTCAGCATGCAGGCTTCATCTTGGGGCAGGACTCCTTCCTTGTCCCCAAGTCTACCAAATCCATTGCCTTTACCCTCTCTTAGTTGTTCTCTTAGTTGTGGCAGACAACTTAACCCTTGCCCTTTGTTGCTTGTTCCAGGAACACTATCAACCACAGGCCACTCCACCAACTATGTCATTGCGGTGGAGATCCCCTCTGACCAGCCCCAGCGACACTGGATAAAGCGTGGTGTGGCGCTCATCTGTGCCCTGGACTACTAGGCTTGGACAGAAGGGAGCCATTAAAGTTTAGTTTTGTATGCAGCCCAGCTGAGCCTTACCTGCTTACGTCAGGCTCCTTCTATAAACTCACTGCCAGGGAAATAGGGTGAGGGAATACAGTGGCCTCAAAAGAGAATGTGGTTAGCAAGGGGAAGAGGTGACAGGTGGCAACTTTAACCAGCTGGACCTATCCAGGTGCAACAAGAGGGTGAGCCCTCCAAGGTCCCAGGGCCCCTCCAGGGAGAGCACACCAGGCAGGACTAGAGGCAGCCCTGCCTCAACCCAGAGCCCCAGCATTTCTCCATGTTGCAAAGCTATGAGATCTGGTGAAAGCCATAGCCCTCTCCTCTCAAAATGTACCCTGCTCACAATTCTTCAGGTTCCACGGCCCACCTGAAGCCCCTCCTCAGCTCAGGTCCTAAGTCCCAGGCCTAGGGTCCCAAGAATTTCTGCCCCAGAAGGCTGAATACCCAAGAATGCACTTTCCTCACTTCTGGTCACTGGGCCTTGGATCCAGGCCTGGTTAGGTCCTTCCTCCCATCTCAGCCTAGCCTACAAGCTCAGGCCAGCAACAATAGGAGAGTTCATTTTTAAGGTTTATTCACTTATTGATCCAATATTTACAGGGAGGTGAAGGGATCCGGATGTGCCTAATGCAGAGGCAACTGCCATGCCTGCCAGCTGTCTCCTACCCCCATCCCCTCCCCAGGTCACTATGTACAGATAAGGGGCCTCCCTGGATCTCTTTCAAAGCCATCTGGTAGGGACCATGTGGCTGTATTTGGGGACCGAGCTCCAAAGGCGGTGCTAGGCTCGTTACTCCTTGGCATCAGGCCCTCTAGGAACATGGGGGCTCCAACTGGTTGTCTCGGTCCTGTGGTTCCCCACCCTGAGGGCCTTGCAGAGGCTGAGGAAGCTGGTGTGGCAGGGAGAGCTGAGTGGTGCCACTTTCCTGCAAGCAGCCCTGTCTCTGCTACCCTTAAGGGAAGGGAGACATGGTAATACTGAGGGGATGGCCAGAGGCTCTTCTGAGCCCCAGGCTCCAGGGACAGAGCCCAGGAGCCCAAGGCAGGCCCAATGCCAGGGCCACAACACTGAAGGCAAAGAGGCAAAGAGGCCCAGAGCCTTGCTCAAGGGGAAAGCAGGCCCAACTGGAGCCAGGAAGGGAGTTTACAAGACACCAAACAGCTAAAATACTCCTCTCAAGCCTGGGACTCCAGCAGGTTGCTCACCGGACCCCCACTGGGACACCCCACTCCCAAACCAGTCTAGAATCCAGGTCCCTGAGTTTGGAGCTCTCCCAGGAGGAATAAAGAGCAGACCTGACTTCCTCACAACAGAGACAATTGGTGGCTAGGGCTACAGCAGTAAGCCCATGCCTACTCATTCCCCACCAGGACAACTGTTAGAGGAGAACGCATAGTTAGGAAGCCAGCTATGTCAACACAGTGGTGGCAAGATGAGCCAGAGCCCAGAAAAATAGAAGTCTCTGTAGATAAAATATATATTCTGCTCTCCAGGCAGAAAGACCAGGTGCTGCAGCTCCACAGCCGGCTGTGAAGGAAGCCACAGCACCTCACTGTGCCCCAACTCCAGCTGCTGCTTCCTGAGCACTATGGGCTTGACCTTCCCTACCAGACCCAGGGCCACAATGCAGAGAATCCTGGTCTGGCTTCCATGCCCAGGGTCTGGACTCTCTGGCTAGAACTATTCAGTAATACTGGGAAGTGGGGAGTAGGGCAGGGAAGGGGCCCTGGTGAGAGCCACAAGGCAAGAGCAGGCTGCAGAGTTGGAGCCAACAGTCCTCACTGACGCTTGGCCTTGTAGGGGCGTGAGCGTTTCCGCCGGTCAGGCTTCCGCTGCTTGTGGAGCCGGCCAATACTGACCCCTTGGCGCCGCCGCACTGAGATGTTCTGCTCCACCAGGTTGGCCAGCATGCCTGTAGAGAAGCAGAAGCCCTTGAGCTAGATGCCTAGCAGCCTCCAGCTCAATAGGCCACAGACTCGGGCCAAGAGCTGAGGGTCTCACAGGCTTCCCTCTGCCCCAGTCTGCTCAATCCCCAGCGGAATCCCGACAGCAGAAACCTGAGGAACATGGCCCTAAGCAAGGCATCCAGGTAGCACACAATGAGTACCCTCACCTTCCTGAGCCAGCATGGAGATAAACGTACAGATGAACTCGTCATAGTTGTGGGTCCTTCTCTGGTCATCAATCTGTGAGAAAAAGGACCAGACCACTACAGCAGATCTCTAGAGGGCAGCCACCAGCTGACCTCGAGAAGTCACATCTCTGGGACGAGAGTCATAAGCAGAGGACCAGGCAGCTGGAGAGATGACCCACCTTGAATTTCTTCCTCTTCTCCACCTCTTCCTTGAGGCAGGCCTCATAGTTTGCAATCTCGGCCTCCACACACTTCAGCAGTGCCAAAAGCTCCTACGAAAATCCAGCATTGCACCTGTGAGAGGGGCTGGCCAGCACCAAAGCCCTACTACCAAGAAGCAGTAAGAGGCAAGGATAAGCAGCCAGAGTGCCTGGAGCTTACTGAGGCCTCTTCCACTACGCAACCCAGACAGGGCCACCAACCTTCCCACCAAAACTCCAATCAAGAACCCAGTCCTTCCCCCTGCCAACATTAGAAGAGACACCCACAGGGGCTCACCTTGGGTGAGTACTTCTCCCCACTCAAGGGCTCACTGGGCCTGACCAGCC
The DNA here is from genome assembly GCA_004026585.1 of Noctilio leporinus. NCBI lineage: Eukaryota > Metazoa > Chordata > Mammalia > Chiroptera > Noctilionidae > Noctilio > Noctilio leporinus. The sequence continues at coordinate 269,442 of PVIW01001507.1, read as the reverse complement.
CAGACTTCTCTCTGCCATCTACAGCTTCCACCACTTCCTTCTCCTCTGGGCTGCTAGGCCCCTGGCTGCCCAGGCTTGGTCTGATTGAGGGCGAGGAACCCTTCCCACCCTCTGGGAAAAGAAGGCATGAGAAGACCCATCAGAGTGCAGGACACTTGGTGACCATTTGGCTACCTCCCTCCTCCATCCTTGGTACACCAAGTGGCCAGTGAGCCAGCCCAAGGCCCACCTGTAAGTGCCAGGGGACTCAGCACACCATCCTCAGCCAAGTGCAGCAGGCCTGTGCTGATGACAGGACCCAGGTCACGTACAGCACGGTTGTAGCGCATACAGTCAACACGTAGCAGGTTTTCATCCTCGCCAAAAAGCACCTTGGAGATGTGGGAGGTGACAGGGCTGGAAGGACGTGTGGGGTTGGCTGAGCGGATGGGTGAGCGCAGTGGTGAGTTGAAAGCACTGCCAATCTCAGAGGCTGTGTCTGTGCTCTCATTGCTGGGAGTGGGCGAGGGTTGCGAGTGCGTGGGTACTGCCACCGCTGGACTCCCAGCACCACTGCTGGTCTTGATGGACAGGGGAATCGAGAGGTCTTTCTGGGACTCTTTGAGCTTCTCGGCCAAGACGTTGATAGTGTTGGGCTGCAGCACCGACAGCTGCCCATCCCCAGAGCCACTCAATGACCCTGGCTTCCCTGTCCCCTTTCGCTTGTACCTGTGGGGCCCAAAGCAAGAATGAGCCAAAGAAGTGGGTCAGGTGACCATGCACCCAGCAATGCCCAGAACTGCCTGAACACATTCTGACATCCAGGGACTGACCCTGCAGCTCCCTATCATTCCTGACCCAGCCATGCCAAGCCTGGCACTCTAAGCTCTGACAGCTGCAGCCAGGTATCCTCAAAGGATACCTTTTCTATTCCAGCTGCTGGCCTTTTGCCAATGCCATGTCTTCCAGCAAAGGCCACCTCCCAACAGGACAGGTCTTGATGTCCGCTTAAATGTGCTCAGCCTCCACCTCCAGCCCTCCAAAAGCTTCTTGGGACCTGGAGTCAGCTGCTTCATGCCAGCCACCCCCAGGGCCTTACACTCAGCAGGTGCTCAGCTTTGCCTATCTGCTGAAAGGTATTCTCAGACACAAGCTGGAATATTCAAGATAAGGTCCACAGCCCTGAGCCTCCAGCCTTACAGAGCTGAGGCTGACCTGATGGCAGAGTTGGTGTTGTGCACATCATCTTCCTCATCATCCTCATAGTCATCCTCATCGTCTGAGTAATGCTGGGGTGGGCGGACTGGAACTCGGCTGCGGCCCACACCTGCTGCCAGATCTTCTTCTTCCTGGGGCAGAAACCCAGGGAAGCCCATCAACAGGGGTCAGTCAACCCAGGCTGGACGAGCAGTCACAGCCAAAGAGAAAGCCAACATAGCTCTCATGCCAAGTCCACAGAACCCTTCGGGGTGTTCCAGAGCCCACTCTTGGCTTGCAGGAAAGCTGCTGCCCACCCACACTACCTGCCTAGATAGAGCTTCTGAGAGAAGAGATTGCCCTGAAACACATGCCTTTATTTAGCCAGCAGAATCCAACCCAAAATGTTATATTAAGCAAGGAACATGGTCTTAAACATTTAGGCGTGTAGTCATGTGGCTGGTCTTGAAAAATCAGAGGAGCTCTCTCTGCCTCCCTAAGCCCCTACCTTTGTGGTTGCTTCTAAGCATCAGAGAGAGGAACCAGGATGAGGAGCGTTAAAGAACCACCTGTGGCAGCCTTTCAAGAGATCCTGAAGGGAACCCTGTGGGGGTGATCCCAGCTCACCTGCATGGGGGACTTGGCATAGTTGTGATTGTCCAGAAACGCTGGCAGCCGCTGGACGATGGGAGTGGGGTTGGGGGGGACACCATTGAGGCTGCTCCCTGAAGGTTTCACTACCAGCTTGGGTTTGCTGGGAGGGCTGTGAGTCAGGGCTTGCGGGCATGAACCAGCCACCTCCTCTACACCATCTGAGAGAAGGAGCACAAGCAGGACTTTCAGCCAGATCCTCAGGAAAAGCTGTCCTCAACCCACCACCTCCCCAGTCCTGTGACAGAGCACTGCTCTCTCTCCTTTCCTAGAGATCAGCCAAGCAAGCTGGTGGGATGGAAGTCAGCCGTGGTCCATAGTGAGATGGGAGAGAAGGGGGGAAAGAGGGCGGAAGGTTAAAAAAAGCCTCTAGGAAAACCAGAAAGGGAATATGCATTACAGAAAAGGAGCCTGTGATAACAGCAGCCCTTTACAGTTGCATTTCTTTAGGGAAAACTGTTGGACAGGTGAAGGATGCAAGCACTAAGGCTGCAGGCCTCCAGTAGGAGCCCCTAAATCACTGCCCAAGTGCCTCCATAGGAAAAGACTTGCTCTGCTTGTGCCTCCCAGGTCAAGTTATGAGGGGATAGCTCTAGGGTCCACAAGAGGCCCTAAGACCCCTTTTACCTGTGTGGGTGCCCTCAGAGGCTATTGGAGCCCTGCTTGTGTCCAGAGCCATGGGGGACTTGCCACTGACTGGTTTGGTCTCTTCAGGCAGCTGTGACTCTTGAGACTTGTGGGTCTGAATCAGCTCTGGTTGTGTAACCCTGATCAACTGAAAAGAGAATCCAAGACTCAAAGGAGAGAAGGCAGCCCTAGCCTGTACCTCAGATGGCTAAGAGCCTTGGCTCAACCCACTCCCTCTCAGGGAAATACAACAATCAAACCCAAACCTCCTTTTAGAAATGATTTTCCCTCCCTACCCCAAGTTCCACCCTTCCCAAAAGGGCAGTGGCTGGTTGAAGCCCAGATCCATAAAAGTGATTTGGGAATCACAGACAGATGCCCCAGTGAAGAGATGGCTGGGAAGAGACCAGACAAGAGGTTACCCACCTGCTGCAGGGCCTCCAGTACTGTCTGACGATTCACCTTCAGCACATGCAACCTGGCCTCATATTTGATCCTGCGGTCAGGCACCACCGCCATCAGGTTGAAGCGGATGTCATGGTAGGGCTCCCTGCAGTCACAGCTGCAGCTGTGAGAGCAGCTCGTGCTCATGCCCAAGCCCCACCATCAGACTGAGGCTGATATCCTGTCAGGGCTTAATGAGGTCACACCTACAGCCATATAGGTATAGGCCTCACAGCAGGCAGGCAGCAGCTGACCATGCACACTAAGCACCTCAAGTGGCACCTTCCAATGAACTGTGTGAGCGGCTGGGCAGGAAATGAGCCAGCATACCTGGGCCACCCAAGGCTCCACCAAGGCCTCCCTCTCCCCAAAGCAGGCCATAGGCAGCCTGGGCAGGAAACAGGGCAATGAGTTGGGAGCCCAGGATATACACCTGATCTTTCCAGTTTCACCAAATGGCTTTGCAAAGTCACGTGGCTTCTCTCTACCTTGGTTCCCTTTTCTGTGTCCCTCCCAATGGGGATACAGCTGCAGAGGACAAGAGAGGCACAGGGCCCTTACCCTGCTGTGGCGAGGCCAATACGTTCCATGATGACCCGCCGGGCTTTGTCTGTCCACTCCTCATCCTCCCCCCAGGGCCCTAAGGAACACCAAGATGAGGAATCAGCAAGCAGGAAGCTCTGAATTTGAGCAAGCCAAGAGTGGGAGATAGGATGCAGAGCAGCTGAGCCAGGGAGTCGGAGGCTAGTTGGGCAATGCAGTGCAGGGTACCATCCGGCCAAAGCCAGATGTCCTAATCAACCATCCTCTACCACTGAGTCCCATCACCTGAGGACAATGGACCCCAGCTCCTTAGGAGTTTGGCTGAGAAACCCGAAGGGCCCCTAGCTCAGAGTGCCTACCATGATCAATGGGGTAGACCTTGAGCCCATCCAGCTCAAAAAGCCGGCCTGTGATGGGCACATAGCTCACAAAGTGGAATGCCTCCATGGTCCGCACTGCACTAAGGCCGTTCTGCTTCTCCGGAAGGTGGCGTGGCTCGGGCCTGGGGAAGGACAGGTTCAGAACCCAGAATGGGAAAGCTCCTCCTTACCCCCACCCCCATCAGCTCCCACAGCTCCCACACACCTGGCATGGCTATTATGTGCCTTGGCCAACTCGGGGGCATTGCCAATTGCATATCCTTTGCTCTACAGGGGAAAAAATAAACCAGATCAGAACAACTTCTGAGGTGAGCCTCTGGGTAGGAAACAAAGCTCAGAAGGGCAGGCCTGGAGGTGTTCCTAGAACCTAAAGAAGCACAGGTGGACTCTTCTAAATGCAGAAGAGAGCTCTGGAGCCTCAAATAGATGAGTTCTAATGTCCTTGCACAGTAATCAGTAGAACTGGGAGTAATGTGGCCTGTAAAGTGCTGACCAAAGTCATAAAATGATATCATTTAGGCAATTTTCCTTCCTTCCCTAGGTTTGTCTCCTTTCCCTATAACTAGGCTGAAAACCAATTTTCTTACACAATTAATTTAAAAGTCAAATATAATGTAAACGTTCATGTGAAAAATAGAAAGCCTCATAGTACCAAGTGTCATAGACAGTATCACCAGTGGCTCTGGAAATCACATTTGCCGAGCCAACTGTGGGCCAGGATTCAGACACCATGGCCTACCTCAGGGCTGAAGCCTTTAGTGAAGTCCTTCATACGACTCAGGGTGGGCCCCAGGTCCACATTGCTGCAGTTCAGGAGCACACTCAGCAGGGCATGAGTGGCGCAGGAGTTGGGGATCAGCTGTAAAACCAAGAACAGTCATGCATACACAGCATCCCTCAACTGAAGCTCACATTCATTGGAAATGGGGAACCAGAGAGGGGCAGTCTTATCTGGACAAACACCCTCATCTTTGCCCAACAGTTGTTCATTTAACTGAACACCCACCAGATTCAGACCCCACACTGCTCTAAAAATTCTTTCTTTTTTTAATGAATAAGAGCTCAATTCCTTCTGTCAAGGGATGTCTATAACCACCAACCTTGGTATCTGCTTATCTCTTTTTCCTGCCTTCTCTCACTTCCACTTCCCAAGCAAAGAAACTAGCAGTATCCCACCCTCCAGACAGAATACAAAGACCAACAGACCTGGTGGGCAAAGAACATATTATTCACAATATCGTCATCAATCACAGATGTATCATCCACCAAGGTAGAGACCTTGCGACGGGACCGGCGCTCTTCGATCCATTTAAACAGGAAAATGAATCCATAGACAGGGCTAAGGAAAGCAAGGAACAGAGCTAAACCAGCCAAGTGGAGGAAGGCAACCAGTATTCCCTTTTTCCCTCCCCCTATTCCACTGCACAGTGTTACCATTCAGGTGCCCTTCCCATAATCCTAGCTCTCCCCTGGTTTCTGGCCAATGCTGCCCAAAGGGTCCTGTGCCTTCATACCCCAGAAACCCACTGCAAGCTGCCTAAGCATCAGCCTCTGTTTGTGGTACTACAGGAGTCCACCCATTATCCTTATGAAGTATATGGTTCTGGGATGAGAGAAGAAAAGCTAGACCCAACGGCCCAGGATAAGGTAGAAACATTAGGTAAGGCAAGAACAAAAAACCTAATGAGATATTTAAACACTAATTCTCATGAGTGAACCCCAGGCCTGAGCCCCAAGGCAGCCAAGGGGAAAAAAAAAGTGAACACATGAACACACATATTAGTCCCTCCCTTCCTGGGAAATAAAAGCAGACTTCTCAGTTCAGGCACTGCAGCACCTCTCCACCGAAGCAAGACCCCGAGGCTGGTCACCCAGGAGGGGCCTTGTACAGGCCACACACAGACCAATCTGTACAAGACCTTTGTGTGGGGAGTAAAGGCACTGGCACACCGCACGTTAAAGCAGTAATTACAAAATGAAGGCTACACAAATGGCATTATGTGGTCTGGGGATGGAGAAGCGCCTGGCTTCCTGCCCCAAGACCAGAGAAAGTGGCTGAACGGTACTCCAAAGGATGGTTAGAATTTGTAGGTGCTACTACCTCAAGGCAGGTGCTGAGGGAAGACTGGGAGAAAACAAACATCATCTTGATCAGGAAAATACCCAGCGAGAAGGAATGCTTCCTTATATGAGATTTTACAACTGGGGCTTCCTGATACTACTATCCCCTTTGAGAAGCACTCTGTCCCAGGCCCTTCCCGGGCGCTCGGGGTGTAAAGGGAGGTCCTGCCGCCTAGCCACTCACCCCTGGCACTTGCTCTGCAGGTCATAGATCTCCTCCACTTGCACCCCTTTGACACCTGCGATCAGGGAAGGAAAAGAGTCGGGAAAGGCAGCTGCGGGCCGTGAGGCAAGGGAGTGGGCCCCGCAGCCCGGTTCCAGCGGGTAGCAGAGATTCTTACCGAAATCTTCCACTAGGAGGGTGAAGAGGCCTGGTGGGGCGAAAAGAGGGGCGGGTGAGGCTCAGGTTGGCGCCTCCCGGGCCCACCTGGCCTCCCCAGCCCCGGCCAGCCGGCCCCCTCCTCACCAGGGTCGCTCTCTAACTCCAGCCAGCCCTTATTCATCTTCCCGCGGGGCAGCCTCTCAGCGCCATGTCCAGGCCCCCCCGCCGACCCACCGCCACCCCCGCCGGGAGCCCCCGACGCCCCCGGGGCCCCTAGCCCCACACACAGACAACGGGCCCCGCCACGTCACCCGCCCGCGCCGGCGGTGTACGTCACTACAGAGCGACGGTCTCCACCCCGCCCCTGGGTTGTCTGCGGCAGGTCGGACTCCGCAGACCGGCGCGCAGGCGCGGGGCGCGGGCGAGGAAGGGGGCGTGGCCAGAGGAAGGGCGGGGCGGGCGGTGGCGACTCGGGCGGCGCGAGGCGGAGGGGCCGCGAGGAAGGCCAGGCGGTGCGCGGCCGTTAGCGCGCAGCGGTTAGTGGTTCTCCTCAGCCAACGGTCCGCAGAGCGTAGTCCCCGGGGCCGCAATCTCCCTGGGTCGTAGGCTGCATGACCCGGCCCCCGTTTGCGCGCTCGCCCCCTTCGCCGGCGCAGTCACCGCGCGGGGCGGCGGCGGGTGAGGTAGCTTCAACGCAGAGGCGCCCTCGGCCACAACTGAGCTGGCAGCCCCGGCCGGGAGCGGCGGCTGGTGCGGTACTGTGAGGAGTGAGCGGCGGAGGCGACCTCCGGCCGGGCCCCTCACCAGCCTCCCTGCAGGCGCGACATGATCCTGGTCTGGATTTCGCGGGATGCTCCTTAAGCCCCTTCGCCGCCTGTTAACTCTGGGGGACTGTGGTAGCCACAAGGACACGTATTTTACAAGTTAATCATTGTTTATTCTTGTGGCGGCGGGGCCGAACACGCCTATTTATTTTTAATTTTCTCAAGAAGCTTTTACCCAGCCCTTATCCAGCGAAACATCTCGGTAACCGTTTCAAAGGAGCATCGCGTGGATAGGAAATCTAGGGCTGAGCCGCTGTGGAAGCCCCCCCCCCCCCGCCCCTTGCCTCGTCCCTCCTTCGGTGCTTTGAAGATTGTCGCGTCTTCCCGTAACTACCACAGTGCATGAGAACCCCATTCAAGGAACGTCTTGGTCCAGCTATGCAAAGAACTGAAGTTTCAAGGTTTTATTTCTATTGCTAGACGTTCGGGATCGCTCCCCACAACTCCGAACCGCCCAGCAGTCAGCTCACGTGGAGCCCCTGGTGCACGCCCTTCCCTCCTTTCAGCCTGTGCAAGTGCTTTTTTGTTGTTGAGTAAGAAGCCATCCAATGTGATTGCTTCTGCAGGTGCAACTCATGGGTTAGAAGAGGAAATGGAGCAAACCCAAGAGAGGAAGGGCGATGTAGCCTGAGTGGTTGCCTTAGCGATTGTATTCTGCTGAGCCGCTGAAAGTCCTTGAAGATGTCTGCAGCTCCCCAGCTGTGCAGTGAGGGCGTGGGTGCTTTAGTGTGTGTCCCTGGCGTGACTTGATTCATTCAGTTTTCCTTATAGGAAATGCCCTTCTCTCCCCTGACTCAACAGACCTTCCTTGATAGGAGTGGATTTTACGTTTGTCCCCCTTCATTTCGGGGATTCCCCCCTGGCCAGTGAAAACTGTCCGTTTACAGTCTGCTGACATTAGTAGGGGGCGTCATGGCAGGTGTCTTCTCCACATTTTGGCATTTTCCTCTTAGTTCAGTAGACAAAGGCTGAGAACCGGCCAAACCTCAATAGCCATCCGAGCCTCGTGAAAAGTGGCAGGCGCCAACGGGCGGTTTGTCGGTGTTATCCCTTGTCTCTCACTAGGGGGAGCTGTTGCTCTAGGCAGCTGAAATCCCACAAACTTCCTGGGAGAGAACTAGCTAATGGAACCTGACTGGGCAGAGTTAAGGCACCCATCCTTGGAGGCAAAAGAAGGTTTTTTTCCTGAGTGCTACCTCATGAATTGAGTAGGCGCAAAGAAAACAACCATTTAGTTAGTTCAAGCAGTGGTTCCAAGTTCTAACACTGCTGTGTAAGAACCTCTAATGATAGGCAAATGCCTCTCTGCCCTCTCTGCCTCAGTCTCCTCATCTTGAAAATGGGGATAATAATGGCACCTGTTGCATGGGGCAGGGGGGGGGCGGTGTTGTGAGTTAACACGTGTAAAATGCCTAGAACATCCCTGACCTGCGTGGGTTGGCTTGTCTTCACAAAGTCAAAGGTCCCAGGTTCGATTCCCCGTCAGGGCTCATGCCTGGGTTGCAGGCCAGGTCCCCAGGTTGGGACGCAGAAGAGGCAACTGATCAAGAGCACATTGATGTTTCTCTCCCTTCCCCCAAATCCCCTCTCTCTAGAAATATTTTTTAAATATCTAGAATAGTTCTTGGCACAATTTAATAATTTTTGGCTATTACTAGCATTCATACTGGGTGGATCCCTTATGTTATGTCGTATAGATTGGGAAGTGAAGTGCACTGTTGCTTTGACCCTGTGGGACTTGATAACCAAGTGTAGAATAAAATTGCTCACCAAGCCCTGTTTATTTTTATAGCTAGAAGAGCCTGTATTGTCCTCATAATATAGAAGAATTTAAGATAGGAGAGAGGCTGCAGCAAATGAAGACTATAAAAGAAAAGAAGACGGAATGTCAAAGATTGAGGTAGTGTAGGTGACACAAGGGAGTCTGGGATAGATTATTCAATGGCTTGTGATATATACTGTACTCCCCCATCCCCCTTGCATGGTATTAGGGGCTGGGATTGGGCGTTGTAGAAGGACATTCCATTGATACTCTGGAAGCCGCCCAGTAACCTATCTTCCCAGGACTTGCTCTAGTAGCAAAGTGCTGGCTCTTGAACCCTACTGCTTCAATTCATGTCCTGGCTCTAACACTTGCTAACAGGTGACCTGGGACAGGTTACTTAATTTCTTTATGCTTCCGTTTCCTCATCTGGAAAATATGCATAATGATACCTACTTTTTTATATTCTATAGATCCATTGAACTATCACATGTAAAGAACCAAGAATAATGTCTAGCAATACAAAATTCTTAATTTTAGTATTTTATTATGCTTTGTGAATGTGATAGCACCTGAGATTCAGAGTTGATGACATAAGAAACAGCAAAAGGACGTTTACTCCTGCATTCATTCAGTCAACACAGGCAATACAGGCACTGGGAACAAAAAGATGGTTACTATCTCACATAAGGAACTAGCATGGAAGAACCATGGACATGGACAAATGGGATTGACTTTGGCTGGGAGTGGGTGGGTGGGGGAGGGGACAGAGGGGAGGAAAAAGGGGATGGATGTAATACAACAATAAAATTAAATTTAAAAAAAAAACAGTAGGTATGTTTTATGCTTTCAAAAAATAGAAAATAGAAAAACTGACGTCCTAGCCTTTAGATATTCTGGAACTTCACCAGACCCATGGATGGCATTTTGAGGGAAATGTAACAAGGGTTGTTGACAGGATACTTCTTCCTTCTTTTATATAGAAAATCTGCCAAGATGAGGGGGGTGGCCCAGAGGAAGCCATCTTCAGGGCCTGGTAAGAAAGATTGGAGGTTTTGTTCGGCTTCTGCCTCCCAACCTCAGCAAGACCACCTGTATAGGGTAGCAAACTTGCTCCTCTCACTATCAGTCCTACTTCCCAGATTCTCTAAGATGCTGAAGAACTCAGGATCTATAATTTTTTAATGTCATATCCAAAGTTCAAGAAACAAGTCCACTTAATACAAAAAAGTATGAAGCAAGCAGTAGACAACTCCTTCAAATGTGCTCAAAATCATGTAAAGACATAACTGATACCAAATAACACTTCAGCCCAACCTCCCTCCTTGTCAAAATGACCCTCTTCCCAATACTCCTCCTGGTGCTTAGAGAGATGGTTATGTTCCCAAAGTGATTTCTTAACGTTCTCTCTTTCAGTATGCCTGCTATGCCTTCAAGAACCTGGAGATCCCGAAAAGTTAGGGGAATTTCTTCAAAAGGACAATCTCAGCATGCACTATTTCTGTCTTGTGAGTATAAGGCCCCCTTTGAGTGTCTCATGGCTTTTGCCGTACAGTTTGTTCTGTTTTTGCATCCAGCCTCAGATACATAGCCCTGTTTGTTTTCCTTAATAGTTTTTTTTATTTTAAAATCTAATTTTAAATAGTAATATACATACCTAGTGTAAAATCCTAAAAGTACAAAGTATGTACAATAAAAAGTCTCTGCCCGAAACAGTATTCCCCATCTTTCTCCCTCTTGCCAGAAGCAAATATTAGCAATAGTCCTTCCAGTGATTTTTCCCAATATTCTTTTTTAGGTATATTTTATTGATTATGCTATTATAGTTGTTCCAATTTTTCCCCATTGCCCCTCTGCCCAGTACTGCCCTTCCCTCCAGCAATCCCCTCCCCAACTTAGTTCCTATCCATGGTTCATTTATATAGTAAGTTCTTTGGCTTCTCCATTTACTTCACTATTCTTAGTGTCCCTTTGCGTATTTTACATCTACCAATTATGCTTCTTAATCCCTGTATCTTTTCCCCATACTCCCCTTCCCCCTCCCCATCGATTACCCTCCATATGATCTCCATATCTATGCTTCAGTTCCTGTTCTAGTTGTTTGCTTAGTTTGTTTTTGTTTTTAGATTCATGTGTTGATAGTTGTGTGTTGTCATTTTATTGTTCCTAGTTTTGAACTACTTCTTTTCCTTAAATGTGTCTCTTTAACATGTCATATAATAAGGGTTTGATGATGATGATGATGATGAACTCCTTTAGCTTTACCTTGTCTGAGAAGCACTTTATTTGCCCTTCCATTCTGAATGATACTTTACTGGATAGAGTAATCTAGGTTGTACGTCCTTGCCTTTCATCAGTTTGAATACTTCTTGCCAGTCCCTTCTAGCCTGCAGTTTGTTTTGAAAAGCAGCTGATAGTCTTATAGGAACCCCTTTCTAGGTAACTCTTTTTTTCTCTTGCTACTTTTAAGATTCTCTCTTTACCTTTAACCTTTGGCATTTATTATTATGTGTCTTGGTATGGTCCTCTTTGGGTCTAGCTTGTTCTGGATTCTCTGTGCTTCCTGGACTTGTATGTCTATTTTCTTCACCAAATTAGGGAAGTTTCCCTTCATTGTTTCTTCACATTAGTTTTCAATTTCCTGCCCTTCCTTTTCTCCTTCTGGCACCCTTATGATCCAGTTGTTTGTATGTTTAAAGTTGTCCCAGAGATTCCTAAGGCTCTCCTTGTTTTTCTCAATTTTTATTTCTTCATTCTGTACTGGTTGACTGTTTATTTCTTCTTTATGTTCCAAATCATTGATTTAAACCCCAATTTCCTTCCCTTCACCATTGGTTTCATGTGAATTTTATTTCTTTTCACTTATCATAATCTTCACTTCTTCCCTTATGCATTTGGCATACTCAAGCATGTCTGTCAAGTCTGAGCATCGTTATCACCAGTGTTTTGAATTCTTCATATCTCCTCATTGCTTAGTTCTCCCACTAGAGCCTTGATCAGCTCCCTCTTTTGGGCCATACTTCTCTGTCTCCTCAACTTGACAGACTCCTGTGTTTGCTTCTGTGTTTTAGGTAAAGCTGTGGCATCTGTTACATTGTAAGGGGTAGAGCCTTAAGTATTTGTCAGTGCTGGGTAACCAGTTTCACCACCCTTTGGTGCTATCTGGATGAGTATTACTTCTTTCTTTTTTTTTTTTCTATTGTTTTTCAATTACAGTTGTCCCAGTATTTCCACCATTGCCCTCCCCTGCCCCACCTACTCCCACAGTCAGTTCCTCACCCTGTAGTTCATGTCCATGGGTCCTTTATACTTGTTCCTTGACAAGACCCTGCCCCTCCTTTCACCCATTATTCCCTCTGGTCACCATCAGTTTCTTATTTCCATGTCACTGGTTCTATTTTTCTTGTTTGTTTATTTTGTTCATTAGGTTCCACTTATAGGTGAGATCATATGGTATTTGTCTTTCAGTGCCTGGCTTATTTTACTGAGCATTTTACTTCTTTATATCTTTGTTGTTGGACTTAAATGCAGTTTGATTTTCTGGTAGTTCTGATTGTGGTTTTTTGTTTTGGTTTGGTTTGGTTTGTTTTTTTTGAGGTAGATGTAATCCTTCTTATGGATTACAAGGAGGCAGAGCGTGACTACTTACATGTCCATGTTGGCCAGAGTCTCTATAGGATCCAATATTCTTTTCTATTAGACATAATGTACACACTATAGAAGGCACTCATATATAATATATATCCCAGTGTATACACTGCCTGAGTCAAAATAAATATTTCCATCACCCTATGAGGTTTCCTCCTGCCCTCTTCCAGTCAATCCCCTCAGAGATAATCACTGATCTATAGATTATTTTTGCCTATTCTTATGCTTCATATTAGTGGAATCATACAATTTATACTATTTTGTGTTTGGCTTCTTTCAGTGCAGTGAAGATTTTTGGAGATTGATTTCATGTTGTTGCATGTGTTAGTAGCTTGTGCCTCTTTATTCCCCACTAGTGTTCTGTTGTATGCATATATTTTAATTTGTTTATCTATTCACCTGTTGGGGATGTGTTTACATTTGGGGGCTATTATTAATAAAGCTGTTGTGAACATTCACACGCAAGTCTTTTTGTAAACATGTTTTCACTTCTCTTGGGCAAATGCCTAAGAGTGGAATTATTAATTGTATGCTAACTATATGTTTAACTGTATTTTTAACTTTATGTGAAGTTGCCAAACTGCTTTTCAAAGTAGTTATACCAGTGTGTACTTCTACTAGCAATTTATAAAGCACAAGTTGCACAATATTGTTTGTCTTTTTGTTTGTTTGTTTAATATTTTATTTATTATTTTTAGAGAGAGGGGCAGAGAGGGAGAGAGACATCAATGTATGGTTGCCTTTCGCCTGCCTCCAGCCATGGATCAGGCTGGAGACCTGGCTTGCAACCTGGTTATGTGCCCTGTCTGGGAATCGAACCAGCAACCTTTGGGTTTGCAGGCTGGCACCTTATCCACTGTGCCACCAGCCAGGGCTTGTCTGTCTTTTTAATTTTAGTCATTCTACTAGGTGTATATTGATATTGCACTGTGGTTTTAATTTACATTTCTCTAATGACTTAAGATGCTGACCTTCTTTTCATGTGTTTATTGGCCATTTACATACTTTCTTTTATGAAGTGTCTTTTCTTTCTTTTTAGATAGAGGGCAAGAGAGGGAGAGAAAGCAGGAGAGAAACACCAATGAGCAAGATAAACATCAATCCCACAGTTGTCTCCCACAGACCCCCAACTACGTACCTGGCCCGAAACACAGGCATGTGCCCTGTCAAGGAATTAAACAGGGTGATCTTTAGGTCCACGGAGTGACTACCAACCCACTGATTCACACCAGTCAGGGTTGATTTGTCAATTTTAAAAATAGGATTCTGGCCCTGGCTGGTGGCACAGTGGATAAGGCACTAGCCTACAAACCCAAAGGTTGCTGGTTTGATTCCCCAGCCAGGGCACATAACCAGGTTGCAAGCCAGGTCCGTAGCTGGAGGTAGGTGAAAGGCAACCATACATTGATGTCCCTCTCCCTCTCTGCCTCTCTCCCTTCCCCTCTCTCTCTAAAAATAATTTAAAAAAAATTTTTTTTTAATAGGATTCTGAAGCTCTGGCTGGTAGCTCAGTGGATAAGCACCAGCCTGCGAACCCAAAGGTCACTGGTTTGATTTCCAGTTGGGGCACATAACCAGGTTGCAAGGTGGGTCTCCAGCTGGGTCCATAGCTGGAGGCAGGTGAAACCATACATTGATGTTTCTCTCCCTCCTAAAACTAATGAAACAAATCTTAAAAATAAAAATAAAAAAGTTTTTTTTTTATGTGTTCTGGATACAAATCTTTTTTTAGATATGTATATTGTGGCTATTTTCTCCCTGTTGCTTTGCCTTTTCATTTTTTAATGATGTCTTTTGAAGAAAGAAGTTTAATTTTGATGAAGTCCAGTTTATCAGTTTTTTCTTTTATCATTAGTGTTGTTTTGTTTGTCCCAAGAAACTTTGCCTACCCGTTGAATTAATCTTGGTGCCTTTTTCAAAATTAATTGACCATACATATATCTATGCATCTCCATGATCTATCTTATGTTACTGATCTGTTGAGCTTATACCAGTACAACACTGTCTTGATTTTTTGTGGCATTGTTATATCTTGAAATTAAATATTTTGTAAGTTTTGCAGTATTTTTCCAAGATTACTTTGACTATGAGGTCTTTTTCTTTTCTGTATAAATTTTTCTTAAAAATAAAAAAGCCTTTTGAGTTTGTAATAGGAATTGAGATGGGGATTGCATTAAAGAATGAACGAACAATATTGAATCTTTCTATCCACAAACACAATATAGTTCACTGACTGTTGATTTAAATTCACTGACTGTTGATTTAAAATCTATCTTAGCAACGTTTTTTTTTTGTTTGTTTGTTTTTTTGGTATGTCTTTAGTGAAAAACACTTGCACATCTTTTGTTAAATGTATTTCTAAATATCTTGTCATTGCTATTTTAAATGGTATTTTTCATTTTCAGGGTTTTTTTTTTTCTGGTATATAGAAATGCAATTTATGGTTGTACATTGATTTTACATCTTGCAGTCTTGTTAAATTCACATATTAGTTCAGTGGTTATTTTGGTATTTTTCTTTTATAAATGCCTTGGGATTTCCTGTGTATACAACTATGTTATATGGTATGAATAAAGACAGTTCTAATTCTTCCTTTCCAATCTTTCTTTTATTTCTTCTTCTTGACTTTTTGTACCGTTTACAACCTTGTTGAGTAGAAGTTATGTGAGTGAATATCCTTGTCTTGTTTCCAACATCAGAGGACAGTATTTAATTTCTCACTACTAAAAGATGTTAACTGTATGTTTTTCATAGATTCTTTTCATAACATTGATGAGATTCCCTTATATATCTAGCTTGCTGGAGGGTGTTATGAATATATATTGAATTTTGTCAAATACTTTTCTGCATCTATTGAGATGATCATGATTTTTTTCCTTTAATTTGTTAATGTGATTTGTTACGTCAATTGAATTCTTTAATGTTAAACTAACTTTGCATTTCTGGTGTCAACCCTGCTTGGTCTGTGATGTTTTATCCTTTTATATGGTGCTGGATTCAATTTGTTAATATTTTGTTTCATTTTTACATCTGTGCTCATGAGAAAGTTTGGTCTGAGATTTTCCTCTTGTCTGTTCTGTGTATGTGTGTGTGAGAGAGAGAGAGTGAGAGAGAGTCAGGTCTTGATTGATTTTAATGCATTTACAGGCATGTACATTTTTAACAAAAATAAACACTATGCACAGTGTTTTGTATTTGGCCTTTTTTTAAAAGATTTTATTTTTTTTTAGAGAGAAAGGTAGGGAGAGAGGGAGAGAGACATCTCTGTATGGTTGCCTTTCACCTGCCTCTAGCTTCGGATTGGGCTGGAGACCTGGCTTGCAAACTGGTTACGTGCCCTAGCTGGGAATAGAGCCAGCGACCTATGGGTTCCCAGGCCGACGCCTTGGCCACTCTGCCACCAGCAAGGGCCTGTATTTGGCCTTTTAAATGGTCATTTCATATACAACCTATTGATCTAGTTTTTTTCTTTTAAATTGCTAAGTGGTATTTCATGGTATGGGTATGCTAAAAAAGTGTTAAAACAAATCCCCATTCAAGGACATTTAGATTGTTTCTAATGTTTCCTTATTGATTTTTCTGTTCATAGAAAGAATACATACTCACTGTAGAAAACAATAATACATAAAAGTATAAATAAAACAGAACTCGCTCATAGTCCTGAAGCCCTGAGATAGTTTAACAATAGATAAGTTTTAACACTTTTTAACACTAATTGGGAACAAATGGTTATAACCCAAATGCCCTCAATTTATCTAATTTTGTACGGTCACCTTTTCTATCATGTTAAAATAAAATAACCTGAGTCCCCATTCACATTACATGTCAGCACCCTCTCCAGTATTTTTTGAAAATTCTTGGAGTGGGGCTGGGTACACATGCATTGTGTATGAGGACATACAGTTTAGTTTCTCTTTCATTGATTTCACATTCTAGACTCTGCTTTGGGAGCTTTTCAGAAACAAAGGGCCCTTTAAAGTGTATTTTCTTTTAAAGATTTTAATCATTTTTAGAGAGAACAGAAGGGAGGGAGAAAGAGAGAAACATCTATTGGTTGCCTCTCAGATGAGCCCCAACCCCAGACCAAACCTGCAACCCAGGCATGTGCCCTGACTGGGAATTTAATAGGTGACCTTTCACTTTGTAGGACGATTCCCTACCAACTGAGTACACTGGTCAGAGTTAAAATGTGTTTTAATAAAAGTTCAGTGTTTCTCCTTCCACTATAAGGCAGAATGTCTACAGTGAAAACATTTTAAAGCCCTATTTCCCTTCCTACAGAGAACACACTGAAAAGAGTATTTTATACCAATGGGATAGTACAGCAGAAGGGGTAAGGGTGTGGGTTCTAGGGGCCTGGGGGCTGAATGTGAATGTTAATTTTGCTGCCCTCTTGCTGTGCGACCCCAGCCATTCTTACCGTACTGCAGTTCAGTGGCTTCTGCAAGTGAGGATCACAATAGCATCTGTATCACAGGGTTGTGGTGAACATAAAATGAGTGCATACCCAGGGAGGGTTTCCCCAAAGTGCTCAAAAGCAGTCCTCAGTAAATGAGAGGCAGCGTAGCACAGAGGTTGGTAAGAGTGAAGGTTCTGCAGTTCTGTGTTTGAGCAAGCCATGTAATTTCTCCTATAAAATGGGAATGATGATATTACCTATATGTTAATTGGTTGTTATGAGGATTAAATGAGTTCATATTTAAAACATGTAGTTAATACTAGGTAAGCCTTTGTTAAGTAAATTGCCCTGTAAATGCATATATATTCGAACAAGCTCTATCTCTACCCTGTCCTCCTCCACCCCACTGAACTTTTTCACTGATTATCAATGTTGACAGCCTGGTTCTGTGCACCCCTCAATCTCACCCCAGATTCTATCTAGCAAACTGCCTCAGCGAGGCCAGTCTAACAGAGGTTTCCATGGATTCCTGCCTGAAGACATCAAAAAGGAGGCAATCCGAGCTTCTAGGAAGGTTAGAATCCCCTGGAATGAGGGCGTTGGGCGAGTCCTGTTTTTGTACCCCTCTGAATGCCCCTGCTTCTGTTCTTGTCCCTAACGGATAATTTAGAAATCAAAGGACTTCTGGGTTTCCCAGCTGCTCCTTGAGTTCCTTGCTCCTCTAAGATGTAGTATCCTAAGTGAGGAGAGGGAGCAACGTCCTGGGAAAACAAAATTCAGTGCTGCATGAGGTCCCAGAGCTTTCAGGTCCACTGAGAAAAGGGAATGGCTGTTGCTCCATGAAATTTTCACTCAATAGAATATGATGTGCCACAGAATGTCTGTCTGTCTTTTGGGGAACCTTGAGCACTGCCTGGGATCTCATTTGCAGATCTGCTTTGTGTGCAAGAAAAAGGGAGCTGCCATCAACTGCCAGAAGGATCATTGCATCAGAAACTTCCACCTTCCTTGTGGCCAAGAAAGGGGTTGCCTTTCACAATTTTTTGGAGAGTACAAGTGAGTGATGAAGGGGGAAAATTGGGTTGCCCATATGTAACTTGCTATTAATTAGCCACTAATCAAATCAGTTCAGCTTTCTTGGGCCTGTTTTGATTCACCAGTAAATCTGTCCCTCCCTTCAATGATGAGACTTGGCTGTTTCACAAGGGTTACTTCTTGCTTCCCGTCCCCTGCTTAAATTACAAACAGCTGAGGTTCTTTGACAGCTGCTGGGAACGAAGTGGGGCTTCCAGGAACTGGAGAGGCTGTAGAGATAGTCCCCAAGAGCTTTGCCGAGTGGGAGAGCAGCTGAGAGAAGGCTGTTTTTCACCCTCCTCCTCCTCCTCCTCCTCCCCCTCCTTCTGCTCCTCCCACTCCACACAGCACAGTGGTTCACTGGGCACCAGCCTAGGCAGTTGATTTCCTTCCCTCCCTAGGCCAGGCAGCTGGAAAATTCCATCAATGACAAATCAAAACCAAGTCTGTTTACTCTGTCACAGATCATTTTGTGAAAAACATCGCCCAACACAGAACATCCAAAGGGGGAATGTTGGGGAGGAAAGCTGCATCTTATGCTGTGAAGACTTATACCAAGCAAGTGTTGAAAACATCCAGAGCCCATGCTGTAGTAAAACTATCTACCACCGCAAATGCATACAGGTAGGGCCTTCTCTGCCATGGGGACGTTCCACAGTTGCCCTTGTTCAGAGCAATTGGAAATGCTCAGGCAATCTTGACTGGAAGCCTGTGTGCAGGGCTGTTCCCAAGGAGTTAGAGGAAAGTTAGCCCTGGTCACCCTTGACCTGTAGGACCTCATTCATTTAGACTGAGCAAAATCCTCAGGATGGCTAGTGAAAATGAGCTCATCCTAGAATGAGTCAAGTAGCCTCCAAATCAGCTTTGCTTTCTCTGGTGGAAGGAAAGGAAAACATGTATCCAAGTACCTGAGTCCTACTGGGTCAGCACTGGCAAGCATGTGGCCAGAGGTGATAACTAAGGTACTCCTTGGAACTCTCTTGAGCTTTTGGTGCCTCGTCTGGTACCAGAATGTTCAGCCCTCAGCCTAACCCACCCAAGCTCCTTTTCTTGGAAGTTCCGGTCAAACTGTCTTAGCAACATCCTCTTTGTGAGATGAAGGTAGGGTGGGGATAAGGTGATCAAAGAGTATTTTTACAAACAGAAGGTTTTCCCATGTTTCTCTTACAGAAATATGCCCACACATCAGCAAAGCATTTCTTCAAATGTCCACATTGTAACAATAGAGAAGAGTTTCCTCAAGAAATGCTAAGAATGGGAATTCATATTCCAGACAGGTAATGGAAACTGAAGCAGGAATTGAGCCAGGGAATGGATTATCTAGGTTTCTAGAGAGGAGGTGAGTATGAGAATAGTTTAGAGAATGAAACAGCAGCCACAGCACTGTTATATGGTAAAGAGGGAAGGGGTGGAAAGAGAGCTTTTCAATTATCAAAAGGAGGAGGACAGTGAGGGTTGGGGGATAGGCATGTTTTTGAAAAGGGTGCTTGGGGATGAGAATTCACTGGATTGAGGGATTGGTTCTTGAATTCCAGCGTGAAACTAAGGAATATTCCCATGTTCCAGTTATCCTGCTTCAACCCTTTCCCAAAGCCAGGCCACCTGCCCAGCCTTGGTGAAATTATTCAGACTGCCTTTTGAATCCTTTTGCTGTGCTAGTTTGAATTCTTCCTAGTTCCTCCTAAGTAGACAATGGTTTCACCAACCAATTACATGTCCCTTCCTTATTCACTGTTTCTTCTTCCACTGCAGAGATGCTGCCTGGGAACTTGAGCCAGGAGCTTTCTCAGACTTGTATCAACGCTATCAGCATTGTGATGCTCCCATCTGTTTGTATGAACAAGGCAGAGACAACTTTGAGGATGAAGGGTAGGGAAGGGCTTCTGGCTAGAAAGACCTCTCATCAATGCCATCTTAGAATTAAGACCTTGGTACACTTATTAAGAGCAAAAAATTCACTTTTGTTTGCAGATCCCAGGATGAACACCATTGCTAAGTCCCATTCTTGAGCAGCCCAGGACTCACTCACACACATGTGAGCAGGTCTCTCTGCTACTCCTTGTGTTCAGTGGAGAGACACTCAAAGCCAATTCCTTTCCAAATCCACCTGTCAAGTGTCTTTGCCTAACTACAGGTTCCTGGCATCAGCACACAGCCACACAGCCATCATGGGTAAAATGTACAGTAAAAAATGCCTGGCAAACGCTCAGCAAAGGCCTGGCCTGTAGTGAACATCCCAAGAGTAGTAGTTAGTGTTGTATCTATGCCCACAACCCTTTCTTGTCTTCCTGTAGGAGGTGGAGCCTTATTCTGTGTGCTACATGCGGATCCCACGGAACCCATAGGGACTGCTCTTCTCTTAGATCCAACAGTAAGAAATGGGAGTGTGAGGAGTGTGCACCTTTGCCTGAAGTCACAGGTGAGACTGAGGAGTGGTCTGGTCTAAGAACTGGAGATGGAGTGGGAGGAATTGTGGTGCCTGGGAAAGGAGGAGGGCGTGCCACCAAATGGGGACTTCGTAGTAGTGCCTTTAGGTCAGGAAGGAAAGTAGCTATGGTGGGGCTTAAGAACCTTTGCTTGGGATAGAGAGAGGGTTGAATTTTCCTTACCCACCTTTCTTTTACCACAGACTAAATACCTGAAAACTCAGGTGGCATCCCCTGCTGCAGCAGCACCTTCTACTCTGGGCGGGCATTACTGCAGAGACACCAGCCTGGAAGAGAATCCAGGCCCTTCTTGAACTGATTGGCCAGGACCTTCCTTATTAGCGAAATCAGAGTCCTCTGGTGGTAGGAAGGGCCACTCCTAGTGGTCCAAGGGTATCAAAATAACTAAAAATTGCAAAAAACTACAAGTAACAGCTCCTAAGTAGCTGCTACCAAGCACATTTGGGTACAAAATTGTGTTCCTCCACCAAGTTTGGGGAGGGAGCACTTTAGGACTGTGAGACCAGGAAAGAGAAGTGTCCAAGAGCATGAGGACTGAGCAGTCCAGATGCCAACTGTGGAGCAAGCATATGGCTGTGATAGCTAGCGCCTCTGCTTTTTCTGCCCAATTCCCAGAAGGCCCTTTCTTCATTTCTTCCACCAAGATTCTTCCACCCTAATCTGGTTCTCATTTGCCTCTTCCTACACCACCCATGTTTGTAATGCAAATAAAGGCTTTCTCTCCATTTGGTGTCTCCTTATAAATTCACTCTGGATTTTACAGAGGGTAGAGTGAGGGAATAGGGAAACTGCAAAATTCAGTGACTTAAATGTAGAACTTTCCCTTTAGAACATAGATATATTGCTTTGGAGGGAAGCAGTTTGCAGGGAAAGAGACTGTACAGGGACAGAGATTTCATCATTGTGCAAATAAAAACAGGTTCTCATTAGGGAGGTGAGCCAGCAAAGAAGTCTTCTACACTGGACTGAAAATAGGCCACCGTTGCAAGATTTGAGGCCTTGAATTATTACAGGCCAGAGGCTGCCATGCTCCTGTGAAGCAGAAGGGACTCCAGTAACATCAAGAGCCTGAGTGAAGACACCCCCACACGCAGCCTCTCAGGCTTGTGGACTGGGCATTTCTGGCAGGTAAGGGGGCCCAGCCAGGACAGTTACTTAAGTAAGGCAGCTACAATGAGAATCTGCCTAAAGATCTTGGGAGAAATTGAATAGAACCTATCTCACAGTGGTTATTTTTCCCCATGATTTTGTGGGATTTGGATTAGTGGGACAAACTTGGGACCATTGCCAGATACTCAGAGTTCTCAGGGTCTCACTGGGTCATTGTCACTAATGGCAGAGGATAGGATTCTTGGTTCAAACATTACTGACCCCTGGAGACACATCAACTTATGTATGGTGCTCGCCTTCAGATCTGACCAGTTTCACTTGGAATCACATGGCAGGAGTGTCTGTTATTGAAGTATATAGGTAAAATAATAGAGACTTTTAAAAAAAATCTTAATGAAAGGATTATAATGAAAAAATCTCTTGACTCACTCTTCCTTACTCCCAGTCATACTACTTAAAGACAACTCTTTACATTTTTAGCCATGTGTTGATTTATTAATCTTAGACATTATTGACTTCCTATTATGTTACATAAAGATCCAGCACCTTTACCCTGGCTGGTGTGGCTCAGTGGATTGAGCACCGGCCTGTGAACCAAAGGGTCACCAGTTCCATTTCCCCATCAGGGCACTGGTCAGGGTTGCAGGCCAGTTCCCAGTTGGGAGTACACAAGAGGCAACCACACGTTAATGTTTCTCTTCCTCTCTCCCTCCCTTCCCCTCTCTCTAAAACTAAAATCTTGAAGAAAAAAAAACAAAAAACATTTAAGCCTTTTCATTTTTATTTTCTTTTATAATCGCATCACAATTCTTAAGCCAGGCAGTCTACCATGATTATTTTTCCTTTCTTGTACATTTTAAAATATATTTTATTGATTATGCTATTACTATTATCCCAATTTTCCCCCTTTGCCCCCTCTGCCCGGTACCCCTCTTCCCTTTGGCAAACCCACCCTTAGTTCATATCCATGGCTGTGTATATAAGCTCTTCGGCTTCTCCATTTCCTGTACTATTCTTAACATCCCCCTATCTATTTTGTACCCCATTCTTGCCTTTCCCCTTCCCAGTTGATAACCCTCAAAATGATCTCCATATCTATGATTTTGTTCCTTTTCTGCTTGTTTGCTTAGTTTTTTAGATTCAGTTGTTGACAGTTGTGTATTTGTTGCCATTTTAACATTCATAGTTTTAATCTTCTTTGTATTGTTTCCTTTAACATTTCAAACAATAATGGCTTGGTGATAATGAACTCCTTTAGCTTTACCTTGTCTAGGAAGCACTTTTTCTGCCCTTGCATTCTAAATTATAGCTTTGCTGGATAGCAAATCTAGGTTGTAGGCCATTGGGTTTTCATCACTTTGAATACTTCTTGCCAGTCCCTTCTTGCCTGCAAAGTTTCTTTTGGGAAATTGCCTCATAGGAATCCCTTTGTAGGTAACCCTCTTCTCTTGTTGCTTTTAAATTCTCTCTTTATCTTTTGTGTTTGGCATTTTAATTATGATGTGTCTTGGTATGGTTTTTGGGTTCAATTTATTTGGGACTCTATGCTTCTTGGACTTGTATATATTTCATTCACCACATTAGGGAAGTTTACTTTCATTATTTTTTCATTTAAGTTCTCAATTTCTTACTCCTTCTCTTCTCCTTCTGGCACCCCTATTATTTGGATATTAGTATGTTTAAATATGTCCCAGAGGCTCCTTATTCTCTTTTTATTATTATTATTTTTTTCTTTTTGCTTTTCTGATTGAATGCTTTTTTTCTTCCTTATATTCCAAATAGTTGATTTGATTCTGGGCTTCATCTCCTCCACTGTTGGTTCCCTATGGATTTTTCTTTATTTCACTTCATGTAACCTTCATTTCTGCTTGGGTCTTTTTTATGCTGTTGTAGTAGCCAATGATTTCTTTGAGCATCCTCATAACCAGTGTTTTGAACTCTGCATCTGATAGATTGCCTACCTCCATTTTATTTAGCTCTTTTCCTAGAGTTTTGTCCTATTCTTTCTTTTGAGCCATCTTTCCTTATCTCCTCAATTTGGCAGCCTCCCTGTGTTTGTTTCTGTGTATTAGGCAGAGCTGCTTTGACTCTCTATCTTAGTAGTGTGGCCTATTATAAAAAAAGGCCCCTGCAAATTGTGTGGGGTGGAGCCTTAGGTAGTCACTAGGGCAGAGCAATCCATTTCACCTCTTTGTGACTCCGTGTGGGGGTAGGGCTCACAGAGGGGATAATTCCTCTGCCTGGCCTCTGGAGTTTTGCCAAAGAGAAAACTATGCCCCCTGCACTTACCCCCTTGCCAATCACTTTACTTTCTCCCCTTCTCCCTGTATGCCACTTGTGCCTTCCAGCTGTTGCCCTGGTGCTAAATCCCAGAGGGAGAGGGTTTGCCTGAACCCTAAGTCTGTTGCAGACCATTTAAGAGAAGTCTCTTGAGAATCCCAGACTTTCTTCTGCCTCTCCAACTCCCACTGGTTTTTGTAGTCAGACGTTATCTTCCTGGTGCTGGAACCCTCAGCTGGGTGGTCTGGTCTGGTCTGGGGCTGGGATCCCTCACTCCCAAAGTATCCCTCTTGATTTTTATCTACCACATGAATGTGGGACTAGCTATTCCACCACCTCTCCATTCCTCTGTGCTTCCACTTCTGCTCCTCCTACCCATTTGGAAGAATGTGATTTCTTTAAATCCTTGGTTGTTGGACTTCCATGCAGCTCAATTTTTCTACCATATCTGGGTGTGGTTTGTTTTGTAGTTTAGGTGTAATTTTTGCGATAGTTGCGTGCAGAGGCAAAGCATGTTTATACCTCTATCTTGGCTGGAAGTTTCTCCTATACATTTTTAAATTCATTTTCAAATGAAATGAATATTTGTCTATTTTTTGTTATATAACAATGGGTAATTCTTTCCAAATGTTCCACATGATCAATTGCTTCAAAGTACAATTTTGCTCATAGGCCTAGCGTCAATCAGATCACCATCAGCTGTACCTCTTTCCTGGAAGATCTGCCTTCAAAAGCTTACTCCTGAGCTGGCTACTTCCTGGGCCCACCACCCAAATATCATCCTAGGCCTCACCATGATTATGCCTTTTTTCTTAATTTTCTCTCCCATGAGTTTGATGACTCAGTGCTATGCTTTCTACCTGGGCATCCAAGGGCACTATGTCAAAGCCCTGCAAGGATAAGAGTTTTTGTTTTTGTTTTTTTAAAGATTTTATTATTTTTAGTGACAGGGGAAGAGAGAGAGGCAGAGAGGGAGAGACACATCACTGTATGATTGCCTTTCACCTGCCTCCAGCCACAGAGCTGGCTGGAGACCTGGCTTGCAACCTGGTTATGTGCCCCGGCTGGGAATTGAACCAGCAACCTTTGGGTCCAGAGGCCAGTGCCTTATCTACTGTGCCACCAGCCAGGGCCATGATGAGAGTTTTTAACTATACATTTTCATTTCACAAATGACATTTTGTTTGTCCTAAAGAACCAACTCTTGTAATTATTCACAACTGAAAGACACTTTCAAGATTAAGTCTTTAGTTTCTTAATCTAGAGTTTTTATTACTTGAGTCTCCAACTATACCCTCAGACATCTGGGGTAGTATCTTTTCCTTTAAAAGGAGATCAATTATATACTAAAGTGTGAGAAACATCATCTTAAATGAAAGTAATAGTCCCCTAACCGCTCCCCCTGGACTCCAGCTGCAATGAGTAGGATATAGAGTTTGTGTGTGCACACATACACACACACACACACACACACACCTATTTCTTAATCTTATAATCCTTATAAGATTTCCATTGATGTTAATGGCCAACCTCATTCTTTTTATTTTTATTTTTTAAGGTTTTTAAAATTGGTTTTCAGAGAGAGGGGAAGGGAGAGAGGCAGAGAGGGACAGAAACATCAATGTATGGTTACCTTTCACCTGCCTCCAGCTACAGACCTGGCTGGAGACCTGGCTTGCAACCTGGTTATGTTGCCCTGGCTGGGAATCGAACCAGCGACCTTTAGGTTTACAGGCCGGCACCTTATCCACTGTGCTACCAGCTAGGGCTGGTCCAACTTCCTCCTTATAGACTGGAAAGTTTTGAAATGTACTAGTCTTCACCTAGGCCTAAGTGAAGGCCTTATGCTAATTGTCATAAAACATCTGTTAGCTCTTTACTTCAGAAAACCCCTGCTGAGATTGGCCTCCAAGGCCTTCCATGGATATGGTCTAATACAGGTACATCTCCCAAGATACCCCACCCCCGGACACACTGCCCTGGCTACCCCAGAATACTGGCCCCTCAGCATAGGGTTCACAGTCTAAAGAGCACTAACCTCTATTCTCAGCCTGTTGAATTCATCATGATGTCCACTTCTTCATCCCTAGGTACTCTCAGTAGATTCTGCTTATACCCCTATTGTAGCTCATGTCATTCTCCATCTGGTCCTACAGTTAGGGATATCTCTCTCCCACTAGATTGAAAGCCCCTAATGGGCAAGGGCCTGTTTATCTTACTAACCTTTCTTTTTCTTGTAATGTCTGGTTGAAGACCCCAAATTCAGAGGCAATTTGCTATCTGCTGAAATGATGGATGTGCTTATACCCTGTGTATTCATATGCCTGCTGTTTGGCTCTCAAACACCAGAGGGCACTGTTAACATGGTGAGGAAGATCACAATCCCTTTGACCTGGAAGGTAGAGAATAGCTAATGAAAAGCTTGCTCATGTTCTGAGATGCACAGAATATACTGTTCTTCACTTGTTCTAAACACATCTGTTTGAGTTTAGTCATGAGCTGTGTTCCTGTTCGGTTTAGAATGAGAGTTACTAGTGACACTTCCATCGCAGGTCAAATCTTTAGACAGGATTGCCTTTGTGGTCTCTCCATACCCAAAGTAGCCCTTCCAACACCAGCTGCCCTCCTCCAACCCCCAAAATTGCCAGTCCCAAGGGGTATAAGTGATATGGTTCTGTTCCTTTTCTGCCCAGCCCTCCTACCACACACACTGACATTGCGGCCTCTGGGTGATGGGTTATTTAGACAGAGAGGAGAGGAAGGAAGAGAGAGAGGGAAAACAAGATTGATTTGTTGTTCCTCTTATTTATGTATCTATTGGTTGAATCTTGTATGTGCTCTAACCAGGGATCAAACCCACAAACCTGGCTTTTCGGGATACCAGGGCTGGTGGTGGTTTAAAAGCTTTAATGACCCGTGGGCAGGATGGGAGGTTGTTAAGAGAATCAGTACCTACACTGGCCCTGACCCCAGGGTCACTGCATCAGCTCCCTGTATGTTCCCAGGTTGTCTGAAAGTGAGTTGCAGCATCATGGGCTGTGATGGTCCATGATGTGAGAAGGGTCCATAAGCCAGGGAGCTCCATTTTAGAAAAGTCAGTCAGCTATTTGCAAACTTCTCATGCTTTGTACCCTTTTTCTTCCCAGAAAGCAACATGGACATTGGAGGCCATAAAGCAAAGAGTTGATGTTTTTCAGAAAACAAAATAACTTGTCCTCCCCTTTCCCTAGTAAATGCCCCCCAGCCCTGGGGTCTCTCAGCAATGGGACAGCATGAGGCCCAAGTGGAAGCAGTGAGGCCCAAGAACTCCTCCCTGTATCTGTGGTACAAATAAAAACTTGTTCTTTGATCCTGCCCTGCATATCCCCCTGATGAATAGGAAGGCATCACACCATCAGTATACATCCCTCTCAGAGCATCTGAGACCTGTCTGAGCCATCAAAGCTATCCCCAGCTTCCAGAAGCATTCCGGAGGGGACTACAGCCTCACCAAAAACAATTCCCCATTGTGTTTTCCTCTTGAAAATCATGGATTTGTAAACAGTCCCTTACATTTAGATAGGTCCTGCCCTGGCTTTGTGCTGGTGTGTTATTTTTTTCTTCCTTGAACAATGTCCTTTCCAGTTGGGCCAGCCGTTCACACCATTGTCTGAGACCCTTGGACTACAGGAAACAGCACCAGATTCTTATCAGCTGGTGGGGAGGGGGAGGGGTGGGCAACCAGAGAGAACAGATGAGGTCATGTCGATAAAACAAGCTGCTGTACCTTTATTTGTGAGAGCAGAGCTTGTCCCCTTGTCCTCACAGGGCAGTCTGGGCTTCAAGTGTCCTTAGCATGGCCCCTCCATTTGATGGAAGAGACCTAGACTCTGCTTCACTTTGGAATCCTCACCCACCCACAACTGTCCCCTTGCCCTGGTCTTCTCTGCTCAATGCAATGCTCATCACAGTGAAATATACCTCATTGGTACAAATTAGGGTACACTTTAGTCATCTTCCTCAGGGAAAGAAGTCAAGATTGGTTGGTCACCTGAGTCCTCTCAGCAGCAGAGTCCTTGTGTACAAGCCCCTGACCGCCCGCTGGTGGCCTGGTGTGAGGATGAGGATGATGATAGGCATCCTTTAAGAGGCCTCCTCCCTGGAGACAGCAAATGTTTCCCATCCTCAGTGGAAAATGATTTTTTAAAGGCTGCATTGAAGAACAGAGAGTTTCCTGAATGAAAATCTGGCATGGAAAGTGAAAGGCTTTATTAGGACATTGCCTCTAAGGGACAGGGCCCAGCAGCGGTGCCCATGGTAAAGGTGGCAGTGGCTAGGAAGTGGGCACAGGGCCATAGTGGCTGTTGCCTCATCTCCTGTGCACCAGGGGTGTGGGTGAGTCCGGAAGAGGAGCCAGGGTGGGAGCCCAACAATCCCTGAGCTCCTTATCAGGTATTGTATCCAAACCCAGCCCCGCCCCACCCATTCATTCTGTCCACACTGGGGCCAAGTCTCAGAAAACCCTGGGGATTTGATCTTGGTGTGTGTTGAACTTTCTCCTTGCAGGAGGCCCTGAAGACCAGGACTTGGGGAAGGCTACAGTAGATCCTTAACTCAAATGGAAATTGGAGTGCTTCCTAGTTCTAAGGAGACGTGGCTAGCTCATGAAGCCTCAATAATTTGCAAGGGGGTGGGGGATGTAATACAACAACAATAAAATTAAAAAAAAACAAAAAACAAAAACCAATTTGCTGGGCTAGCAGA
The DNA here is from genome assembly GCA_004026585.1 of Noctilio leporinus. Taxonomy (NCBI): domain Eukaryota; kingdom Metazoa; phylum Chordata; class Mammalia; order Chiroptera; family Noctilionidae; genus Noctilio; species Noctilio leporinus. The sequence goes on along the minus strand of PVIW01001507.1, from coordinate 240,891 downwards.
AGCATGCAAGCAAGTTTTCTGGGGTTCACCCAGCTCTAACTGCATCTAGGGCCTCTGCCATCTGGAAAGGACAGCCTAGCAGGGACCAGGCCAGGCTCCTGATGGCTGCTGCCTGCTCCCTCCTCCAACTGGGAGATTCTAAGTGTATCTGAGCTGGGCTTAGCTGAGAGGCACAGAACCATTTGAGAAAGAGAAAAGGGCTGTTTTCCTCCATGTTCTGCCTTCTCCATGCCCCCTACCCTTACTTAGAAACTAGTCTGTAGACTGCAGGACAGTCATAGTCTTGGGGTGAATCCTAGTCCTCCTTGGAGGCCCATTCCAAACACAAGAGGAGCAGGAAAGTGAGCTGGGGAGACAGGTTGTGTGTGGAGGGTAGAGTCCAGGCCCAAGTGTCAGCAGCGTGGTCCTGAGATGGCAGGTCCTGGCTTGGGTGCTGGCCATAGGAAGCCAAGATGTGGCTATTTCTTCTGGGAAGTCATGACCTCCGTAGTTTACAGGTTTAGAAGGCAGAGATTAATAATATCACATGTAAAGGGAAAGAATCTAATCAGCAGTTTCCCAAAGTATACTCTTCAAATCAGGAGAAATGTGAGATGGTAACTGCTCCATGGGGAAAAAGGGGTAGAGGAGCAAATGTTTTGGAGAGTTGTGTAGCACACAGTAGGCATGCAAATTAAAGAGAGATCATCCTGGGTTTCTCAGGGATTTTACAGGGCAAGCAAGTAGCCAGGTGCACAGCTCTGTGGGGGTTAAGGAGGCAGAGAGCCCTGGATTTATTTGACCATTTTTGTGGGGTAAATGTTCCACAGGACACCATTTTGAAAAACACTTGACTAGTGCCTTTAACAAAGACCTTCCCAGCTCTAAATGTGTTTGGGAAATCATAAAACAGAGACCTAAAGACCAGGGGAAGTAGGAGACTTAGAGGAAAAAGCTGGCAGAGGAAGATAGAGTGAAGTCCCTGAGGCAGGAAATAGGGCTTAAGATGGAAGGAGGGAGGAGCATGGGGCCCCAGGAGAAGTGTCTACCCAAGGGTCTTCAGGACACGTGTGGCAGTGATGGTGGGAGCAGAGGTGCTGTGTGCCCAGGGAGAGCCGTATACGAGGGGCAAAGGGGCTGTGGAAGTCCCATTCACACACCCCTCCCAGCCTAGCATTGTGCCAAGTGGGCATGCTGATGATGCTCATGAGTTGGAGTTGGTGTCTCGAAGAGACGCAACTGAGTTTTATGCTTAGACAGGTATGGGTGTTTGTGCAGAAACTCGGGGACAAATCTTGGGCCCCAGGCTGCAAGAATGGACTGATGACTGACATTATTAAGCCCCCCTAGTCTATCACAAGGATTGAGGGGGGCAATGTCCATCCCCACCTTTTCTCACCCCCCTCCATCACCAATGCAGCCTGCTCTTTGGGCAGCAGCATAATGTCACAAAGGAGTGGGAGCCTTCTATAGTACATCCAGTAAGCAGACTAGTGGGGCCTTCCCTCCTCCCCAGAAACTGCAGCCCCCACAGCACAGTCTGGCCCCCCAGGCAAGAGCGCGGTGACCTTAATAAACGTTGGAATGTGGTGTGGCATGAAGACAGGCACCAGGCCAAGTGCTGCTGTCACAAATGTCAAGTGTTATTGTGAGAAAGAAACAAGGCTGCCTACGTGCCCAGTTGCCCTTTGCCAGCATTTCTTTTTCTGGCTCAAGATCCTCCTAAAGTTTGAAGAAGGTCAGTCTCAGAAGAGCAGGATTTTCCTAGTTCAACAGGCAATCTCAACTTCATTGACAATACCCTCTAATTCCTTCCTTCCCTTCAAGCCCACCCTCCCTTCTAGAAAATGCCACCTAGGGAGGCCTTCTCCCTCATGGAATGGATGGGAAAGGCTCTTCATTTCCAGTTCACACAGGTGGTATCAGTCGATTTAGTACAGAAGTACACAGATACAATAACATAATGATGTGATGTAAATATTAACTTCATTCTCTTCCTTGTAGGTTCTGTGTGGTAGACCATTATACTGTCCTCACTAGAGCTCAGGGGTGGTCATGACAAAATAACAATAGTAATTAGAGGAAGTATGTTCTGAAGACAGAGAAACCATAAAGCGCACCTCAACATATGAATACAAAAATAGAATTCAGACATAGGGGCATTTTCAGGAGTTATAACACATAGTACCACGGGGAGTGGAAGTTGGTGGAAACAGTCCATAATTTTCCATGCGCAGGTATTTGTTGTTCAGGATTTTGAGTTCCTCCCTCCATCTTTCGGAGGAGCTTCCCCAGAGGATCCTACCTGAAGCCAGCCATGCCTAGGCCCAGACTACAGACCCAGGGCCTACTTGTTTCTTCCTGGCTTCCCTGGGCAGAGGGCAAAGCTGGCTGTAGCTCTGACCCCATTCCTTGGGCTCTGTGCCTTCTCTTGCCCTTCTTCCATGGACTCTATCTCCCCACCCCTCTCTTCTGTAGCTCCCCTGCCCATAGTCCTCCTCTTCTCTGTTTTCACCTGCTAACAAGCCAGCCATAGTAACCTAGGCCAAGTCTTCCCAAAGGGTTGTCAGGTTCATCTTGAAGCTTCTGGTTCACTGACTATGCAAAGATTGGAAGGAGGGCCTATTTTGGATGCCAGCTGAGGGTTGGGGGGTTGGCACAGATAGAATCCAAGGCAGACACAGTCTGGGTTTAGGTTCAACGGGACAGGAAGTCCTGTCTGGCTTTTTATCTACTTTGTCCTTTATTCATCTTGGTTTTTTAATGGAGGGACTCTTGTTGATGTGCCTATTTCCCTCCTTTTGGTTTTGTGCATCACTAACTTGTTCACGTGGCTGGGAACAACTTTTCATTCAACCCTCCTCCTCCTCCCTGCTGTGCTCCCCAGCTCAAAAAGACATTTCAGCTGATGGCAAAACACCGTCCTATGCGCACAAACAGAATGCATCTGTCCTGACCACCTGAGCCTCAGCCCCAAGAACCAGCAGGACCTGGAGTTCTTAGCAGCTTTTTTCCCTTAAAAGGGGTGGGAGGGGAGCTTCATAAATGAACTATCCAGGACCAACCCTTATTTAGCAGGAACCAAAGATTCTGGGGTGGGAAACATCTGGCCTTCCTGGTGGCTCCTGAACTAATTGATGCCATCTTGAGTCCTTAAGCAAGCCTGCTCCTGGGTCCCGTAATCCATCCGAGGGTCTCCCACCCTCTCCCCATCTCAAAAGCCTCTTAATTCTCTGTGTCCCCATGCATGAGTGCACAGCCCTACCCCTCCTGGCCCTGCCCACTGGTTGCAGCTTACTCTCAGAGCTGCCCCTGTGGGCAGGCTTACATTGCCCTGGGAAAGACAGCCCACTCTGCCTAGCTCCCCTCTCCCCATCTCTAGTCCACAGAGATGGAGATGACATCCTCCCAGAACCCATTGTCACCCTGTTCATCAGCATGGAGAACCTGATGGTGGGTGGGGTGACACTATCAGGAGGGTTAGGGATCCCAGAAAACATGGCCTGGCAGCTCAGGAGCCTAGGGCAAGGAAGTCAAGCTGTGAAGCCCCCCTTGGTTTATGAAGTAGGGTATGAGGCCCAGCTCATCCCCACGTTGCAGGGAATTCTAGCAGTGTATACTTCTGTGATTCTGAGATGGAGAACAGGCAGTGGTCAGTGGCAGGTGACCACCAAGAGATCAGGGCACAAAATAGAAGGTGGGGGTCTACCTTCTTAGTACTTCCTCCTTCCCTCTTCTTAATTGTGCTAGCTAGCTTAGAGGTAATGTCCACCCTCCTCTGGCTGCCTAAGGGCCCCCTGCCACTACCCCCTCAGAGGCACTCACAAGCCCACTCTAAGGGTCACTCAGAATGGCCATTGTTCTGCAGCTGGGAAAAACTACCCAGTCCTAGCCCCCAGGCACAACCGGAAATGCATTCTGGGAGCCACTTCTGGGCCTGCTGGGATTGCCAGTGGCCAGAGGGTGCTAGCTCCACCTGGAACGAAGAGCAGAAACGTGCAGGGAACAGGCACAGGGTCCCTCCATCAGTCTGTCCTGTAGCAACCTGGTAGGGGTTTGGGGGCAGAGACTCCCATCTCTAAGAGGTGATCAAGCCTGCTGGCCCCCTCTGTCCCCAGCTGGGTGGGTGGGAGACGCTGGGGGCTGATACTGGGCCATTTGGCCCATCCCAACCACCCCCTCCTTCACCTTCTATGTGGCCTCCACCTCCCGGGGTGTCCGATTTCGCTCGGCCTGCACCCGGCTCTTCACCTTCTTGCCCAGCTCCAGCCCTGCCCAGCTCTTGCCCTTGGCCTGTTTGCCCCTGCTCCTTGAGGAGCACCACATACGTTCACAGTACTCATCCACCCGGGGCAAGTTGGCGAAGCCAATGAGCTGCAGGATGTCCTTGTACCAGGCCTTGCGTGGGGTGGAGGTTAGACCTCCTTGGGCAGGTGGCTCCTCTGGCCTCTGTTCCCTATGGAACAGGCTGTTAAGCTGCGCAGCCGCAATCACCTCCAGAGCCAGGCGGGCCACGGTCTGAGAGAAGCCGTGCTCCAGTGTGGTGCAGGTGTAGGTGCCCTCATCCAGGCGGTTGAGTCTGCGAAACAGCAACCCCTGCTCCGTTTGCAGGATTCGCTCATCTGTCTTCACCTGCTGGATACCAGGAGGGTGTGAGGGCCCACGGAGCAAGGCACACATCATCAATTTCTCTGCACCCTGCTTTTCCAAATGTGCCATCTTGGAACCCAGTACCTGGGCCCTTCCCTTGCCCATTCTCTCCTTCCCAGGAAGGGACCAGCCGCTTGGCAGGCTTGGCCTCCTCAGGACCAAGCTGATTGCAGGCAGGGCTTCATTCACTTTCCCATCACCCAGGACATGGCCTGCAAAAGGGGCTTTACAAAAACTTGACTGGCCCTGGCTGGTGTGGCTCAGTAGATTGAGCACCAGCCTGCAAACCGAAGAGTCGCTGGTTTGATTCTGAGCCAGGGCACATGCCTGGGTTGCAGGACAGGACCCTAGTTGGGGGCAGACGAGAGGCAACCAATCTATGTTTCTCTTGCACATTGATGTTTCTCTCTTCCTTTCCCTTTCTCTATAAATAAAACCTAAAAAAAATTTTTTTTTGACTGGTTTCTCCCTAGTCAAAGCTCTGGGACACCTGTCTTGGCTTTGTGGGGCACCGGCACACGTTCCCACTGGAATCGAGGGGGTAAGAGGGCATTTACGGGCTTTTGCGCAGCCCCAGGACTAGAATTCCCCTCATTCTACGTGGCCTAAACTGTTCACTTCCCCACAGAGCAGGGCCCACAACCCCAGCCAGAGGTGGGCTGGCCACCCATTGCAGTGTGGGAGGTGAGTGCTGTTCAGACTCTGGCCCAGCTGCTGTCTGGGCTTTAGTCTCCACATCTGTACATTGAAGCTGGCCTGCTTGGGCAGTTAGTACTATGTAATTCCATCTCATTGCTCGGCCTGCCCTTGGCCCCATGGGGAGTCTCTCAGTGCCTAGCCCAACAGCTGGCCCAAGGCTGGCCTCCCCCAGTTCCCAGGCAGGAAGGAGAGCCCCTCCTGTAATCAACCTGCTCCCTCCCCTCCCCTGCCTGTGGAAGCTCTTGAGAATGGTTTCTCACCCTGTCCCACCCACTCCCATCCTTAGGCCCCAGGCAGAAGCCATCTCTGGAATGGACAGACATTTCCCAATGGGTCAGGAAAGCCTGGCAAACAGCTGGACTCCAGGGAGGCAGTGCCAGGCCAGGCGTTGAGGGTTGGGGTGATGGCAGCGGCACAAGCCTAAGGCAGAGGAGGACTGGGAACCCCCGGGGAAAAGATCACTTCAAAGATGAGTACATGTGTAGGCATGGGTGGCTTCCTGACCAGCCCAGACCCCATTCCTTCCCTTCCATCTCTGCCACCCACTTCTTCAGAGCTTAGCTCAGTCCCTTGGGACTTGGTGGGCTCCCTGCCACTGGAGGAGTTCCAGGCCCATCTGGCCTGGGCATTCCCAGACAGCAGGAGTGGGGCACTCCCTTCCAGGTACCCCAGGGGCCTAATACACAGTTTCCTTTTATTGAACTTGGCAGGTTCCCCTCAGAGCCCATTCCTAAGGCTCTGGACTTGGGGTTCAGGGAAGGATGTGATCTAAGGGCGAGCACAGTAGTAGAGGCAGGGTCCTCACTCACCTGGCTGGGCCCCTGGTCCCCTGGCCTCTGCAAGAACCAGTGCACAGTTGCCTGGGGAGACTTGGGCAGACACTCCAGGAGGGTGCTGTTGCGCTCCATGCCATAGACTGTAGTGGCCGCCACAAGCCCTGCGGCCTCCTCTGGAGGGAGGCAAAGTGGGACTCGGCTCAAGAACTATGTATGGGACCCCTGACTCCCACAGCCCAGGAGCCCCCAATAGTGTTATAGAGACCTCAGTGTCCATCAATCCCCAAGCCAGTCACTCTGTCCAAAGGCCCAACACCTATATACTGACAGAAGCCACACATATGTAAACTAAAGACACGTTTACAACAGGACAAGTCTGAGGCCTCACTTCACAGGGGTTGAGGCCGGGCCATGGGGTGAACGGGAATCTTGCGAGTGCCCAGCCACCGTCCACATGGCTGCCACTCACCTTCCTGGCTCTGGCCCAGGCACTGCAGGGCAGGGTTGCCATGACGGATGTCCTGCCGGCGGAACCGGCGCTTGCCAGTGCCAGGCCGGTAGCGGGTACAGGAAGCACCGTCCCAGGCACAGTACGGGTCCCGGGCGAGGCAGCACTCTGCACAGGCACTGCCGTAAGTCTCACACTGGTGCAGCTGCAGCCGGGCCACGCCCAGCCTCGAGCCCACGTACAGCGTTTGCTGGAGGGAGACCCAAGTAGAGCCCACAGTGAGCCTGGGCTTCCCCAGAAGCAGATGGGCTCTCAGCCTCCTTGGGTTTTCTGAGATCCCTGCCATTTTCAGGCAGTCTTCCGGAACCTCTTGGGTACATTCACAGAAAGAAAATATTTTAGCACCCACATGCTGCACATCAGATCCTGTGCTAGGACACGTAGGGGATGGGGCCCAGCTTCTGGCCTTCGCCCGCCACCCCAGTGGCCTTCATCCTGACTTGCGTCTGACCTTAGAGGTGCACGCTGTTTTAAGCAATCCCAGTACCAAAGGCATGATTTACCCAAAGATATAACTGAGGCAGATAAACTTGGGAAGGTGGTATCTGCCACTTGCAAAAGGACACAGCAGGCTTCTAAGAAGTGGCTGCCATGTTTGATTTCAAATCTGAATTTTGTTTTCAAGCACTTTTTTTGTTTGCCTCCCTTGAGGAACAGGCCTGTTGTGGATCTCCCCTTATCTGAACACAGCCTCACTACTTGGGACCTTCCAGGCCCACTGGGAATCTCAGCTCCCAGGCCTCCTTGCACGGCCTCATCAGGCAGCCCAGCGCCTGCCTGCCGCAGGGGCTTTCCAGCAGACACCCGCAGTGCTCAGGAGGCTTCCAGCGGGGGGAGGGGAGGCAGGAGGCAGAGGGTGCAGCTGCTCTTACCCTTTTGACTGAGATCTCCATCTCAGTGATGGCTGTTGGCACCTGGGGAATCAGGAGAGAGAGGTATCAGACAGCTCTCCACTGCACCCCCTGCTTTCAACTTCCTATAGCCCCCCAGTTGGGAGCTGCCTAGCTCCCAGCCTGGGTCCGTCATGCCCTGGCAATCTTGGCTGGACAGTCTTTCCCAGAGGTCAGGTTACAAGAAAGGTCCCCTTACCCTGGCTGGCCTCCAAGCTGAAGGCTTGGAAAAGCACAAATCTCCAGGGTCTCCTCACACAGCCCTGTTCCCCAGCAATGAAGCAGCTGTCTCAAATCACCCACCTCATGTTGGGAGGCGTGACAGTCCCCCAGACACACCACCTGTCTGATTCTACAGAGGGGCCAACAGAACCCCTTGAGCACTTGGGCTCTCAGCCACCCCCTCACAGTGAGCGTCTACCAGTGTTTTGTCAAGGGGGTGCTCACCTTGCCCATTCCTCCCTGGGTCCCCCCAACTTTCAGCTCACAGACTGCATCCCACAAGCTCCTCTGTCATTCAGAAGTACCAGCAAGCCCTCTGCAGTGGGGGGTGTCATCACTTTCATCCCCCACTGGCCGTGAGTTCAGTAAAAACAGCACCCCCATCCCTATCCCCGTGCTATGCTCCTGCTTCCCTATAGCCAGGACTAGACCCAGGGATGAGGCTTGAGGAGACCCCTCCCACCAGCCCCCTCCTGGCTCACTTTAAACACCTGCAGCTCTTCCAGAACCACTTCCTCAGGCTCAGCTGAACCCCCAGACTGGAGGGCCATGACCTTGAGCACTGAACCTGAGTCTGAGACAGGGAAGAAGGGGTCAGTAGGAGAGAAAGGGGCAGCACACCTCCCAGTCCAGCCACCTTACTTAGCCCACCCACCGGTTCCCAGGAAGATGACATCATAGGTCCCATCCTCTGCCTCCACGCGATCCACCACAATCTGACGCAGCTTCTGGGCCAGGTGGGTTTTGATGAGGACAGGCCGGCCCTGCCGAGGCCGCACAGACCGAAACATGAGTGGGTGGGCTCGGGCAAACTGCAGCACCTCATCTGGGTAGTCCTTGGTGCTGCCGAAGGGTCGTCCCGGCTGTGCAGTCATCTTGCTGGGGCACTGTGGTAGAGACAAAGGGAGCACCGGAATCCTGGGATCACACATTCTCAGCCCTGACTGTTTCCACACCCCACTGTCTGGGCATGCCAGCCTCGGAAAGACCGGTCTCACTGTGTGGGCAGGGCTGGGTGCATGGCCACACCTCACCCTGACCCAGAGCTGCTGTGGAGCTGCACACAGACTCAATGCTGTCCCTACACACAGCCCTCCTGGCATCTGTACTGCTGTCTTCCCTGGCCTAGCCAGATACTCACCACACCAGGGCGGGGGAAGGGCACCTTGCCCCCATAGGGCCCCCACTGGTGCTGTGGACCATCTTGATGGGCAAAGGGCCCCTTGAAGACCTCCCAGATGTCCGCCATGTGATACAAGCAGACCGCGAAGCCCTGGAACACAGCACTGCAGAGAGCAGACAGGGACAGTCAGGCCAGGGTGGCCACTGTGAATACAAAGGGACAGCCTAGCTCTTTGGGCAGGGCAGGGGGCAACAGTGACTGCAGTCAGCAGAAAACGAAAAACAAAGACACCCAGGCAAAAGTAAAGAAAGGGAGACAGGAAATACAGCCACAGTCACGGAATAAGGGACAGAGAGAGCAACCCATGGCAAAGCCAGGACGTTGCAGGCAGAGGCTCAACAGAGGAACCCGGGGTACAGAGGCTCAGGTTGGATAAGGGGAGGCCAGCACGCCCACCTGACTGTGCTGAAAAGTGCGTACACCTCGACGTCCTTCCCTGCCTTGGGCCACAGCAGGAACACATCCTCTGAGAGACAGAAGACCACTTCCAATGTCCCCCAATCACTAGCCCCGAGCCCTCCCCACTCCCGCTCCCAGGCCTGCCCTTGGCCCTGCCCTTACCCAGATGGTCAAAATGGGTCTCAGCCCCACCAGGACCAGGCACTGAGCAGACCAGCCTGGCTTTGAGAAAAGTGCTCCATTTGTTCACCAGCACCCTCTGGCCTCCAGCATCATTCTGTGGGTTGGGGGTTCAGGGTCAGCCTTGGATCCCAGAGGAGGATAGACGGGCCCTCCTCCTGCTCCTCCACCCTCACCCTTTGGTGGAGAGGCATGCACATTGGCTCTACACCTCACCTCAGTTTCCCCACTGCTGAGGGTGGAGACAGGTTGGGGGAGAGGAAAGCAACAGGAATGAAGAAAAATGAAGTCCCTCACTACCCCTTCCCAGCTCTCACCATGCAGACACGGCCCACACGGCTGATGGTGACATGCCCTGGGCCACCATCTGGTGAGGGGACAGTCTCCGAGAAGAAGAAGTACACCTTGTCATCATTCTGGTCAGAGTTGTCAGCGATCCGGGCAGCCATCACAAACTGGGGGTCTGGGTGGGGGTCGGTGATAGGGCCAAGTTGGTGGGGGAGCCTTACAGGGGAGGACAGGTGGCTGAACATGATGGGAAGGGGAAGAGGTATAGGGACCACCCCCCCTCAGGCTGGATTCCAGGGGTAGATCGGGGACGGGCCACTCCTCTTATTTCCACTCCAGCAGCAGCTCTCCTGCCTCCTGCAGCCCCCAGCCAGCCTCACCCTTAGCAGGCCCTGTACTCACCGTGCAGGAGGCTCTGGTCAGAGTCAGAACGCAAGGCCGGCCGGGAACCCCCACTCCGGAAGATCATGGCCTCACGGCCCAGGAAGTCGGCAGTGAGGCCAGTGTACAGCTCCCCACCTGGGGTGGGGTGGCGGCAGAATTAGGGGAGGAGGGCCTAGCCGCCATCGTTTCCCAATGACATCAGCTGGCTGCCACCCTCCTCTTGCCCACCCAAACCTGAGCATCACCCACCTACATAGGTGCTGGCGAAAGGACGGCTGGGCTCATGAGGGCACCGCCCCCGCCCACTTTCAACACTTTGAGGCTCCAGATGGAGCACATGCTGGGAGAGAGGGAGAGAAGTTGTCACCTGGGAAAGTAGTACCAGCCCCCTGCTCCCCCGCCACCCAGTCAGTGGGCATTGCGTGCAGCTGGAGAGTGGGGGTGGATGAAGCCACCCTTGATTCAGGGCCTTGCTGATGGGGTCAGCTCTCTGGCACAAAGGCTCCTTTCAGACCCCTGAAACCTCTGCCCTGACCCAGGCTCAATGGGGAATGTTTAAGGAGAAAATGTCACTGCTTTCCTGTCCCTTGTGGGGCCCACACCAGACTCACCTCCCCGCGGTGCCCAACTGCGATGAGGGCGCAGGTGGGATGAAAGGCCCCGGTGCCGCACGCCAGCAGGTGGGTTCGGTTATGAGGTTGCAGCACCCGTACAAAGTTGGCACACTCCATCTAGTGGGGAGAGGGGCCGGGGATAAGGGACTGCTCACCATCTCCTTAGGTCCCAAGGCTCAGCCCTGCCTAGCTGATCAGCTCTGGGGGTCTGGGATGACATTCTCCATGGACCTTCAAGAGCCACCCGTAACTGTTTCAAATGACCCCGGCCCAGGCAGCTGGAGGACTAACCAGCCATAGGCTAGCCTGGGGTGTTGGTCAGGGTTGGGGACAGTCACTCCTGAGAGCACTCACCAAAGAATCTCTTCCCTTTTGAACACACTCCTCCTTCTGTCCTGGCTGCGGCGGCCACAGAACCTGAAACACAGCCTGGTTGACTGCTGAGCTCACAGCCTCAGTTTCCCCATCCAGCCCCTCACCCGGAGTTGCCCAGCTCTCAGATTGACCTTTCCCCCAGTCATCCCAGCTCACCTCCCGGGGGTCTGACCATGCCCGATCCAGCTGCAGAGAGTAGATGGCATCTCTACCCCCTAGAAAGAGGCGGTCTCGGTACTCATCCAGGTACATAGCTCGAAGGTCCAGGGAGCCCCGGGGACCCAGAAAGATGGCAGAACGGTTGGCAGACAGGAGGTCTATAAGGGAGCAAGGGAGTGGTCAAGGCCCCCTCAGCCAAGGTGTAGAAGTGGAGGCAGCTGTGCATTCACCCCCACACACTCACATCTGGAAAATGTTTCCAACCACAGGGCTACTGGAGGGCTTCTGGGAAACGGCTCCTGGGGGTGGGTGGGACAGGGGCTCTGAGTCCCCACCCAGACCAGCCCACCCAGGGACCAACTCCCATCCTTCCACTCCTTAGACCTTCAGCTTTTAGTTCACATCTCCTTCCCAGTGGCCCATCTGCGTTGAATCCCCAGGGAGGGCCCCCCTGGCAGAACTCAGGGCAGCAGCTAGAGGAAGTGTGTGCTGAGCCTGAGCAGCATGCAGGGGCACAGGCAGGGGAGTGTTCCCTGAGCGGGATGCCTGGAAGAGGCCTGGGTATGAGGGAGGCCAGGTATGGCCAGGCGAAGCCCCAGGCTCTAATCCAAGGGTATGGCTACCTGCCCACCCAGCCCCTAAGGATGGAGGATAGCTGTCTGGGGATGCCGGCCTAGGGAGTAAGATACTGAAATAAATCCTCAGGGTTAGGCTAGGGAGTTGGAGGTGATGGGTAGGTAAGGCAGCAGACAGCAAGATGCTCGGGAAGGGGCCTTAGCTGCCCTTGGGAAGGCCAAGTATCCTATATCTGCCCAAGGGGTCATCCTCAGCCCAATACCCACTCCGTCCTGAAATTCATCAACAGTCTCCTCTAGGAAGCCCTCTATGGCTGACAGTACTTTAGAGGGGATTTGCCCGATTTAGGCTTTTTCTTTTAGCCTGACTTCCCTTCAAAATCACAGATCCAAGGACAGGACTACATTCTCCCCCTCAGATCCCATTTCCAGGCTCCCCAGAGCGGAGCCATATCTCCCCCCTCACACTCTCCAGACCCTGGGTCTCCCCCTTTACATTAGTGTTCCCAGGGAAAGGTGATCACCCTTCTGGCTTCCCTAAGGAGAATTTGTGCAGAGCCTGTGTGTCAGGGACCTTTTCCTGTGTCCTGTCTCTGCAGATTCAGAGGGTCCTGTACCAGCTGCAGCACAACCCACCAGGTTAGAGCTCTAGAGGAACTCCTGGGCTGGGATGGAGAGGGAGGAGTGAGGCCAGCATTGGGAAGTGGGCTGCAAGAAGCAGGTGGGTGGGAGGAGAAGGCTGTGGGGACAGGGTGAAGGGCCCCACTGCAGGGGGAGGGGGCAAGAGGCAGGGTCCTGCTGCCCTGCTGTCTGCCCTGGGCAAGGAGCCCCTGCTGAGTACAGATAGATTCTTCAGACATGCCCTGTCTGCCCTCCCCATCTTTCTCTGCCCATCTCTACTGGGGTGGCTCAGGGTCTCCATTCTCAACAGTCCCTCTGGGTTTCCTCTGTCTGCCACCTCCACCCTGGCCATGCCTGCAGGAGCTGTCCCTTGCCTCTCCTCAGTGCCCGCCTCTGGTGGCAGCTAGAAGAACACCGTCCCCAGGGAATGACAGAGAAATCCTTTCCAGGGGCTGTGCAGGGAATGACTGCATCGCTCCAGCTGGCAGAACAGGATGGCTGGGGCCCCCACAGCTGAAGGTGCTTCAGGGTCCCAGTTTCCGAGCTACACGCAACTGAACAGAGCACACCGGTCCATACCTCGGTAGGAGAGTCGCAGGCGGGGCACGCTGGGGCCGGGACTGGGACTGACCCTGCAGAGCAGAAGGCCCCCCAAAAGGCAGCAGATGGCCCAGGCCGAAGGGGTCATGCTGGAGGACCGAGGACACCACGCTGCCCGTGCGGCCACCCTCTGGTCCCACTGCTGGTTGTAGTTTGCTCTCCTGCCGCTGGGCCAGCCACTTATAAGGCAATGGCTCCGCCCCATCCAGGGCCAGGAAGGCGGAGGAGGAGGAGGGAAGGGCCAGTGCCAGTTTTGCACCTGCACTGACACTCTCCATCCTGACTGGTTGGTGCCTCTGTCTGATTGGCTGGTTCTCCGTTGGGGGGACTCTTTCCCAGCTGTGTGTGGGTAATGTCCCAAAATGTCCACAACCTAAGTCTCCAGGCTCTAGCAAAATGTCAAGAGAGAGATAACCTGGAAGAGAGGTCAGGAGTCAGAGACCAGAGGTTAAAGGGCTAGGTGAGGGGCTCTCCTTTACTCCCTGCCCCTCTAGCGCCCATGACAGAGACAACCGCCACACATAAACTGACTCTAAGCCCCAGTCTCTGATACCAGGAAGGTCCATCCCCCTGAGACCTTGGCTTGGCCAGGGACTGTGTCACTCCAGCTGAAGGAGCTCCATGTTTTGGATGGAGGCTTGAGGTTTGCCATACTTCACAGCTCTGAGATTGGCAAGAGGTGGATGTCTGGCCTCCAGGTCCCATGCTAGCTTACTGGGCATTGTCCTGCCTCTCAGCCAGTCGGTCCTTCCAGAGGCCCAGGGGCCAGAGTGTCATTCAGGGAGTGGTGAGTTCTTCCCTAATCTCACTCTTCCCTATAGGCCCTATACACATGATCTCTCCAGAGTGAGGATGAAGGGAAGGTGCTCACATCCCCCTCCCCCTCTTCCCTGAGCTCAGATCCAGGGAGCAAGAAAGCACAGAGAGGGACATTAAAGAGATGAGACCAAGGGGCTGAATTGAGTCAAGTGACGGGACGATCGCATGCCCCCTATCCTACAGTAGTTCTTGTCCCTGTCCCTCCTCAGCTGCCACTTCACCCAACCCCAGACACCTACACTCAGAATCAGAGGCCCTGGGAGCAAAGAAGATTTCAACCTTGAGCCAGAATTGTAACTCCCAGAATTCTAGAAACTCCTACAAGTTAGGCCTCCCAGATGAACCAGCCCAAGCCCTCAGATTGTGGCCTCAGATTAGGGGCTCAGAGAGGGAAGGAACTAGCCTAGGCCACACAGCAGGCAGAGAACAGGCCCCATCAACCCTGCCCCTTCGTGGGATTCTTTTTTGCTTTGGCAACTCCTGGAGTTGGAACTTGGACCCCACTTCTTCTCCCCATGTCACCCTGGAAGGCAAACAGGGCAGCCCCTTCAGTTAGCATGAGAAGGGCGCAGGAACCTTGAACAGTCTCCCTATCCCCACCTCCCCCTGGCATACACAAGCCTTTTCCCAGGGGGAGCTCTGACCTGGGATTGGACAAGAGGCTACTCAGGCAGGCCAGTGAAAGGCCTCAGACCAGTAGTCTCTGACTCCACTGGATAACTTTGGCCAAAGTCCTTCCCTCTCTGGGTCTCTGTCTCCTTCCAGGGCCAGGGACCAGTCACCTAGAGGGTAACAGACTGTATAGACTGGTGAGGGGTGCTTGCACAGGGACCGCGTCATGATGGTGGTTATATCCTGGTCCCTCAGAGGCTGCTTCCATCTCTCTGGACAGATGTTTTGGGAAGCAGCCAGATGGGGGCCAATATCTGGCCAGAATTTGAGCCAGACAACCCCGTAACAAGCCCTGGACAGAGGCCCGACAACGCTTCATCCTGCCAGCTCTCCGTAGGGGTCTCAGCTCAGCCAGACCCTTCCCCACAGCGGATGCTGCAGGGGAGGCCGGATCTACCAGCGCAGGATGTGGGAGCAGCCCCTCCACACAGCCTGGGCCAGGGGCTAGGAGCCTGAAGTCTAAGATTAATTTGTTGTTTAGCCTCAGGCAGGTCCTCTCCTTATTTGGTCCTCAGTTTCCCAATCTGGGACAACAGTAAAGGTCTTCTGTCAAGGTGCCTGTTTGCAGGCTGAGAGTCCATGGGCCCAGCCAC
The DNA here is from genome assembly GCA_004026585.1 of Noctilio leporinus. Taxonomy (NCBI): domain Eukaryota; kingdom Metazoa; phylum Chordata; class Mammalia; order Chiroptera; family Noctilionidae; genus Noctilio; species Noctilio leporinus. Next base: position 225,705 of record PVIW01001507.1, on the reverse strand, counting down.
GTGCATCTTGTGCCATCTACTGGACAAAGTGGGGACTGCAGGCGTTCCCAAAGCGGCCGGCTGTTAGGCCCTGTGCAAATCAGCAGAGCCACCCAGGAGGAAGGCAGCCTCTTGGGGCGGCAGGCAAAATAACCAGGTAACCGTAATATAGAGGCAGGGGCAGTGAGAGAGGTTCCAGGGAGAAACATTCCAGAAGATGAAGGAAATGTAGGGAGGCTTCATGGAGGAAGCACTATGCAGGCAAAGGATGACATAGCCCAGAAGAAATGGAGAGTAGGGAACGAAACAAAACAGTCAGAACTAAGTGATATATGTAGAGGAGCTCAATGCCATGTGCCGATTAGAACTTTTGTGATGTATTTTCACGCATCAGATGCTACCAGGTAGGTACGTGGAGTGTCACAGCCCAGCCGCTCCCAGCTAGAATTCTTGGGGGTGGGGATACTCAGAAGGAAGGGATGCCCCCGCCCCTCTCCCACCAACCTCATTCTGGAGCAGTGATATAGGGACAATCCAACAGGGCTCCTTCCCTGTGGACCCTTTTCTTAAGGCACTAGCCAGCCTACCCCCAACCTTCCATGTACGCTTTTTTTTTTCTTTTTTTAAGATTTCATTTATTATTTTTAGAGAGAGGGGAAGAGAGAGAGATATCAATGTATGGTTGCCTTTCACCTGCCTTCAGCTACAGGCCCAGCTGGAGACCTGGCTTGCAACCTGGTTATGTGCCCTGGCTGGGGAATCGAACCAGCAACCTTTGGGTTCACAGGCCAGCACCTTATCCACTGTGCCACTCCATGCACCCTCTTTATAGCTGGCCCAGTTATCCTGTTTCATTCACAAAGAGCTTAACTCTTAGGGTTTCTTTCTTCTCCTCCCCCTATTCCATCAGTATCCCACATATCCTGGTTGCCCCCTGGCCTCTCAGGTCCTTGTCCTTCTCCTCTCCCCTCCTCAGCCACCAATAAGAATGTGACCTTTTATATCTCCATTCAGAACATCCCTTCATCTGGACACACCTCCTACACTCGGTATCCTCACTAACACAATTCTTCCCTTAGTACCTTGAGCACTGCTTTCTCTTTGCCCAGCTTGGATCAAGGCCCAGTGCAATACCGAGACCCTTAACACACACCCAGACTCCTGTAGCTGCCCACCCTCTGCAGCTCTGCCCTGCATCTTGCATCAGCCTTTTCCAGTTTCACTGGGCTATTCCTATCAGCATACAGGTCATTCCTTATTCCCCTCTTCCAATGAGCATCCCTGGACTCAAATCTTCCCTCAGCTCCCATCCATTTCTCTGTTCCCAGAGCATTTGCAAAACTTTCGCCAGTGTTGTCCACACTCTCCATCACCTCTTCACCTTTGGTCCTCTCCAGCCACATTTCCATTCCACTGCTCCAGTGAAACCAGGTGTTTCAGGTTTAGGTGGCCAAGACCTCAGGGGCCTCCAAGTTCCCTAAGGCCAGAGCTATCCTGTCTTTCCTGCCTCCTTCCTTCCCTCCTGGCTCTTGGGGCCCCTCACTCATCCAGGGTCCCTTCTCCACAACTGCCCATGTGGGATGCCCGGTACACAGTCCTGGGCCACCTGTCTCTACACACCCTTTTTCTGGGATCTAGTCCAGGACCAAAGCTGGGAAAGCACTCCTTACCCTAATGACACCTGAGTTCATAGCTTTACCTGCCTTCTTCTAGCCTCCAGCATTGCTTTGACTTCCCCACCATCCTGTTCCAGAAGCATCTCAGCTTTGATGAGAACCAAGGACTCTCCATTTCCCCTGTGGTAATCCCCTGCTAGAAATGCATAACCCGACTCTGGCCCTGAAGAAATCCCAGACAAACCCAAATTGTGTGAGATTCTACAAAATAACTGGCCTTTACACTTCAAGTGTCAGTGTCATGACAGATGAGGAAAGACTGAGAAACTGATGCAAACCGGAGAAGAGTGAGTAGATAGGATGTCAAGACACTGTGTGGTCCTGGGTTGGACCCTGGTCCAGAAGAGGTCTTTACTAGGACAACTGACAAATGTGGGTGAGGTCAGCAGATGAGTGAGGAGTGGCCTGGGTTTGCTCCTCGTCCTGTGGCTATTTAAGATGCTAACATTTGGGGAAGCTGGGTGAACAACAAATGGGAGCTATTTGTACTATTTTTGAAAGTCTGGAGTTTCAGAATGAAAAGTGAAAAAACAAGTGTAGGCCCTGGCCAGCAGCTCAGTTGGTTAGACCAATGTCCCAACATGCCAAGGTTGCAGGGTCCATTCCCTGTCAGGGCGCATACATGAAACAACAAATGAATAACTGGAACAATAACGTAGTGATCCTCTCACTCTCTCTTCCTTTTTCCTTCTCTTCTAAAAAATAAAATTTATCAATTTTTAAAATCTTAAAAGTTAAAATTTTTTTAATCTAAAGTAAAAAAGGAACCTCCACCATCCAGGACCCCACCAAGAATCTGTGCCTCCCCCAAGCTTCCATAAGTCAGGAAACGGCAGTTTAACCTTGATACGAAAGGCCATCCTGGACTCCTTACTTTCTCACACCTCACATTCAGTCCTTCTAGTTCCAAATATGCCCTGAACCTGTGCACCCCCCTCCACCCTTCTTGCCTCACCGTACTGAGAGTCACCAAGCTTTCTCACTCCAAGCCTGCTGAGGCTGCCTTTCTGCTCCTGATGTGCTCCAGTGTCTTTCCCTATGCCCTCCCAAGGCTGGTTCTCTGTGGTTCCTCAGGCCTCAGCTCAGTGCCACCTGCTCCAGGAAGCCTTTCCGGACCACTCTGTCCCATGACCCCACACCTCTACAAGCCCTCATTCCAGCACTGTGTTGGTTTCCTTACTGCACTCATCTCCCTTTGTCTTCCTGAATTGAGTGTAAACTCCACAAAATTAGGGACTGGGCCTTGCTCTGAAGGGTCCCAGCAGCCAACCAGTGCCAGGCACATAGAATGGGTGACCAAACCATGAAATGACACACTGATTGGTGGTAATGCCCACTCTGGCCCTGCCTCATCTCCTGAGATATCGTCATTCCTGGTGCATACATAGGTCCTTAAGTTCTTCAGTTCCCAAGGGTGGCTGGGAAGGAATCCTTCTTTTCTCCCCCCAGGTCTCTCTAGCGTCTCTTGCCAGCTCTGGCCTCCACTGGAGGCATCTCCAGAATTCCAAGACTGTCTCTGGAATGCTGGGCCTGTCTCGGGAATGCCAAGGCTGGGGCACAGGTGGGGAGGCCGTGGAGTGGCTGGGTGGAGAAAGGACAGCTGCTGATATCCTGGTTGAAGCCTAGACACCATGGCAGCTGTCCCTCCCGCAAGCACAACAGCTCACACTTCCACTTCCTTGCAGCACCCTCCACCCCCAAGATCAGTGTCACTCTTCTGGCTGTAGCTCTGGCCCACTAAGTTAGAAGCCACCAGACTTCGAGCCCCCATTCCCTGTCAGGGAAGGAAAGTGGGTTGCTGGAGCCTCTGGAGTTCAAGAGAACTGGAAATTATCCTCACATGAACCTGGTCCATCAGACAGAGTCCTTACTGAGAGCCATGTGGCTCTGCTATCCGCCAGCTGCTCTGGATGACCTTTACAGGTCCTGTACCTCTCTGCACCCCAGGGTCCTCACCTGTCACATGGGTGAGAGAAGGTAGAGTAAATGATATACCCCTTGATTCCTGGGAGTCAATGTTACCAAAGGGTAATCCAGGTGAGTGGCAGATGGACCAGAGCTGCAGGCCGGCTGGGTCCCACAGTGCTCTGCTTCTCCCCAACCAGAGCCAAGATGGAGCTGGGGGCTGCTGTGCCAAGTGGCGTCCAGGGCCTAGTTGGGTGCTGCACTTATTCCTCCCTCCACATACAGGACTCTCCAGCTGCCAACTGGCTGACCAAAGCCATAGCCCCCAGGAGCTTGTAAAATGCAGATCCCTGGGCTACCACAAACTCTAGATGCTGAATCACTGGAGATGGGGTCTGAGCATCAGCAGTTAAGAAAGGAGGCAGTGGGGTATGGAGTGTGGTGGCCTCGGATCTAACCTAATCTCTCCTACAGAAGGCAGGCTCCAGGACTGGTCAGAGCAAGGGCTCTGGGATAGGGAAGGAAGTGGTCCTCAGGGCAGGAATGTTGAGAGTGTTTACTGGCTGGTAACCCCCAGTTACCACCCCCAGAAGGAAAGCAAGACACCAGGCCTCCAGGGAGCAGAGCTTTATTTGCTCCTATTCCCTAGGACAGAGCTTAAGAGGGAATCAAGGAGCACCCTTGGTCAAGGACACACCCAGGATCACATCATGTCCTACCCCAGGGCCCAGCTGGAGTTGGAAGGTAGCACACGCAGCTTGAGCAAAGCTCAGCATCTACTCCACCCCCTTCATGAACTCCAGGAATTCTGTGGAGAGAAAGGTGGGTGTGGGTTAAAGTTGGGGGCCTGCATGGCATGGGCAGTGGGAGATTCAGCACACCACCCCTCACCATCATAGTCAATGCGGCCATCGTTGTTCTTGTCACCATCCTTCATGAGCTCCTCAATGTCATCCTCTGTGATGGTCTCGCCTGTAGCCTGAAGCATCACCTTTAGCTCATCCAGGTCAATGTAGCCATCAGCATTTCTGCAGGGTGTTGGGGCAAGGCACAGGCCAAGGGTGAAAAGAGCCAGCCCCACCCATGACCCAGGGGCCAGGGCAGGGCCTCTGAGAGATGAGGCATCTACTCCCCCATTGCACAGAATGGGAGACTGAGGCAGACTATCCCTTTCCCTGGCTCTGCTAGAGTTGGAGTCAGAGGTCAATGGTCATACACTCACTTATCGAACATGCGAAAGAGGTCAGACAGCTCCTCTTCAGACTTCCCTTTACTGTCATCCTTCATGCACCGAACCATCATGACCAGGAATTCATCAAAGTCTACTGTGCCACTGCCTAGCGGTTAGAAGACATGGCCATTAGGGAGGGATGGCCGGAAAGGTTGGCACCACTGGTGACCCCAGACCTCAGTATTCTCACTGCCACCACACCCATAATCCATGAGGCAAGGTGGTCATTATATATATGAGGCCCATTTTACATATGAGATGACCAAGGCTCATGGAGATTCAGCAGCTCCTTCAAGGCAAGGGTACAGGGTAATAAGTGGCAGAGCAGGATTCATGTCCCCAGTGACCTGGGGGAGCTATGGATCTGGGGACTAAGGGTGGGGGACAGAGGGGCTTACCATCCTCATCCACCTCATCAATCATCTCCTGCAGCTCCTCAGGTGTGGGGTTCTGGCCCAGCATCCTCATCACCTTGCCCAGTTCCTTGGTGCTGATGCAGCCATCCTCGGCACCCAGCACGAAGATGTCAAAGGCAGCTTTGAACTCTGTGTCCAAGAGGGGAGGGGGAGCAGAGTGGCCAGGGCTCAGCAGTCAGGACCCCAGAAGGCTAGAACCCTGGGGCCACCTACCAGCCTGTCCACTTCCCTCTGAGGCCTCCATGGTTGCAACAAGGGAGCCCCTAGGCTCTGGTCTCCAGCCTGAGGTCCTCATGCTCCCCCAGCCCAGCCCTATGTATTGGGGCACTCACCATTTTTCTGCTCTTCTGTCAGCTGTTCTACCTAGAGATAAGAAGAGGTCTCAGGACTCAGGCTATTGCCGTTGTTGAGGAAACCAACTTATTCCCCAGGTGGGACCACTGAACCCAAGAAGAGGCAGGCCATTTCTAGGTCACAGAGTAGAAGCCTCGGTCCTCCCTCCCTGACCTCAAAGCCCCTCAGTGACCCAGCTGGCCTCACTGAGACTGGGCTCAGGGCCAGGGTGACAGGTGTGCACCCCCTTCAGGACTAAGGTGACACTGAGTAACAATAGTCAGTGACCACTCAAAGCCCTATCAGTGGCCCTGCTGAAACCTAAGCTGGGTAGTCCAAAGGACAGCTGTCCCTCAGGTTGGGACAATAAAACCAGTGTGGGGGTAGGTAAAGCCACTGACTGTAACCTGACCAGGGTGGCCACTGGGCTATTTTTAACGGGGGACAAAGTTAAACCTGGTGATTGTTCTGGAGACTCTGGCATGCAGGGGGTGGGGCTGCGTTATCTGGCCCCCTGGCCTGCTGGTGCCTCAGGAGCCAAAATTAGTCCCCAGCCCCAACGGAGACAGGCCTTGTATGGACATGGACAGAGGACTTCTCCCCCCAACTCTATGGACTCCTACAGGATAGGTAGCGGCACCCCCAGAGCCAGCTGTAGCCCTTCCCTGTCCAACAGGGGCTGAGAGAGGAGATCCTTTGGGGACAGCTGTCTGTGCCAGATGTCCTTGTCTGTGGGGCAAGGGAAGATCAGCAAATTAACCCTCCTTGAGATGGAATAGCATCTGAAGCCCCTCAGCAACCCCAGAAGGCTACAGCGACATAAGGTGACCACTCTCTAGCTCTAACCCCCAGCTAAGCCACCGAACCCTGAGCCTGCTATGCCAGATGGGGGTTTCAGCTTCTGTTCCTTCTTCCTGGCTTTCCCCCATGCCCAGTTCTTCCCTGCCTGCCCCAAACTTCAAAGCTCCTTCAGGAGTTGGCTCTACAGCCTCCTCCTCACAACCCCTATCACCCCCTCCACATCTTTAGCCAGCCCAGGGGCTGGAGGGGGCTGGGGAATTGTGAGCATGTGAGAAGCAGAATTTAAAGGACAGAAATGGATATGGGGAGAAGGAAACAGTGACAGAATCAGAGACAAGCTCAGAGCAAAAAGATGGAAAGATGTCGAGAAAGGCAAAGGTCCAAAGACCAAAGACACAAATGCAGAGAGATATGGCTTAGAGACAGTGGCACAGACTATAGACACTTGGAGACAGACATGATGTTGAAACATGCAACCTCCTCCTCTACCCACTCTGACAGCTCCTCTTCAATCCACACCCCAGAATGCCAGGTCCACTGTCCCCTTGAGAGACTCTCCAGGGTTCCCACCACTTCCCTGGAGTGGCTTTGTCCCTGCATCCTGAGCTGAGTGACTCCCCAGTGGACCCACCAATCCCAGTCCCTCACCGCAGCCTTGTAGATGTCATCCATTCTGTCGGCTCAGAGGAAAGGCTGCTGAGGTTGCCAGAAGGCCCTGGGTTTAAATAGCTCTACCCAGCAGCATTCCAGGCCCAGCCCACTCCTGCGTTGTAGCATCCTCCACCCCCTCCCCCAGCCCCGGTGATCTCAGGCTGGCCTGAGTCCTCATGTTCTCCGTCCAGGGCAGGAAGATGAAGGGCTGTAAAGACCGGGTCTCTTTCCCTTTGTTCCCTCATGTTCCCCAGGGGACTCTCTGGAAAGTTTTCTTCAATGAATGAAAACATGGGCCTAGGGCAGGACAGGAACTGCAAAGTAGTGGGCCCCAGACCAGGCCCCTATACACAGCAGCTTAACCTCCCATCCAGTCAGGGAGGTGAGTGATATTCCTACTGTTCAGATAAGAAAACTGAGGATCCTGGAGGGGTGGTGACTTGCCCAAAGTCTTGCTGATTTGGCAGCCCCTGCTTTAACTTAACTTCTCTACAGTAGGGGGCAGCTGTGTGCAAGGAGAAGTTTGGGAGTATAAGGCCCTGCTAAAAGAAGCCTCTGGTGCTAAGTTCAGAGTCCATTGCTGTGGAACTGGTGGAGAAGTCACTCACTCACCTGGGGCAGAGCGGTCTGGAGCCCTTCAGCCGGGGGTGCCCAAGGAACCATACCCGAGACCTCTCATCTTATCCGAGCAGTACTAGCTCTGGACTTGGGCCAGCTGTGTTGAGTCATCCAACAAACACATCTACAGATGCATCTATGTCAGACGCTCCCCTCCCCATTCAGCTGGGTTACCGCCACTTTCTTCCAGGTCTGGATCTTCCCTTGGGCTGGGGCTCTGTCTCTGTGTCTGTGCTTCCCATTCCAGCAATATAGTCCCTGGGTTCAGGACCAGTGTTCCACCCCCTAATTTCAAGCTCTAGCAGGAGACCAATTAGGAGTCTTGCGCCCAATGGCCAGCAAATGAGCCTTTCTTCCACCTTCACCCCGCTGCCCCATACTGAGTTTCCTCTAGATAACCACACCAGTTCTCTACCTTGCAAGCCTGGGCACTTCTTGAATTAACCCACTCAATTCTCCAGCAGCCCACGTGACAGGAGATAGCGCGTCTTGGAGAGGTTAACAACTGGTCAGTTACTCTGGGATCTAAGCTCGGCTGGTATCTTCTTCAACCCTCTCGAGACCTCGGAGAATGAGCTCAGGAGCCAAGAGAAGGGACATTACTTCCTCCCTTTTCAGAGGAGGAAACTGAGGCCAGACAGCACAGCAATGACGTGCTTTGGGGTTGCCAGGGACGCACCACACCTTCTGTCCTCCCTCTCAGGCACCGAATGGTATTGCCCAAAACAACCCGTCACGAGCCTCAGTTTCTCCCGGGCTGGAAAGATTGCGACGGGCTGCGCAAACCAGGTACAGATTACGCAAGCGAGCCGGCCCACGCGGTCTGCGCATGCGCGCCAAGAGGGGTTTGCTGTCAATACATCCCTGAGGGGCGGGGCGAAGGCGGGAGGAAGCTGTGGGGCCAAGATGGCGGTGTGGCGAGCCAAAGTGGTGCGGGCGGGGGACTGTGGGGGCCGGGGGGCGTTGGGACGCTGACCCCGCCCCCTGCTGCTGCAAGTCTGCGCTGGGAGGCTGCGGAGCCGGGAACATGGCGACGGCGGCGCGCAGCTTCGGGCCGGAGCGGGAGGTCGAGCCGGCGAAGGAGGCGCGCGTCGTGGGCTCTGAGCTTGTGGATACGTATACGGTATGCTGAGGGCCCCGGCGCCCGAACCCCGCGGGGGTGGTGGCTGGAACCCTGAGGGCGAGTCGTGGGGGTTGGGGAGAAGGTGTAGGCTCCAAAACCAAGGAGGTTTGGGTAGGGAGCCAACCATTTCGGGGAGGGAACCTGGGAGAGGGGTACCTGGGTGAGCGATGTGGGGCCCCGTAAGTCGGGGAAGAGCCCCAGGGAGGGGTTTAGGGAGTCTGGGGAGGAGGGGGTTTTTAACGAGGAGGCGCCTCTGGATTGTTTAGGCCTGGATGGGCGCCAGCCTGGGAGGATAAGACGGGGGTCGAGGAGGAGGGAATTTGGGAGTGGGTGTCTGATGGATGAAATTCGGAGAACCCTGCAGTCCGTGTAGGAGAGGGGGCGGAGTTTCGATCTGAAGAGCTTGGGGTGGTGGTTGAGATTTCCTCCAGAAATGAGGGCAGATTTGGGGTCCCGAGGTCCTGAGGGTCGGGCAGAGGTAAGAAGGGTGGGGTAGCGCTCATAGACGGAGGAATTGAAGGGGGTCCACCAGGGCTGGAAATGCAAGACCTAGGAATCTGAAGGGTCTTCATGGTTTGGGAAGCAAGTTGGGGCACCAACCCCCCCCCCCCCCACACACACACACATACACAAACGTATATTTCAAGACTATGGGAGAGATGGTGGACAGAAATGGGAGGTTTCCCCACGGTGATGGAGCTGGACGCCAGGCCTAGAGCCTGATAGGCTGCTTGAGGTGGGGGCTCATTGATAGGCTGCCTGAGGTGGGGGCTCGTGGATCACCTCCTAGCCTGCTGTCCTTTGTTCCCAGAGGGTCGGGGGCTCTGGCCTTGCCTTTGCCCCACCCCATGGCCCTCATCCTCACCCTCCTCCTGAGGGTCACTCCTCCTATCGTAGGTGGAAAAAGGGGGAGGGAAGCAGTCTGGCTGGGAAGAGGGCTTGAGGGCGGATCCTGGAGCAACTGGCCTGCCCTGAAGAAATGGCTGCTCCAAGGTGGAGGCATCAGCCGAGTGGATTACTTTCTCCTCCCCCTTCCCTGTTGGCTGCAGAAAGGGTGGGGCATTAGGACCAGGGGTCCTCTAGGTGAGGGTTCAGTTCTCTAAGGAAAAGGTTGGCTGGTCATCCATCGCCAGCTGCATTGAGCTGGAGGGTCAGTCCAGAAAAGCTCTCAGTATTCCACAGGGCTGAACCCCTCCTCTGAAGGGGCATGGGGAGGTGGGTGATCCAGGCCTACCCTACCATTTGTTTTTGGGTTTGCTGAGTTGAATATTCTTAATACACCTGCCTTTTCATTGAACACTTGCTGTATGTCAAACCCTGTACAAAGCATTTTGCATGCAGTACCTTATTTGATTCTCAAACCTGTCAGATTTTAAGATGGAGCAACTGAGGCTCAGTGAAAACTTAAGAAGCTCCCAGTCACTTACATAAGTGACTCACACATAAGCCAGAGTCAGGTTTCGAACCTAAGTCGCCTTGGCTCTAAGGCCCAGTCCCCTAACCACTAAACTATTTTGCCTTCTGTTAGGGCTTGATAGTTCATCACCGTTTTCCCCTCTTCCCTCCGCTTCCCCATCAGCTTCTTAAGCGCTTTGAAGCTTGGCTTAGCAACGGAAATCACAACAATTAACCAGCTGAAAAAGTTGGGAAAGGGCTTACATCAGGATATAGGAAGGGTCCCTGGGGAAAAAAATACAGCAGAAAAGCTGGCCCTGCCAGACCTGACCCGGTTCTGCCTCTCTAGGAAGGGTGGCCTTACCTGAAGCTCTGGTTGGATTGGGTTTTGTGTTATCAGGAGAATGGAAGCAAAAAAAAGATAAAGAGATGCCTCGATATGATAGTCACCTTTTTTGTTCCTCATTGTTGGATAGAGCCACAGACTTACCTCGTTTGCCTGCCAGATCCAGTGAGAGGTTGTGCAGGAAGAGGTTGAGAGGGTGCCCTGATGCACAGCAAGTCAGGTGCAGAGGCTGGTGGGCCAGGGCCAGGGGTTGAGAGGGTCTGGGTGTCCTACAAATCAATAGGGTTGGGTTGGAGCTCTCCTTGTTACTGACTAGACGAGGACTGACTTTCCCTTTTAGGTTTATGTCATCCAGGTCACTGATGGTGACCACGAATGGACAGTCAAGCACCGTTACAGTGACTTCCATGATCTGCATGAAAAGGTAATAAGAGCAGGGGGGCCTGTGTCTCAGAGCCTGGGGACTTTTAGGCCAAGTTCTCATTGTGTCACATATTAGTTTTAGGACAAAATAGATTCCATGCCTATAATGTTCTTTAATAAACCAGTTTATTAATTTCACTGGCAAAAACCTGGTAGCTCCCAGGAGTTCAACCCTAGCATGGGATAGTGCTCAAGGAGCATATTTGAACTTTGGCTTTAAGGTAGCCAGTCCTAATTTGGATGTGGGATGCCGGGACAGTTTCCTGAGGAGGGAACAGGTTTGAACTTGTTTGAACTGACTATAGCTATTCCATAGCCAATAGAGTAAAACTGGCTGTGATTCCATTTCTTTCTTGGCTTTTGAAAAGAGATGCCTTTTCCTGGGTCATTTACAACCTGAATGTTTTAAAGACAGGCTACCACCCTGATTTTTTGGAGAAGATGGTGATTTTTTAGGTGCCTAGAGGTATCCTTTTCTAAATGTCTCCAGAAGGAGCTTCCTGTCTTGAATTGTGTTGGTATTTCTCATACTAACCGAACTTGATGAAGCCAAGTGCAGATGCACTGTTTTTATTTTGTTTGTTTATAAGATTTTACTTATTTACTTCTAGAGAAGTCTGTCTACATTCTAGAGAAATTACATTCTAGAGAAATGTCTGGTTACCTCTCTCATACCCAAACCTAGGGACCCAGCCCAAAACCTAGGCATGTTCCCTGAGTAGAAATCAAACTGGCAACCCTTTGCTTCACAGGTGGGCACTTAGCCCACTGAGCCACACCAGCCAGGGCCCAGATGCACTGGTCTGATCACTAAACTCTGGGTACAGCTACCATGAGCAGCTGGGGAAGTCATGTCAAACAGCCTGCTTGTCTTGGTCTTGCACAATATCATAGCCTCTTGGTCTGTGGTTGACATGTTTATATTTTCTTACAGCTTGTTGCAGAGAAGAAGATTGATAAAAATCTACTTCCACCCAAAAAGATAATTGGGAAAAACTCAAGAAGCTTGGTGGAAAAGAGAGAGAAGGATTTGGAGGTCTACCTCCAGACACTCCTAGCCACTTTCCCTGGTGTGGCCCCCAGAGTGCTGGCCCACTTCTTGCATTTTCAGTTTTACGTAAGTTCCTCTCGGGTTTTCTCTTTTGCCTGCAAACCCATACCCACCCAAGCTCAAGGTAGCAAACAATGTAGACTTCATCTTGGAGGAAAGGCAGGCTTGAGTTTGTTCCTGAGGTTAAAAGATTGGGGAACATCACCCTGATGGGCAGGAGCATGTTCATTGACAGATTTGCCTTACATTTGACAGACTGTGACTACAGAGAAACTTTCTTCCACCACAAAGCATTTTGGTTAGTAAAAGTGGTGTATGCGTAAAGGATAAGGTGTAGGCCTGCGAACCCAAAGGTCGCTGGTTCAATTCCTAGCCAGGGCAACATAACTAGGTTGCAAGCCAGGTCTCCAGCCAGGTCCTTAGCTGGAGGCAAGTGAAAGGCAACCATACATTGATATATCTCTCCCTCTCTGCCTCCTTCCCTTCCCCTCTTTCTGAAAATAAATAAAAAATATATATTTTAAATAATCTATGGGTGTTTAAGCTAGGTTTATATCGAAATGGTTGGGGATAGGTAAGAAATAGCTACCACCTGGCATAGACGAGTTGAGTTGTTGGTTAACAACTGAAGAGTCAGAATTGCCATCTTGGGACATTGTCAGGGTATGAGGTGTGAGTGACAGTAGATAGCAGCTTCCTTTAATGGGAGTGTGTGTCATAGAGCAGCTCTGCACTCCCTTCTGGATAAAGAAACATGTCTCAGGGGCTGTCAGTGACAAGATGAGCTGGCAAGCTTCAAGAAGGGAAGTTTGGCAGTATGAAACCAAAATATTAAAAACTAACAATTCCTTTACAAAAAAAATTTTTTTTTAATTGATTTTAGAGAGAGGAAGTGTGGGGAGAGAGAAATAGGCACTAATCTGTTGCTCCACTTACTTATGATTTCCTTGGTTGAGTCCTGTACATGCCATGACCAGGGATCGAACCTGCAGCGTTGGCATATCAGGACAATGCTCTAACCAACAGAGCTACCCAACCAGGACACAATTCCACTTATTACAAATTTTTTTTCCACTTAGAATTTATTATAAGGACCAAAATTAGGGATTTAAGTATTTGTTCCAGGATTGTAGCAAGATACCGAAAACAATCAAAAGTCCTACGGAAGGTGATTTTAGGGGGGAAAAAAAAGGAAAGAGTACAACCATATAATTGGATATTCTGCTAGAAAAATGGTGGTGTAGTTATGGATTTGTTGACATAGGAAAACAAGTATATTACTATAAGAAAAGAGCAAGCTATAAAACAGTATGTAGAGTATGGTCCCATTTTTTAAGAAAGATTGTAAGACCTGGCTGGTAGCACAGTAGATAAGGCACCGGGCTGCAAACCCAAAGGTCGCTGGTTCGATTCCCAGCCAGGGCACATAACCAGGTTGTAAGCCAGGTCTGTAGCTGGAGGCAGGTGAAAGGCAACCACCCATTGATAGCTCTCTCCCTCTCTGCCTCTCTCTCTTCCCCTCTCTCTGAAAATAATAAATAAAATCTTTAAAAAAGAGAAAGAAAAGATTTTATATTTGTCTACGAAATGCTAGAAGGTTATACACCAAATTGTAGTAGTAGTTATTTCTGGGTGATAGATTTTTGATTGTTATGATTTATTTTCATCCTCATCTGAAGATATGCTAATTGATTTTAGAGGGAAGGGAGGGAGGGGCAAAGGGAGAGAAACCTTGATTGGTTGCCTTTCACATGTGCCCTGACTGGGAATGAAACCCATTACCTTTCAGTCCACTGGTTGACACTTCAACCAACTGAGCCACACTGGCCAGGGCAGGATGATAGATTTTTTTTTTAATGATTTACATTTAATTGTTTTCCCTTTATGTGATAAAGATAAGAAATCCACTTCCTTTTCAGGCTCACCTTTTAGGAAGAAATTTACAGGGTTGTGGTCTTACAGGTCCAAATATGTTTAAAATACAGCTTATCTTGAAGTATTTTCCGAGTAATATAGCTGAGCCTTTCTTGGAATGCTAGACTGAGCCTAGCCATTTGATAATAGCCCTAGTGTTGGGCCACGAAGCTTGGAGGAGCCATAGGGGGTTACAGGATAGCAGTTATAAGTGGAATATGTATATATGCTTTGGAGTTGATTTAGCATATACCAGCAATGGATGTGATTAGCATCAGTTTCCTGGTGTAGCTATTTTTGTATGTTTTCTTTCCTTATGTGAGAAAATATTCACGAGTCTTTCAGACAAACTTTACTGGTTAGTATTTTAAGAAATACGGCACTTCACGAAGCTTTGATTAGACATTTAAAGATAAAACTTGATAAGCAACCCTTTGAATGTATAATTCTCTCCTTATGACCTGGTTCTTTGAGAAGGCAGTCTCTCTGGCTGCCTCAGGTTTCTTCTTTCTGAGTATGGAAAGCCAGCACTTCTGTTTGGAGATGTGTTTCCCTGAGGTGGGCCTGGATTTGGCCCACATGTATGGTTGTGGTTTGAGTCATGCTCTACTGCTTGGAGCAGTAGGGGCATATTTAAAATTACTGTTAACAAACAGGCCCCTGGGCTATATAAATCCAAGGAGTTAAAAAAATAATCAGCCCTGGCTGGTAGCACAGTGGATAAGGTGCCGGCCTGCGAACCCAAAGGTCGCAGGTTCAATTCCCCAGCCAGGGCACATAACCAGGTTGCAAACCAGGTCTCCAGTCAGGTCTGTGGCTGGAGGCAGGTGAAAAGCAACCATACATTGATGTCTCTCTCCCTCTCTGCCTCTCTCCCTTCCCCTCTTTCTGAAAATAATGAAATAAAATCTTAAATTAAAAAAAAAAAAAGATTCTTTAATAAAAATAAAATAAAATAATAATAATAATAATAATCAGGCCCTGGCTGGCGGCTCAGTAGATGGGCACCGGCCTGTGAACCCAAAGGTTGCTGGTTTGATTCCCAGCCAGGGCAACATAACTAGGTTGCAAGCCAGGTCTCCAGTCAGGTCCCCAGCTGGAGGCAGGTGAAAGGCAACCATACCTTGATGTTTCTTGCCCTCTCTTCCTCTGTCCCTTCCCCTCTCTCTCTGAAAAATAATAAATAAAATTGGAGGAGGGGGGAAGTAATCCTTCACTCAGTTAAATCAGGGTTTCTCTCCCTTGGCACTGCTGACATTTTAGGCTGGGTGATTGTTGTGGGGGCTGTTCAACAGCATCTCTGGCCTCTACCCATTAGATATCAGTAGCACCTCACACATGCTCCTCCCCCCTCCCAAGTTAATCACAACCAAAACATGTCTGCAGACTTTGCCACATGCCCCTGAGGGGCAAAATTGCACCAGATCTGGAACCACTAGATTAGATCTTCAAATGAGTTTAAACTGTGCCTAAAGACTTGTCAGCCTATTCTGCAGACTGGGAGCTCTTAGAGAATGTTTCTCTTAAAATAGGTCCCATCTGTGTCCTCTCTGAAATTGTTCCCAGTGTTTTCTACCCCTTGTAGGGCTGACATTGGACAGGTAGACTCAGGGAACCCTATTTGGCTGAGGTGTGGATTTTTTTAAATTGAGATAAAATTCACATATCAAAAAAAAAAAGTTCACTCCTTTAAAGTATGTAAGTCCATGGTTTTTAGTATATTCACAAAGTTGTGCATCTGTCACCACTATCTAATTCCAGAGTATTCATCACCCCGAAAAGGAAACCTGTACCATTAGCAATCATTTCCCATCCTGCCCTGCCCCTAGCAATCACTAACCTACTTCTGTCTCTGTTTTCATATAAATGTAATCCTATAGTAAAGAGCCTTTGTGACTGGCTTCTTTCACTTAGTCAGATGTTTTCAAGGTCCTTTCATATTGTAGCATAAATCAGTACTTTGGACCTTTTATGGGCTGAATAGTCTATTGTTTGGATATATCATATTTTGTTTATTCACTCATTGGCTGTTAAACATTTGGGGGTTGTTTCCACTTTGGGTCTCTTATGAATAATGCTGCTATGAACATTCATGTTGAAGTTTCTGTGTGGACATGTTTTTATTTCTGTTGAGAGTAGAATTACTGGGTCATATGGTAACTGTTTTAACTTTTTGAGGAACTGCCCAATTTTTTTCATAGCAGCTGCACCATTTTACATTCTTACCAGCAATGTATATGTCCCTAATCACTCCACATCTTTTTCAACACCTGTTACTGTTCATTTTTTGATAGCCATCCTAGTGGGTATGAAGTGGTTGGTATCTAATTGTGGTTTTGATTTGCACTTCCCTAATGACTAATGATGTTGAGCCTTTTTTCATGTGCTTATTGGTCATTTACATATCTTTGGAAAATGTATTCAAATCCTTTGCACTTCTAAAGTTAGATTACTTGTCTTTTTGTTGTTCAGCTGTAATTCTTTATATATTTTGGATAGTAGACCCTTACCAGAAATGTGATATGCAAATATTTTCTCCCACTGTGTGGATTTTCTTTACATATTCTTGATAGTATCCTTTGAAACAAACGTTTTAGATTTTAGTGAAGTTCATTTCATCCTTTTTTTCCTGTTGGTGTCATACACTGTCTAATCCAGGGTTACAAAGATTTACAACTATGTTTTCTTCTATGAAATTTATTGTTTTAGTTTCTACATTTAGGTCTTTGATCCACTTTGAGTAGTATATGGTGTGAGGTAGGGGTCCAACTTCATTCTTTTGCAGAATAGATTTTAATGGCAAGGAAAGAAAGCACTACTGCTTCCCAGCCAAATCTGAGATGGAGAATCTGGGGGATGGTGCAGCCCTGGGCTGCAGTGAGAAGGCACTGGGCCTATTACTGTGCTGTCTCTTAAGATAGCTGTGTCCCCAGACTTCTGGACCCTCAGTGACAGACCTCATCCCAGAACCATATAGAGCAGAGTTCCCAAATTCAGTGAAGTAGGATCCTAGGGAGAATTCCAGCAGTTCATTTGGGCAGAGGCTGTCTAACTGTGGACTTCAGAGGTGGATCCTGGCAGAGTAAAGTTCATCTCTCAACTCAGCTGTTTCCGAGTCAGGCAGCTAACCTCTCTCTGTCCAAGCTCCTCTTATGTGAGCTAGAAAGTGATGGCCTGGCTCTTGAGGATTTTAGGAGAGGATACAGTGAAGGTAGGGGGCCTGAAAGACCAACGGCCCATGGCAGGGCCGACCAAGTGCCAGCCAGTACTAGCTGTCCTGGTAAGGAAAGGCCACCCTGAGTTCTTTTCAAAGGTAGCACTTACCCTGGCTGGTATCGCTCAGTGGATTGGCACTGGCCTGCAAACCCTGTGAACCCAAGGGTTGGGTCGCTGGTTCAATTCCCAGTCAGGGCACATAACCAGGTTGCAAGCCAGGTTGCAAGCCTCCCCCAGCTGGAGGGAGGTGAAAGGCAACCATACATGGATGTTTCTCTTCCTTTCTTCCTCCCTCCCTGCCCTTCTCTTAAAATAAATAAATAAATAAATAAAAGTAGCACTTAAATTATTTCCTTTCTTTTTTTCAAGAAAGATTTTATTTTAGGATGAGGGGAGGAGAGGGAGGGAAACCTCAATGTGTCATTGCCTTGTGCATTCCGCTAACTGGGGAACTGGCTCACAACCGGGCATGTGCCTTGACTAGGAATCCAACTGGCAACCCTCTGGTTCCCAGGCTGTCAATCAATCCACTGAGCCACACCAGCCAGGGCTTGTATTATTCTCTTATTTTTAAAGCCAGGTGACTAGAACAAAGATGCTTTTTAAAATTTGAGATCAGGAGCTACGATGAAACTGTTATCTTCACATTAGCCTTAGCATTCCCACCCATCATTTGTCTTAGTTTCGAAAGTACGAAGGCTATAAACGATAACAGATTTCTTTGCAACTTAGTCTTGGAACTCTGTTCAGTCAAAGTTTAGGTTTGAATTGCTCATTGGGGAATGTTTACTACCTGATGTTTACTAGAATGCCTCATTTCAGACATAAAATGAAAGGTAGACAGGGACACGTATGCGTATGAACCACACGGTGATATGTAATTGCGTCCCTCGTTAATGTCCCATTGAGAACCCTGCTCAAGTGTGTGCCAAGTGGAGGCATCAGGCTGGTCTGGGTTTACGCATTGGTGTGTAACACACCAGACATGTGTGTGGTGGGGTGCAGTTGGTTATAGGGATCCTGTGTGCACAGACATGCTGGGTCAGAATGGTAGTTGTAGAACTACAGCACAACTAGTCCATGGTGTGTTTGTGTGCAGCTCACACCAACTCATGATCTTGGCAGGAACCTGATCATTTGGTCTCTAATACATTTGGGGGTGGGTGTTACAGATTTTTAAGCATAGCTAATGATATTTTTATTTATTTATTTTTAAGATTTTATTTATTGTATTTAAGAGAAGGGAAGGGAGAGGGGGAGAGAGACATCAGTGTATGGTTGCCTTTCACCTGCCTCCAGCTACAGAGCTGGCTAGAGACCTGGCTTGCAACCTGGTTATGTGCCCTGGCTGGGAATCGAACTGGCGATCTTTGGGTTCGCAGGCTGGCGTCTTACCCACTGTGCCACCAGCCAGGGCTGCTAATAATATTTTTAATTGAAATTTTTATTGTGATAGAAGGAATGTCTTTTTAAAAAAAAAAATACATTTCAATTCAGACATTTGTTACATCCTGCAGCACTTCCAGTTCCTTCAGCACAGGTTAGGTGGGGCATATGGGGCGAGTCCTTTTCCTCTGGGAGACCTCCTGGGAGCCCCAGAATAAATAACACAGGGTGGAAGGACTTGGAGCTGCTCTGGTCTCTGTCTTAAGGCTGTCCAGGCAGTTCAACTGCGGGGGGCAGGATGGGGATATGAAATGGAGCAGATAGAGAAATGGAGCCTTAGGATTCAAGCTCTACCTAATCTTCAGTTTTTCACAGCAGCCAAGGAAAATATAAAAGCATAATTGAGTTTTATGTTGTTGCAAAAGATTGAAGTTAAACTCCAATGTGAACTGACAGCCTTTCCCCTCTAGCTGGAGCACTATCCTGCGTGGAGCCTGCTTCTGTCCCTCTGATGGCCCTTTTACATTCAACCCTGCATCTTTCAAGACTCTGAGCCCCTTAATGTTGGGGCTCTGTTTGCTCATTGTTTCCTCTTTGGCTTTTGGTTTGTTTGGGGTGGGGGACAGTTTGTTGTGGAGGGTATCCTCAAAGTTATTCTCACATTAAACTGAATTTCAAGCCGATTAAAGAAATAGAGACATTTTTAAAAGACACCATAAAGTACTAAAAGAAAGCATTTGAAAAATATTTATATAATCTTGGGGTGGGGAAGAGGATCCAGAATTTACAAAGGAAAAAAAATCATAGATTGAACAACATGAAAATGAAAAACCACCATGAACAAAGCTGAAAGTCATACAAAGGCAGAAGATATTTGCAGCATATGTATACAAGATAAGAAAGAAACCCAAAATAAAAAGGAAAAGGACACCCTGTGTCCTATAAGTTGTTGCCTTTCGAGTCCTATAAACATGAGAATTGTATATCCTGGTAGCAGAGATGTTCCTGTGAGTTACGCAGGCAATTGAGCAACCTCCATCTGGACCTGTTTATGAAAAGTCCTGTTGGCTACCATCTGTCAGTTAAAATTCTTACCCTGCAGGATGTTGAGCTGAGGGCCCCATAATGATACCACTGAAGTGCTGAAGCAACTGGTTGTGTACTGAGAGGCTTAGTGGCCAAGTTCTTGGGTGTGTGGCTTTGCTGGTTTCTAGCTACATAAAATTGAAGTTACATCACACTTAACCTCAGTTTGCCCATCTGAGAAACAGGTTCCAAAATAATATCTTCCTTGTGTAGGGCATTGGTAGGACGAGTGAGCCTCCACATAGTGAGTACTCAGGCCATTGCCCATCGTGATTTAGGACCTCAGAACGTGACTGAAGGCCTACCCTTGTCATGTTCCTCCTCCATCACATCATTCTCAAAGGGCATTCTTCACTGTGGAAAACAGTATGGGGTTTCCTTGAAAAACTAAAAATGGAATTGCCTTTTGATCCAGCAATTCCACTACTTGGACTATACCCAAAGAATCCTGAAACATTAATTCATAAGAACCTATGCACACCTATGTTCATAGCAGCACTATTTACAATAGCCAAGTGCTGGAAACAGCCTAAGCGCCCATCAGTGGATGATTGGATCCAAAAACTTTGGTACATTTACACAATGGAATTCTATATAGCAGAAAGAAAGAAGGAACTTGTACCCTTTGCAACAACATGGATGGAACTGGAGAGTATTATGCTTAGTGAAATAAGCCAGTCAGTGAAGGACAAATATCATATGATCTCACCCATTACGGGACAATAATGAGCCAAACTAACAACAAGCAAAACAGAACCAAGTATATGAATACAAGGAATAGGCCTTCAGTGGTCAGGGGGAACGGGGTTGGTGGGGGCGGGTAGAGGCAAAGAAGGGGAGCAGCTTGACAAGAACCTAGTATAAAGGAACCATGGACATGGACAACAGGGGGGATTGACTTTGGGGGGAATGGGTGGGTGGGGAGGGGGACAGAGGGGAGCAAAAAGGGGATGGATATAATACAACAACAATAAAATTTAAAAAAATAAAAGGGCATTCTTTTTTTCTACCCCTTTCTCATGCCTGGGGTCAAGACTTAAAGAGATCAGCACAGGAAGAGAGCAAGTGCTCACTCTTTCATAAGGCACCTTAAAACATAAAAGAAAGAAGTAGTGGTCACTGTCAGACGGGTTGGTTCTGGGAGGTCTTTTATCTCAAAGGTCATAGGAGACCCTTTTTCAGGAGAAACAGGACTTCCTTTCTGTCATATCTTCTCCTGAGCTCTTCCAGGGCCAGTTTTGGGAGCTGCTGGCTTCCTGGCCAGCATTTGACATAGCCAAGTTTTGCCAGACTCTTTCTTGGGTCTCATGTTCTCAGCCAGTGCCATGTGGACTTAAAGTCACATTGTTAGTCTGGTTTCTGTTCTGTTTTCTAGGAGACATTTTCAGTGTATAGCTGGAAATACTTAGTTTCCCTTTCTTTGCACCTTGATTCATTGTAGGTTTACTCTCTCCTTTGTTTTGTATTGACTTCATGGCAAGCTAGCATTGCAACAACAAAGGAGGTAGGTAGGGAGTGTGCAAGTTGCAGTGACGAGGAGCGGAAGGACTTCCTAAATGGGTTTTGTTTTCTCTGCAGGAGATAAATGGCATCACTGCGGCCCTGGCTGAGGAACTCTTTGAAAAAGGTATGTTGCCAGGGGTCCCTGCAATACTATCAGGCAGCCAGGGTTGCAAGGTGGCATAGAACTCCAGCAGTTGGCTGTACCAAATGACTCCTAGCCAGGGTTCACCTCCCTATAGTTGTCCAAGTCCCTAGATCTGGTCCATAGCCAACCCTGCCCACCTACCTGCTCTTCAGGCAGCCGAGTCTGAGGAGCTATGGTCCTTTGCCTTAGTGCTCTCAGGTTCTTGTCTCAGGGGCTCACCCCAAGCTCAGGATCTGGTTCAAAGCCCTGTGGTGTAGTTCTCGAAAGTATGTGGCATTGTGTCCACTTGCATTTTGTTTGTCCTTACCTGAAAGAATTCAGGTGACAAACAGAAGCCGAGCATGGATCATGGCCCTGCCAGAGAACATAGTTACAGGAGCTAACACGTAATGTGTGTTTTCTATGAGTGCTTAGCACCTTACTGTCAAGCCCCAGCCCCGCTGGCCAACCCGGGGGTGCAGAGGGCACTGAGGATAAGAGGCTTGGTAAACTGCTTGAGGGTACATGGCTGGAAGGAGCAGATTGAGGGCCAGATGCCACTCTGCCTGGCTCAAAACTCCTGTCTGCTCGTAGGCCCTGCACTGTGCTGGCATCTTAGGCTTCATCTAACTTAAGATGTCTGTATATTGAAGGTTGCATCATAGGTCTGTTGCTCATAACACCGCCTCGCATCAGCTTTACCCTTGCTCAGTGCCACAGATTTTTAACTGAGACTCACTTCAGGGAGGCTCCCCAGTCACATGTTCCCATGGCTCTTCCCTCCTTTGTAACCACATGTTCTGGGTGTGCCCTGTGCCCTCAGGAGGGTAGCTGCTCCTGTGTGACCAGGATTGTGGTATCGTGCTGATGTGGTGCAGCACACATAGGTATTTGCCAAATGCTTGCTGACTGTTAGGTGGGCCAAAACCTGACCGCTTGACTGGGGCTGGGCTGAAGGTGGATGCTCACCCTGCGGGGCATGGTTGTTACAGGAGAACAGCTCCTGGGGGCCGGTGAGGTCTTTGCCATCAGGCCCCTGCAGCTCTATGCAGTCACCGAACAGCTGAAGCAGGGAAAGCCCACGTGTGCCAGTGGGGATGCCAAGACTGACCTTGGGCACATCCTGGACTTCACCTGTCGCCTTAAGTACCTTAAGGTAAAGCTGCTGCAGCTCACTTGTGGGCATGGGGCCTAACAGCTCACTGGCTGGATGGGCCATCCTGACAAGGAAGGCCACCTTTGGTGTTCTTGGCACTGAGCTTCTGGCTGTGAGCACTAGGGGGCAGTCGTGACCCAGTGTCCTTTGCTTTTAACCTTGGCTTTAGTTTGCTTTGTTGATGGGGGGTACATGCCCATCTTACTTCATAGCCAGGCAGAGCTTGATGAGGGTGGGGGGCAGTTGCCGCCACCCTGCCCCTTGACATGGGTATGGAGCCATGTGGCAGCATCCCTGATTCAAGCCATATCTGTGGCTGCAGGTTTCTGGCACAGAAGGACCTTTTGGGACCAGCAACATTAAGGAGCAGCTCCTGCCTTTTGATCTGTCAATATTCAAGTCTCTTCATCAGGTGGAGGTAAGGTCCAGGGCCCCTGGAATGTAGGCAGGGCTGAATCCTGCACAAGCATCATCTTGCTATGACTCTGTGGCTAGAAGTGTTTTTAATGTTAGGTGTCTGGACTTAATTGTAAGACACTGTTACCTTTTGTGTTTGTCAGTGTGTGGCAGATTTCATCTAGGTAAGTAAGGCCAAGCCGAAGGCAGAGAGAGGCCCCTGCTGCTCTTCATTGGTCTGCCTGTCTCTGCCCCTGTCGTGGGCAACGTTTGGACAGGATGGAGCACCAGTGCCCAGATCCTTCTGGGCCTCCTTGTTGTTTGAGTTGAAGTGTGAGAAGTCACCCTGAAGGTCAGGCAGAGCCAGTTCCACATCTTTCCCAGGGCAGGTCAGCAAGAGGGCTTTGCCCTCTGATGTAACAGGAAATACTGTGTTACTCACTGCTGAACTCTTGGGTTTGTGATGCCAATTTTGTTACTGTTTTTAAAACGAAAGGGGACTCCATAATGGGTAGTAAAGAACATATTAAAGCATCTATTTGTCAAGCATGGCCTTTGTTCTTAGCCCTGAGACATGGCTGTTCCTTGTTCCAGATAAGCCACTGTGATGCCAAGCACATCCAGGGACTGGTCATGTCAAAGACCACCTTAGCCACGATGAGTGTCCGCTTCTCAGCAACCTCGATGAAGGTGAGTGTCCTATTTCTCACCTGGGCATTGTCTGTGGGGCAGGGTCCTGCACTGTGGTCGCCCCTCCACGGTAGCTGTGAACACTGCCACCATCAGAAACCAGAAGCTGGACCTTCCCTGGGCCTGGGAAGTCACACACTCATGTGAGACCTCCCAGCTCTTAGCAGCCCCTGGGACACTTTATTCTACATCTTTATCAAGAAACTTGCCCTGGCTGGTAGCACAATGGATAAGGCGCCGGCCTGCGAACCCAAAGGTCGCAGGTTCGATTCCCCAGCCAGGGCACATAACCAGGTTGCAAACCAGGTCTCCAGTCAGGTCTGTGGCTGGAGGCAGGTGAAAAGCAACCATACATTGATGTCTCTCTCCCTCTCTGCCTCTCTCCCTTCCCCCCTTTCTAAAAATAATGAAATAAAATCTTTAAAAAAAAAAAGAAAGAAAAGAAACTTGCTGTTAAGGTATTTTAAGGGACTAGGTCCCCCACCCTCAAAGTAAGGTCACTGGTATTTATTTATTTATTTATTTATTTATTTATTTATTTAAAAGATTTTATTAATTATTTTTTAGAGAGAGGGGAAGGGAGAGGCAGAGAGGGAGAGAGACACCAATGTATGTTTGCCTTTCACCTGCCTCCAGCTACAGACCTAGCTGAAGACCTGGTTACGTTGCCCTGGCTGGGAATGGAACCAGTGACCTTTGGGTTCACAGGCTGGTGCCTTACCCACTGTGCTACCAGCCAGGGTTCGGTCATTGGTATTTGACGAACCAATTGTTAAGCAGTGGCAAGTGGCAGGATGTTTCTTAGAGAGAGGGATGTAAATGTTCCTCTAAGGTTAAAAACCCCTGACTTAGCACTTGTGTCTTGTTCTTCATGAACTTGAAGGAGACGGGTAGGGTTGTGGATATGTTAGGCCCTATTGTTTGTATGTGAGCAACAGAAGTACTCGAGGTGAGAATGTAAGGTATTTTTTTTCTTTTTTCTATTTACCTTTTTATGAGTTGCATCTTAGTGATGTTAAAATCCTTCTCCAGAAAAGCATAATGGCTACAGTTATGACTTAGACCGGTGATTTTCAACCTTTTTCATCTCATTGCACACATAAATAAATTACTAAAATTTTGCAGGATACCAAAAATAACATTTTTTGCTGATCTGACCAAAAAAATAAAGAGGTATAATTTTGATTTCATTTACACTGAACAGCTATTGTGTTAGCTCTTGTATTTTTTTTTTTTTTTTTTTTTTTAATGACAATCTTAAGTGAAGGAGGTCAGTGTCCCTAACTGAATAGTCAGGTATTGCATGTTTTAAAAATTGTTGTGGCACACTGGTTAAAAATCACTGATTTAGAGTGTTTAATTGGCATTTGGATTTGGTGAAATTTGAGGCTTACTGTCTTAAAGAGGGAGGCTTGAGTCGAGAACAAAGATGTCAGGCAACCTTGCTTCTCTACGAAGCTTTTCTGCTGCCTGGCTCACAGGGCCCAAAATGATGCATCAAGAGAAAGAAGTCTTGTGGGCATGGAAAGTCAAAATGCCTCCCCTTCTCATAGGTGGAATCCCTGTGCTCCTCAGAATTGTTGGATTTGAGCCCGGTGAAGTAACAGTTAAAAGGGTGCAGTGGGGACCACAGTGCCAGCTTGGAAAGCACAGTTGCCTGGAAACACAACGAATTCTGACCTTCAGCCTCTGAGATTTAAGCTACAAAAGGCATCACCATATATATTACGAGTTTGGAAAGCATTTGCTTATAAAGCAGGACCAGAGCATGTTCCAAATAACTGTTATGTTGCTAAGTTTTTCAGTTATTTCACAATCATTGAAAGACATATGAACCAAAGCCCAATTTGAATGCAAGTTCACTTCCACATGCTAAATATGCTCAAGCCCTTCCTGAAATTTTGCAATGATTGTGTTCCCAGTGAGTGTTGCATGAGGGCCCAAGTGTGTTCAACAGATGTTCTTACACAGGAAGTCCTCGTTCCTGAAGCCTCGGAATTTGATGAGTGGGAGCCAGAAGGCACAGCCCTAGAAGGCCCCGTGACTGCCATCATCCCCACGTGGCAAGCACTGACCACTCTGGACCTGAGCCACAATAGCATCTCCAGGATTGATGAGTCTGTGGTATGCTGTCAGCAGTGGGCCATAGGGTCTTCTCTGGCCTGATCAAACCCTGAGGTTGGGTATTTAACTTGGCTTTTCCTGGAAGGACTATAGAAAACCTGGGCTCTGTGCGTTCGTTACCTGCAGTTTTTAAAATTAATTTCAAAATGGGATTATTTAAGTGAGATAGTACTTAGAATCAAACAATGCATATTAATTGCATGTACGTTTGATATAAAAACAGTGAATAATGAAATTTATCCTCAAGGAGTGGAGTGGAAAAATCACCCCACACAGTCAGATGTGCTCCTGGAGGAGTGGCATCCAGGAGGCATCTGGGAAGTAGAAGTGTGATTCCTGTATCTGTGCTTCTCAGTGGGTAGGGTTGGAGAATAATGGTGGGCAGACATCCTTCTCTGGGACCTTGCCATTTGTCATTTTCATGAGCCAAGTGCTCCATAAAATGGGAGTGTGTGCTCCTCACTGTAGTCCCTTTGTGTTCTTGTAGATATGCTGCTGGGTGGGTACTGGGAACAGTCACATCAGTGGCCCTGCAGAGATGGCCAGCCTAGGAGTCCAAGATCAGAAGGGAGAGTCCCAGGGTGGTGTCTGTCTGCCATGTGCAGGAGTGACATAGGGTCCAGCATCCTAGAATAATGTCAAATGTTGGTTTTATTTTGTTTTTTTTCCCCCACAAGAAACTGATTCCAAAGCTTGAGTTCCTGGACCTGAGCCACAATGGAGTGCTAGTTGTGGACAACCTGCAGGTAATTAATGTCTTTGGAGACTGTAACCACCTATGGGCCTCTTACGAGGTCCTGAAAGTTCAGAAGGCTCATGCAGCCTAAGGAGTTTGGCCATATGCTGGAGTTTTCTCTCCCAGTCTTTTGAAAGGTGCCTGGGTGCCCCTGAGGTTAGTAGGGTCAGGGGCTGCTTCTATCCCTTTAGGGTTCCAGAGATGCTCTGAGCAATGGTTGCCCAGAATTAGAAAAGGTGTATAAATACAAATCAAGTAAGATGAAGATGATGCACCTCCCATCATGAAGATGCAAGCCTCATTTTTAAACTTTGCATCTACCCTGTTGGCTTTGCTGCCTCTGCAGGGGGTGCCACTGGGCTGTGGGATGTGCAGGCGGGAAGAGGGCATTCCCTTCCAAATAAAGGACAGGCAGTGGAGCTGACCTGTGGAACTGGTCATTTCAAGTTAAAAGGCCCATCACATCAATAATATCAGTCCTCTTTCTTTGGAGCCTTGACCTGAAATACTTTACCCTGTTCTCAATGCTGCCATAGCACCTGTACAACCTTGTGCACCTTGACCTGTCCTACAACAAGCTGTCCTCCTTGGAAGGGGTTCACACTAAACTAGGAAACATCAAGACTCTGAACCTGGCAGGTAACCTCCTGGAGAGTCTGAGTGGCCTGCACAAGCTCTACTCCCTGGTCAACCTGGATCTCAGCAACAATAGAATCGAACAGGTGAGCCACGTCCCAAAAGGACCTCAGGGTTGTGGGATGGCTGTTCCTTGGTGGGTAACATTTTAGAGAATGGTAAGGGTTCTTCCATCTAAAACAGGCCATCAAATGTGTTGTCATGTTGCTAAAGTATTAAAAGAAGGAACAAGGGGAATGGAATTCATGCCTTGCAGATGGACGAGGTCAGGGGCATAGGCAGCCTCCCATGTCTGGAGCATGTGGCCCTGCGGAACAACCCTCTGAGCATTATCCCTGACTACCGGACCAAGGTGCTGGCTCAGTTCGGAGAGAGGGCCTCTGAGGTAAGCCGCCAAGGTTGGGGATAGGGTGGGGTTAGCTTGGTCAAAGAAATAGTTTAGATTGAGTCCATGTCTTCATAGGCAGAACCAGGGGTGATGGCCACTCTTTATCCTTTCCTCCTTCAGAGGAAAGCCCAAGGCCCCCGTGGTTCCCCAGCAGATTTCCTTTATGTTGACTCTGTCAGAGCTACAGCCCAGGAGGGCTCCCCAGAAACCCATAGGCGTGGGCTGAGTGTGGAGGGACTGCCTTCAGCTTATTAAAAGTAACCTTGATTATTGTAGGCAGGGGTTAGAAGTAAGATATTTAAAATAATCATGTTTGCCGGACAACTTCTGGTCAAGAAATCTGACTACAAGCCCATAGGGCATGGTTACCTTTGTAGCCCAGCGTAGTATCTGCTGCCTGCTGGCTGCCTGGCCAACTGCCACCATGCCAGCTGAACAGGCCTTTAACCAGGTCTACCTGTCCCTTCAGCCTCAAGCAGGCCCCTTCCCAATTCTCCCAAATCCCGGGCAGAAGATGCCTGAAAGTCTGTATTTTCCGCACCCTCTCCTCACCTGCATCTCTTTTTGGCCCCAAGTGTCACCAACCAAGAAAGACAATGTTCACAAGATGACAACTCCTCTCTTAGCTCCAGGTCCTTGGGACCGTCTCTCTTTGACTGCATTGCCTGCCCTGTGCACAGGCCCACAGGCCCCCCAAACCCCCACCCCCACCACATTTGCAGTTAGGGGTGCCTGCTTCCCATGCCTTTTCCTCCAGTTCCCGAGCCCAGAAAGCTTTCCCTGTTCCTCTACTGATCTGAGTTCTTCTATGTTTGTGCTTATATTCAAGTCTCCACCTTCCTCCATTCCCAGCATCCTCAGTGGACCCTGTATGCTGCCTCACCTTTTTGGAAAGGGATTCCAGAAACAGACTAGGCAGTGTGGGATATGCCTGGGCCACTCTGGGGAGCTCCCAGATCATCTCCCAGGGGGCTGAGCCTCCTGGGGCCTGGCCTACACTCTGGCAGGGCTCCCATCAGTGGTGGCCAGCCCCTGGGCTCAGCTATTTCCCAATTCTGTAGGTCTGTCTGGACAACACGGTGACCACAGAGAAGGAGCTGGACACTGTGGAAGTGCTAAAAGCAATTCAGAAAGCCAAGGAGGTCAAGTCCAAACTGGGCCACCCTGAGAAGAAGGTAGGTCTTTGCGTGGGAATTGGGAGGAGTGGTAAAGAGCCAGCAAGGAAGCATTCGGCTCCAGTGGGCCTGGACTGTGGGCCTGCTCAGAGCCACTGAGCCCTGGCTGCCTGACCATGGGCGAGTCATACCCATCTGTTCTCACCTATAAGGTGGGTGGTAGTGCCTGCCACATGGGGTTTTAAGGACTAGGTGAGGCTGACTTCACCATCCCCCATGTTTTTGAGAACCTCTTGAGTTTCTCCTCATCCCTGGCTTGTTGGGTTCTGTTCTTCTCGATCCTTCTCTCCTCTCCCGGGCTGACTTGAGCACCCCTCTTAGGTCGGTGAGGATTGCCGGCTCTCACCTGCCCCCTGCGTCAGACCCAGCAGCTCCCCTCCCACTGTGGCTCCCACCTCTGCCTCCCTGCTTCAGCCCATCCTCTCCAACCAAGGTAATCATGGATGTAGCTTTCTGCCTAGCAGAGCCACAAGGCCCTGCTGGACCTCTGGCCAGGCTGGGGTTGGGGGTGAGATGCAGGCACCTGCTCCCAGCAAGGGTCAGGTACAGGGAGGGTGTGTGCAGTCTGTAAGCCAGCTCCTCTCTGGGTGACACATGGTGGGTGTGCCTGGCCTGATTTTAACTCGGTTGTTTGTGTTTGTTTAGTGAAGACCCTGCCCCCATTATTCTGACACCCACATCTAGTTTCTGTAGGATACCACAGGGTATTTAATGGGGCCCTGAGGCTGCTCTTTGAATAAACTTGGGGCTGCTGGCTCATTAGGACCCCACTTCCCCACAGGCACTGTAGGTGGGTTGACTCCTTATTAATGGGAAGCCAGGCCTTGTTACTTTCCTGAGTTGGCTGCCCTGACCCCTGCATGGGGAGCTTGCTTTTATTATCACCTCATTTCTGTGGCTCACCCCCAAACATTGTTTGCGGGGCCCAAACAGGCTGTCCAGGACCCATGGAAGACCAGTCCCTTTCACCCGCCCACTGTCTTAGCGTTTTCAAAGGGCTTTCACCTCTGAACCCAGGCATCCTCGGAGATGAGTGAGTGAAGCAGGTCCCATGAGAGTGTCTGCTGGCCCAGCCCCCACAGAAGAGGGGAGGGTGTGCCGTCCCAAGTGGAGCCGAGGCTCGGGACACACAGGAAGGAACGCCGCCCGCCCAACCTGGGTTCCTGGAGACGCAGAACTTGGTGTGAGGTCTTGGGAAAACAGTTTGACCCTATGTTTCAAGAGCCAGAAAAACGTTCCCACACCTTGACCTGGTAACCCCATTGGTGGGGATTTTATCTTAGTGGGATGAGATAATGGGAAGGGGAGATGAAATGCTCACGGCAGCATTATTTGTGCCAGCAAAGCCGGGGATGTGACAAACGTCAGAGGATGAGAGAGAGATTAAGCTGTGGTGCAAACTGCTCCACAGCCATCACAGCAGAGAGGAAGGCTGGGTAGGAGGAGGGACCATGCTTAGGTTAAGTCAGCCTGCTGCTGCTGTTGGCAGTGCACTGAGGTCACAGCCCAGAGGTGTGGGAGAGCAGTTGTGAGAAGAGACAGTGATGTTAGGTGCCAGAGTGATTGTTAGCTTGCTTTTATAACATTTGACTGAGAAATTTTTATTTTTTTACATAAAGGGGGGGTGGTTTGTACCCCACTGAAGACTCTTCCCTGACACCATATCCTGCCTCGGGGTCAAAGTCTTCTGCAGATCTCACAGGACTGAGGAGGAACCACTGGACTAGGGTTCTGGGGGACAGGGGTATCCCTCTAGGCCAGGGACCAGCTGGTTCTCAGTCAGCCTTTATGGAATCAATTAGTGAGTGTGTGAGTGAGCGAGCAAGCAGAGAATAAGCTGGTAAAGAACCGACTGCAGAAGGGGTGAGTAAGGCATTTGCCCTCAGGGCCACAGCTGCAGGCAGCCCCCACCCTTGGATGGCGAAGTCTCTGCACCAGCCAGATCAGGCTTCTTCCTCACTTCCTCATTGCCCCCTCTCCTGGGGACACAGCACCGGGTGGCTCACTGTAGTCTGTTCCCTTTTCCCAGCTGCTGAACATTTAGATGTTGTCTACAGATTTGCACCTCTTGTAAATAAAACCACAGTGGATGCCTTTGTGTGCACATCTCTTTCCTTTTTGTGAGAAACAAGGTTGGGCCCTATCTAAGCACTCTCCTGATGTCCCCTATCCCATCCTCTGAGTGGCTGTTTTGTACTGACCGTGGTCCAGGAAGGAAGCAGGGAGACTCTCATCCTTATTTCCTCGGCTCCAAACAGGGCTTGTGGGGGTGGGTAATGGCAAGAAATGTTGCTTTTTTTTTTTCTCGCTAATACAGAGGAATCCACAGATGTTTGTGTTTAGCCCTGTGCTGCTGAATCTTGCCTGGATGGCCATGGATTTTCCCCAAGTGGGAACTGCTTTGCTCCCAACCTGATTCCCTAGAAGTACATATGTTCTTGAACTGGATGCTCCAGGGCCTGCATGAGTGAAGGGGAACTGTCCAGTGGACACCGTGCCTTGTAGTCATCTCAGGAGCTGTTAGCCAGCTTGTTGGAACCATGGAGGATTGTGACCTTTAGGGGTTGATGTGCAGGATGCGAGGGTGGATTCTCCAGGCAGGGTGTGGAGCTGAGAGGAGACCATAGGGAAGTGGTTAGGAGCAGGCTCCTGGGGGTCAGTCAGCTGAGTTTGCATCCAGCTTCCTTCGCTGCGTTCCTGCAAGCAACTTGTAGCCTCTCCGAAGCTGTTTTCTCAATTGTAAAGTGTATGTATGCACCCTACTTCATCAATTCTAAGATGCACTCATTTCCACCTTATGACTTCCCTGAAGTTGAGATGCATCTTTCAGCCAATGGTGTCTCATAGTTGCCGTCAGCCAGCTGGTATTTGTGATGGAGTCGTCAGCCAGCTGGTATTTGTGATGGAGTCGTGTGAAAACCTTCCATGGACACCTGCTGAGACCGAGATGGCACCACATCTACGCATCTTAGATGTGATGAACTGTGGTAAATAATAAGAGGTTGAATAAGCTAACACTGGCGAAGCACTGAGCACTGGTCCTGGCTCATCAGAAGTGGTCAGTAAGGGCATCCTACCCCATGACCTTATTAGGAGATTGCGGCAAACCCAGGGTAGTGCCCCTGAGAAACTTGAAGTCATTTGGGGAGGTGAGCTGTGTGTCCTAGGGAAAACTGGGCAGAACGACCTGGAGGCACTTTGTAAAGGAAGAGGTAGGTCTAGAGCAGAGGACTTTGCATTGGAGGTAGTGCGTGAGGGAGCCCTCGAAGAACAGGTAGGATCAGAGCATGCGAGGGAGGCTTCTGGGGGAGAACAGTGCGCCTGTGCATCGCCATGTGCTTGCTGCGCAGAGTCCTTGCTGCTGCCCTTGGGTGGGGATGGAGTCCGGACTTGGCCCATAGGGCTGCCTACCCTGTGGGCAGGGGACCTGGGCTACGTGAGTTGGCTTGCCCCCGGGCAACAGCTGAGCTGGAGTAGGGTCTGACCTCTGGGATTCGGAGGGCTGTGGGTCATTTTCTCACACCATGGTGACTGGCAGTAAGGGCAGGAGGAGAAGGCAAGC
This sequence comes from Noctilio leporinus, assembly GCA_004026585.1. Lineage (NCBI taxonomy): Eukaryota > Metazoa > Chordata > Mammalia > Chiroptera > Noctilionidae > Noctilio > Noctilio leporinus. The sequence continues at coordinate 193,665 of PVIW01001507.1, read as the reverse complement.
CCTGGGCTCCAGATTACTGTGAAAGAAGGGGCTGATGCCCAGAGTTCACCTGACTAGCTGCACATAGGAAAACAAGAGGCTTTACCCTCCACCACCTGGAGTGAAACAATGGGCCCAGACGTTCTGTGTTTGTAAAACAGCTTCAGCAGGTTTTAAATCACATTGTGTTTCCAGAGGGCATCAGTGTGTGCTGTCCATGGGAGGCTGCCTAGGGGAGGGTCAGTGGGATGTGTCCAGGTACTGGGTGTGGGTTGTTGTCGAGGTCCTATGCCCTTGTGTGACTGTGAAACTGTAAAGGGGTCAGATCTGGCCGGGGCTGCGTTTAGTCATTTCTCTGGGAAGAGGCTCTAGGAGTAAATACATTTAAGGCTCTTGCTGGACATATTGCCAAACTGCTCTCCCACCAGGCAGGCCAGCTCACACCCCAGTGCCTGCGTCTGCCCAGTTAAGCTAGGTCCGGGCCACACAACCAGTTTAAACTTTGCCAAAGTGAGAGACAAAATGGTGTCTTATTCCACCTTTCAGACAGCTTCTATGATTTGGAGAAGGGTGAGGGTTTCATCTGATACCTGCTAGCCATTCTTTTGTGGAATGCGTCTGAGTATTTTTTGTTTTTAAAATATTTTATTTACTTTTAGAGAGAGAAAGAGAGGTAGAGAAACATCAATGTGTGGTTGCCTCTCACATGCCCCCAGTTGGGGACCTGGCCCGCAACCCAGGCACATGCCCTGACTGGGAATTGAACCAGCAACACTGGTTCACAGGCTGGCACTCAGTCCACTGAGTCACACCAGCCTGGGCAAAAGTTTAGTTTTTATGTAGTCACACTTCATATTCTTCCTTTGAATTTAGGTTCAGAAAGTCTCTCTATCCTGATATTAGATAAGCAGTTGTTTGTTCTTCAAGTTAGTTTAAGATTTCAGTTTTAACATTTTATTCTGTAATCCATGCACCTGGGTTTGGGGGTCTGGCTAGCCCCCAGTCATGCCAGAATGTCAAGGGCCCAGCCCTGTTTGTTGAATGGCTGCCCCCTGCCCTGCTGTCCCCCTGCCTGCCCTGGTCTCTCCAGGAATCATGTTTGTGCAAGAGGAGGCCCTGGCCAGCAGCCTCTCATCCACCGCCAGTCTTACTCCTGAGGACCAGCCCATTGCCCCGGGGTGCTCTGATTCCTTGGAGTCCATCCCTACGGGACAGGTAATGCCTGCCCCTGGCTTCTGGGGATTGGTTACCTCTGTGCCTGTCCTTGGAGGCTGCCTGGAAGTAGGAAGTGACCTGGCTAGAGTTGTGGTAGATGCTGCCAGTGCCTGGTGTACTCTGTGGTTAAAGACCTAAATTCAGCCTCCCTCTCCATCCCTCCTCTTCTTTCTCCCTCTCCCCCCTCCCTCTGCCAGTAGGAATAAGCATTGCTCTCTCACTGGGCCCTTGGCAGTCAAAACCAGATGACCTTTAGTCCTAGGGACTTCCCTAGGTAAAGCAATTCAGAAGGTCCTGAGGTGTGGGGAGGGCTTGTTTGGGTTCCAAACCCATCAAGAAGAGTTTCTCCCCCTGCTTCCTGGCACCCCAGGGCCATTCTACCTGTTCCTGCATGTTACCCTGGTAGTTTGGGATATGGTATGACTCCAACACCTTCTCTGTGACTACTGCTGAGGGTTCAGAAGCTCCTTCATATGTCCTGGTAAGAGAGGAGAAAGGAAAGTGTGCTGTGAGTGGCTCACTTGCCATGTGCTTGCTACCTAGGCCTCCCTCCAGCCCCCTCTGTTCAGCAACACAGAGTTATGGCCATGTGACCCTGCAGTCGTTCGTATAGTCCTTGCTATGTCCCAGCACACCATGGTGCACTCTTCCTACACCCTCCCTAGTGTCACATATTAGGAAGGAGGTTGCCTAGCCCTAGGTCTTCCCAGTTGCCCAGAGATCAATGGGAAGGCCTTGCCAGGAGCTGTGCAGCCTTTGTTTATTGCAACTTCTGCTGGCCCATTACCAAAGTGGCATACTGTTCATGTGGGCCCTCTGGGGTGGTACAGGGAGCACTCGGATGCCAGAGCCAGAGGCACAAACTGAGCTGCAGAGTGGCAAGAGGCTCTAGCCCAGGAGTTGGGAGTGTGGGCCAGGGAATCAGCCCTATTGTGCACTGATGGGATAACTAGGAGTCTGCCTACAGGCCCCAAAATCCACCCCAGAATGGAGCATGGTATGGTGAGGAACTTCCTGCAAGGAGGAGGGAGGGAGGAAGGGCAAGCAGGGTGCCTAGGTCAGGGTCCAGCACCAGGGAGTGGCTGCAGTAGGTAGGGGCTGACCGTGTTTCCTTCTCTGTCAGGCACCATCCGATGATTTAAGGGATGTGCCTGGAGCTGTTGGCAGTACAAGGTAAGGAAGAGGTTAAGAAGGCCTTCTGACACACTCAGCTGTGGGCTAGTTGAGCTTGTTAAAGAACTATGCGCGTAAGTCCACCAGACATTGTTCTTTGAATTAAAGAAACCCAGATGAGATGAGCTCTGGTCTGCTTCTGAATTCTAATCCCTTAACTTTGCCTGACAAGTTATCCTATATTAGGGGTCAGAAAATCAAGGCTGGTTTGGTCCACAGTCTGAGAGCTGAGAATGATAGTTGCATTCTAAAAGGGCTGTTTAAAAATAATAATAATAGACCCTGGCTGGTGGTACAGTGGATAAGGCATCAGCCTGCGAACCGAAAGGTTGCTGGTTCGATTTCCAGCCAGGGCACATAACCAGGTTGCAAGCCAGGTCTCCAGCCAGCTCCATAGCTGGAGGCAGGTGAAAGGCAACCATGCATTAATGTCTCTGTCCCCTTTCTGCCTCTCTCCCTTCCCCTCTCTCTAAAAATAGAATCTTTAAAAATAATAATAAAAGAGATTACATGGATGGGTTGCCCCCAAACCTGAAGTGTTCACTCTGAACCTTTGTGGAAGTTTCCCAGCCTCAGTGTATACACACTTTTTTCATGAGGTCAGTACTGGCCAAGAGGAGCTTGAATTTAAATGTAAAGGTTCTAAGAAGACCCCTTTCACGGGGTGCTCCTAAAGGGAACTGTTGTCATCGAGTGAGTCCACGCCCTGGAGCATTCTGCACCTTTGGGGCTCACAGCCAGCATCTGAATGGCTCATGTTTTTGTGATGGCTTTTGTTGGGAAACCTGTGTGATGTGGGCAGGACTGCACTGGACACCTGTCTTCTGAGACCTGGGTATGTGGACTCTGAAGAAACTAATGGCCCCAGGCTTCTGGCACTCCCACAGGATGCTTGTCCTAGGAATAGGCTCTGCTATTTAGCTGGCTTGGGAGACCCATGAGTTGGTTCCTTGGGACCAGGGTGCAGCAGTAGGCCCAGAACTTGACTAGTGGGACATCCCAGCCCGGCATGTCACTGACCTGGCTTCTCCTCACACAGCCCAGAGCACGCAGAGCCGGAGGTGCAGGTGGTGCCTGGGTCCGGCCAAATCATCTTTCTGCCCTTCACATGCATTGGCTACACAGCCACGAATCAGGACTTCATCCAGCGCCTCAGCACACTCATCCGGCAGGCCATCGAACGGCAGCTACCCGCCTGGATTGAGGCAGCCAACCAGCGGGAGGAGGCCCAGGGCGAGCAGGGTGAGGATGACGACAATGATGAAGATGTTGCTGAGAACCGCTACTTTGAAATGGGGCCCCCAGATGCAGAGGAAGAGAACGAGAGAGGCCAGGGAGAGGAAGAGGAGGAGGAAGAAGAGGAGGAGGAGGAGAGTGAAGAGGAGCGCCTGGCCTTGGAGTGGGCCCTGGGTGCGGATGAGGACTTCCTGTTGGAGCACATCCGCATCCTCAAGGTGCTCTGGTGCTTCCTGATCCACGTGCAGGGCAGCATCCGCCAGTTTGCAGCCTGCCTCGTGCTCACTGACTTCGGCATCGCTGTCTTTGAGATCCCGCATCAGGAGTCACGGGGCAGCAGCCAACACATCCTCTCGTCCTTGCGCTTCGTCTTCTGCTTCCCACATGGTGACCTCACTGAGTTTGGCTTTCTCATGCCAGAGCTGTGTCTGGTGCTCAAGGTGCGGCACAGCGAAAACACACTCTTCATCATCTCGGATGCCGCCAACCTGCACGAATTCCATGCCGACTTGCGCTCATGCTTCGCCCCGCAGCACATGGCCATGCTCTGCAGCCCCGTGCTGTATGGCAGCCACACCAGCCTGCAGGAATTCCTCCGCCAGCTGCTCACCTTCTACAAGGTGGCGGGTGGCTGCCAGGAGCGCAGCCAGGGTTGCTTTCCTGTCTACCTGGTCTACAGTGACAAGCGCATGGTACAGACGGCCGCAGGGGACTACTCGGGCAACATTGAGTGGGCCAGCTGCACGCTGTGCTCAGCTGTGCGGCGCTCCTGCTGCGCACCCTCTGAGGCTGTCAAGTCTGCTGCCATCCCCTACTGGCTGCTGCTCACGCCCCAGCACCTCAACGTCATCAAGGCTGACTTCAACCCCATGCCCAACCGTGGGACCCACAACTGTCGCAACCGCAACAGCTTCAAGCTCAGCCGTGTACCGCTCTCCACTGTGCTGCTAGACCCGACGCGTAGTTGTACCCAGCCTCGGGGCGCCTTTGCTGACGGCCATGTGCTGGAGCTTCTCGTGGGCTACCGCTTCGTCACGGCCATCTTTGTGCTGCCCCATGAGAAGTTCCACTTCCTGCGCGTCTACAACCAGCTGCGGGCCTCACTGCAGGACCTGAAGACTGTGGTCATTGCCAAGACCCCTGCAGCTGGGGGCCAGTCCCAGAGCCCACTCGTGAATGGCCAACCTTCTGAGGACAGGGTCAGGTGAGACCGAACACGAGCTTTTGGGGCTGTGGGGAGGGGGCTGCTCTCTGCCCGGGGAATTCACATCACTGTGTCTGAGATCATGCACCCAGAACCATATCTCTGAGCACCTAGTGTGTGAGTGGGTCCCGGGTGGGCCCATCTCTTCAGCTGCTTCACAGTTCCTGACCACCCTCAGAGTGTCCTTGATGCTCTTGGGCTTGGCTCTGAGCTACTTCTCTTCCAGGGCTTCAGAAGGGTCCTAAGAAAGCTGTCCTTTCACAAGGACAGTCTGGCCCAGTCCCCCTGCCACGTCGGGCCCTACACGGCTGGATCGGGGTCCCTAGGCTCCTGCCACCAATGCGGGACAGGCTGGGTAGATTGCTGCCCTCCCACCACCTGCCTTCATACACATGCCTTGCATGGCCTTTTCTGCTGTGTCCCACTGGGCCTAGGGACAGCCTCTAAGAACCACCCACAACTCTCTCCCCCAGGGGCTCAGCCCTTGGGCTTTGTCTGTGGCCTGGGGCACTGCTTTAGTGTCACCTGCTTCTGAGCCTGGCTCTAAGCCTTACCCTGTTGAGAGCCACATAGCCTTTTTCAGGAAGACCTGGGTTGCTGACAGGCCCTCTTTTGGCATGTAATTTGGGAAGTCCCTTCTAAAGGAACCTCTGGGCTTAGAGCAATAAGGTCTGCATATGTGAGCTGGGTGGTCACCTCATGCAAAGCTCCATTTCTTCCGGCACAGAGAGGGAAGGAATGGCAACTGGCAGGCTTATCTTGTTCATTCTCACTCTCCTCTCTGCCTTAGTCTTGCTTTTCCTGGGTTTCCTGGGTTTTCCAGTGGGCTTCCCGGGGCTGGTGTAGAGGGAGCCTAGGTGGGGTATGGTCATATCCATAGCTCACCCCCACCTGGAGCTCAAGGGGCCTGTCCCCTCAAGGGTGCCCTTGTTTCCTTCATTGCCCCTGGCTTCACATGCGCTGGGGCTTCCCATCCTAGGCAAGAAGTCCCTTCATTGTTACCCTTTTGTTCCTTAAGACATAGTCCAGCTCACTTTCTCTTCTATGCCAGTGGATAGTGGAGACCATGTTCTTACCCCAGCATCTTTCCATCCTGTGTCCCCCAGCTGATGCTTCCAACCTCTTTTTGGCTGAATTGGGGACCCCCTTATGCCCAGTTCAAATCCTGTGCCCTCTGTATTAACCCCTAATACCTACACATGAGAGGACAGCGTGTGCCTGCCGTGTCCCTGCACAGCCATTTCCTTACCTCCCTGCCCTTGTGGTAAGGCTTTAGTGCCATTACCCTGCCACCCCAAAGTCTGGCCGGACTCCATGCAGAAAGCAGGCTCCTGCTTCATAACCCCGCAGATGTGTCTCTGCCCCTCAATAGCAGGAAGACAGCCCGAAGGCTCCTTAGGGACATGTAGCCTGGTGCAAGATCAGAGCCTCAGATCTTACTCTGTAGCTGGACTGTCCAATTGATAAGACAGTGTCCGTGAACTTGAAGGGTTCTGCACATTCTAGGGCTTTAGAGTATACCAGTGAGAACTTAGTGTGGCCATGTGCCGGTTGTGGGGTGTGCAGCGGGGGTGGCAGAGCCACCTGAGGAAGACCCAAAGGCAGACTGAGGGACAGTTTGAGTTCTTTGTTCTTAGACTTGAGTGTGCCTAGGTCCCAGCCCTAGGCTGGGTTTGTGCTCTGGACTTTAGTGGCATTTCTGTCACCGCTACCACCCCCCCAACCTGGGGTGCCAGATGATCTGCCCATCTCCCTCCCAAAAGAAAGGGCATGGGCACCTTTTCTCTCCTGTTTTGTCTTCCCTTTGAGAACCTGGTGATGAAGTCCCCAAGGGACCCCAGAGGTGGAGTGTGCTACATGCGTTCCCCTCACGCTCTGAGGTTGCATGTATGCTGTGAATCTCCATTTGGCTCCATATCTTAATGTAGTGTTTTTTGGGGGATTGGGAGATGCAGAAGTGACCAGCGTCCACCAGATGCCCAGGCAGAGGCTCCAGCTCCAGCCTTAGCACCAGAGGAGGTGTCAGTCCTGGCCCCAGTGGTGGTCCCAGCTCTGGCTCCGGCAGAGGCCTCAGCCCCAGAGGAAATTCCAGCTCCAGCCCCAGCAGAGGCCTCGGCCCCAGAGGAGGCCCCAGCAGAGACCCCTGCTCCAGCCTTAGTGGAGGCCTTGGCACAAGCTGAGGCCCCTGCCCAGTACCCAAGCGAGCACCTGATCCAGACCACCTCAGAGGAGAACCAGATCCCCTCACACCTGCCTGCCTGCCCGTCGCTCCGGCACATAGCCAGCCTGCGCGGAAGCGCCATCGTTGAGTTCTTCCACAGCAGCGTTGCCGAGGTAGCGGCCCGGGTGCAGGTCTTGCTGGGTGGCACTGGTACGGAGAGCTAGCATAGTGGGTCCTGGGGTGTGGCAGAGCTTGTGTTGGGGTCAGCCTCCAATTCTCCAACTTCTCTGTCCTGGCTTTTCCCTCAGCTTCAGCTGTTCACAGCTTCCAGGGCCGGCTGGAAGGTCCCAGACTACCCTTTCCTGCTGTTGTCCTATCACTGCCACTGCCTGTGGCCATTCCTCTCCTGGGGCCCCAGTAGACCCTACCATGTATGCATCTTTTACACCTCAGGTCCTCTGTGCTCCCAGATTTGTCAGTCCTTTGACAAGATGCAAGGACAGTCCTGCGTCCAGGCTGTCGGCATGTCACCAGGGTGGTAGAGCTAACAAAGGGGGCACCCTTGTCATCCAGCATCTTCTGGAAGAGAACTGCATTGCTCTGCCTGGCCCTGCTTTCCTGCAGGAGCAAACCCAGCCCCTTTGTGTCCAGGTGGAGAACGAGGAGCTGAGGCACCTCATGTGGTCCTCAGTGGTGTTCTACCAGACCCCGGGGCTGGAGGTGACCGCCTGCGTGCTGCTCTCCACCAAGGCCGTGTACTTTGTGCTGCATGATGGCCTCCGCCGCTACTTCTCTGAGCCGCTGCAGGGTAGGCACCAGGGCCTGCTGCCATCTGGGGAGCTAGGAGCCCACGCCTGAGGAGCCAGTTGTGTGGCCTCAGGCAGCACTGGACTGCGGACCTCAGTGGGAGGGGCGGTGAAACAGCACTTCCTCCAGCCCGCCGTAATGAGGGACCTAAGGCCAGGCATGGGCCACCCAAGGCCTGGCAGATACCTGGGCACTAGCCATGATGAAGTATTGAGCGACCTCTGCCCCCTGGGGCCTCAGTGGGAGGTTCCTAATGACTCCACGGAGCTCAGTGCAGCTCAGATCCCAGGACACGTTGTCCATGAGGCCTTGTGTGCACAGGGTGGTGGTATCTCCTCAGCAGGCCAGGCCAGCCTAGGGGACCCAGTCCTGTTGGACTCAGCTGTCACCCAGGCTCTTCACACTTGTCTGGCCCAGCCACCACCACCTTTCTTCTCCATCACAGATTTCTGGCATCAGAAAAACACTGACTACAACAACAGTCCCTTCCACATCTCCCAATGCTTTGTTTTAAAACTCAGTGACCTGCAGACAGTCAACGTTGGGCTTTTTGACCAGTATTTCCGGCTGACGGGTGAGTGACCACAGTTTTGTCCTATTTTAGGTGAAGGCCAGTGTTACCAGTGGGCTTCCACCTTCCATATGTGGGTACGTTATCAAGGCAGGGTTATCTCTGCTCACAAGCCATGTCACCGGGGCAGGAGGAAGCAACTTCAGGAACTGCTGAGAGTGCAGGACTCGGCCAGCAGGCTCAGAGCGGGAGGGGGACAGGCAGCGAGGTGCGGGTGGTGCTGGGAGGGCAGGCAGAGTGGGCCCTCTACGCAAGGGCAGGATGTTTCTGACTCATACTTCCTGAAGAGAGAAAGCTAAGCTCTTTCCCTAATGCCTCTATCTCCCCTTCCAGAAAAATGTCAGACCTTCTGGCCTGAGAAATGACCATTTCCTCAGGCCTTACGGTGCTTTCCCACATAGGCCTTCCTAGCACTGGCTCCCTGGGCTTCAGGTCCTGCTGACCTGCTAGAGACTAGTGACAGCTCCAGGGCAATCCTGACCAGCCCCTTCTCCCACAGGCTCCTCCCCCATGCAAGTGGTGACTTGCTTGACTCGGGACAGTTACCTGACACACTGCTTCCTTCAGCACCTCATGGCCGTGCTCTCCTCCCTGGAACGCACACCATCACCTGAGCCTGTTGACAAGGACTTCTACTCTGAGTTTGGGAACAAGACCACAGGTAGCCCAGCTCAGGCTGCAGACAGGCCATCAGGCCTCTGGTCAACCCTGAGGCTACAGTACGCCCAGAGCATCCCTGCTTCTCCTTTTTTCCCTCATGTGCTCAACTGGGTAGGGTCTCCATCCCAGCAAATGCTCAACCATCTGGTAAACACACCCAAGTGTCTGCTCTTTTTTGGGCTGCTGGCCTATGGGTCTCCACCTGGGCATGGGGCTTGGAATGCTCCCCCCCACCTCTGATACACAGCAGCTCATGCCGCCCTCTCTGGGTGGCATGGGCTGCCAGCACTCCCAGCCCCGCCACAGACCAGCTCTGGGCTCAAGCCCTGGTGGGCATCTCTCTCTGCAGGGAAGGTGGAGAACTATGAGCTGATCCACTCGAGCCGTGTCAAGTTCACCTACCCCAGCGAGGAGGAGATCGGGGACCTGACATTCATCGTGTCCCAGAAGATGGCTGACTCAGAGAGGGCACCAGCCCTCAGCATCCTGCTGTATGTGCAGGCCTTCCAGGTGGGCACGCCACCACCTGGGCGCTGCAGGGGCATGTTGCGCCCCAAAACGCTCCTGCTCACCAGCACCGAGATCTTCCTTTTGGACGAGGACTTCGTCCACTACCCGCTGCCTGAATTTGCCAAAGAGCCACCACAGAGGGACCGGTACCAGCTAGATGATGGCCGCCGCGTCCGGGACCTGGACCGAGTGCTCATGGGCTACCAGACCTACCCACAGGCCCTCACCCTTGTTTTTGATGATGTGCACGGCCATGACCTCATGGGCAATGTCACCCTGGACCACTTTGGGGAGGTGCCAGGTGGCCTAGCTAGAGCCGGCCAGGGCCGAGAGGTCCAGTGGCAGGTGTTTATCCCCAGTGCTGAGAGCCGCGAGAAGCTCATTTCACTCCTGGCCCGCCAGTGGGAGGCCCTGTGCGGCCGGGAGCTGCCTGTTGAGCTCACTGGCTAGCCTGGGATGCACCTGGCACTTGCTGCCCTCCGAGGCCGGCCTGGCGTCCACTCGGTGCAGGGAAGCAGGCTTTGTTCATTTTAAAATGATTTCTCTTCCTCTTGGTACCTTTATTTCAGTGTCCTCCCAAAGAATGTGAGCATTTGTGTTCAGTTTATTCTAATCCCAGGAGTAAAAGGGCTGGCCCCTCCAGGGCCTCCATGCGCCATTGGCCTCCTGTGGATCTGTTGCCCACCCTGGTGTTGAGTGGCCAGGCACAGTGTGTCGTATCTTGTCATAGGACCATTGTCAACATGTGGCATCATGGGTCCTATTTATTCTATTACGTGTCTTTTCCTGAAATGTCAAGCCTGGTCTTGTTGATGTTGCTGTTGTGGCGTTTGCTGCTTAATCATGCAGCTGGCAGCAAAATGCACATTGGAAGTTCCCACCCTGTGCAGTTTTCCCAAGTAGAGGCTTCTCCTGGTCTAGACAAGTGGGAGAGCCCCGTGGGGCACAGGAGTCCTCCAGGCCTGGGGCTGAGAGAGGGAAGGGGGCAGGGGACCTAGAGCTGCCAGCACCAGTGTGACTCTTGCTCCAATAAAGTCTGTTCCAATAAAGTAGAATTTGACACAGTCTGGGTCTTTTACTTCAGGGTCCACTAGGGTTCTAGCAGAGCATTGGCCCAGGATATGGTCTGAGGGAGGCAGAGTCCCCTAGAGACACAGGAAAGTGGGTGTTAGGGGAAAGGAAGGAGGGAGGAGAGGTAGAGGGAATGAAGGGCAAAGGAAGTGGCTCTCCCAGGATCAGAGGTTGGATGGATGGCACTGGAACTTGAGGGGGGGCAGCTTGTGAGGTGGCCTTTGGATAGGGCCAGGCTGGGCTGTGGCTCATGAGCCTCCAGGCAAGCAAGAAGAGTGTGAAACCAGGGCACTCCTGACACGCATACTCACTGCCTTTGCCTTCTTCAGGTCTGGGATGTCACACCTGGACCCAGCCCCACCTAAGGCCGCATCCTGCTGTGAGAGTGAGGCCAAGTCTGGGGTGCCTTACTGTGCAAGGCCAGGGGATCTCTTGGAGATGGCTGCACGGGGGAGGCAGGCCAGTGGGGAGCTGGCCCCAGCTGTGGCTAGTTGAAAGGAGGGCCTGTGCCCATCTGTTTGCTCGTGGCCTGAGAGGTGGGGATTGCCTCAGGAAGCCCTGCGGAGGTAGAACCTAGGGCTTCTTTGGGACCCAGAACCTGTGGTCCACCCTTACTTAACGCGTTTCTAACCCCAGAGCAGGGCCCTTAAGCCCTACTTGCCTCCTTATCCAGGTCCAGTCGGAAGTCCCAGTGCCCAAGGTACAGGTCCAGTTGGGCGAGACTGGGGAAGAGGTGAGTTGCAGGGCAGGGGGGAGGAATGGGGCAGCAACCCGGCTCTGAGGCCTGCCTCTGCTCTTAGTTTTCCCTGGGTGCCAGCGGGGTGGGGATCCTGGCCTAGAGGACCCAAAGCCCTTGAGAAGACAGAATGGCGGGGAGCCACTAAAGGGAGAGTCTCCCCACTGAACTCCCTGGCCAGATCACAGATGAGCCCAGTGGCCCCACCAGCTGGCAGCGGGAGTGGGAGCCTGCGGAGGATAAGTAGGAGGGTGACAAGGCTTCCCCCATCAGGCTGTTACCAAAGGCATTTGCAAATGGCCACCTGTCTCATCTTAGTCCTCTGTAAACAGGACAGTAATGGCCAGGCGTGGCAGGCGGAGGCCTCGGCGCGCAGGCTACCGTTCCAGACCCCAGCGCCCCATGTGTTAACGGCCAACCCAGCCTGGGTCCAGTGAGGACTTGACTTGCTGGGGTATAGGCTGTGCAGCATAGGGGGATGGGAGTGCTGCAGGCAGCAGTCTTGGAACTGGATCTTCATGCTGGTTAGCTGACCAACCTTAGACAAGTTTCCCAGCCCCTCTGAGCCTGTATCCCCACCAGTAACAGAGTTACTAAAAGCCACATTCATTCATTTGTTCCACAAATCTGTATTGAGCATCTCCTGTGCAAACTAGAGAGACTGTCCCTGTTACCCCATAGCTGACCTTCCAGCAAGGGACAGAAAATTAAACCAGGGTCAGCTAGTGGCCAGTGCTATGAGGAGACTGGTGACCTTGGACCTGAGACGACCCTGAGGTCGGTCCCTGAGAGATCTGGAGTGACAGCTGCTTGAGGTGGCTGGGAGAGAAGCAAAGGTCAGAGGCCAGCCTGTGTGGACAGGTGTGGAGTGCAGGGCTCCCACGTGGAGAACAGGTGAACCAGGAGGGAGAGCACTGAGGAGGCCCCGGGGGGAGGAGGGAGATGTAGACAAGATTGTGGGCTGGACTAGTTGGAGGAGTAGCTGGGGCAGATGAGAGTCTGATATCCACTTAGCACAGGGCCTGGCAGGGGGTCAGAGGCCTTGTCTTGCCCTCAGCCAGTTGGTAAAGTTGAAACAGATCTGATTCAGGGGCTGAATCCCAGAGCCTTTGCAGATGCTTGGGGTGGGGAGTTGTGTACATTTGCATTTGAATTTTTTTCACAACCTCTGGTGAACCCCAGGTGTGTGGCTAATGGTGGACTTGGAGGCTATGATGCCAGGAGAAGGGTCCCAGGGCCCCAACCAGGGCCTAGGCCATCCATGCAGGGGTCAGTAGCCAGCACCTTCCCTTCCGCCTGCAGGCTGCTGATAGGCAGGAGGAAATCCTGGCGGGTTCCTGTGGGGGTGAGCTGGCGGGGCCTCCAGGCTGCTTTTAAAGCAAGTTCCCACCCCCAGCCCTCTTGCCCGCCCTGTGCCTGCCTCCCAGAGCTCATTCCCCACACAGGCTGCCCCAACTCCGTGCTGGACAGTGTGCCCACCAGCCACCGCCAGCCATGGCAGGCGTCCGGGGCCTCCTCCTGCTCTGCCTCCTGGCCTCCTGCCTAGCAGGCTTCAGCGCCGTCCAGGGGCAGGTGAGTGCGGGCCAGTTGCAGAGGGCTGTGCAAGTGTCCAGGCCCTGCTGGCCAGTGGCGGGAGCAGGGAGGGAGTGTACACAGATTGGGCACAGCTCTGGGGACACATGGGGCAGCTGGTCTATCTCTTAACCTCTCCTGAGCTGGTGGAAGACCAGGCTGTTGTACCCCTCTCACTAGGCTGAGGTCTCTGTGTGGCTGCGTGGGGTGGCAGGGGTGGCAGCCTGCCCTCCTCTAACTGTGCCGGCTGGCAGGCTGTGTGGTGTGGTATGGTGTGGGCTGCTGTCCCCAGGTTTCCCTGCCTGAGTTAGAGGCACAGAGCCAGGCCTCCTGCCCTCCCAGCCCAGATAGCCCCGATTTCTGTGTGGTCCTGGCCTGGGGATTGTAGACACTGGCCTGGCCTGTGATCACCCCAAAACCTCAAAGGGCTGACAAACAGACTCACGCGGCACAGGTGTGTGTATGTGCTAGGCAGTGGGTGTGTGTGCGCCTGTGCCCAACCCCTAAAATGCCCAGAGGCAGAATGAGGTCTCCTGACCCCAGTTTCTCTGGGTAAACAGCCACCAACGATAGCACCCTTACCCCTAAGAACTGCTATTTATTGAGTACACAGCCCTGGCACACCCAGTATTACCCCCTCAAACCCTCACAGCCCCTGGGCAGTGGGTCCTGTAGTTCTCCACCTACAGGCAAGGCTCGCATGGCCCAAAGATGATGAGAACAGGTTGGTTCAGCTCTGCAGCTGTGTGCCAGTCATATGGCAGCAGCAGACGGGGCTGGTGGGGGCTTTGTGGTCCACATATGCTCGCCCCTCCCAGCTGCCCCTCTGCTAACAGGCAGGCAGGGCCAGGGAGAGAAAGGACTTGCCCAAGATTCCACTGTTGGACAAAACCGGACAGGTCCCAGGCCCCTTGCCATCTTTGGGCTTTTCCTTTTCAATTCCTTGTGATCCCTTGGAGAAGAGGAAGGAAAGGGCCTCACTAGGTTCAGGGCCAGGTCAGGGTTGGAGACAGGCAGATCTGAGTTTGAAAAGTAGACAGTGATGGTGGAAGAGCCAAGGTTACTGCTCCCTCCCTGCCTCAGCTTCTGCTGTAGGTGGGTTTCTACTCCTTCTCTGCCTCAGTTTCTCCCTGTGTACAAGGCAAGGGAGTTTCAAAGGCCTTGCTGCCTCCCCTCCTCATATTCTGGAAATGAGTCAGTGAGGGGTTTAAAGAGGGACTTTTTCCTTGTCAGAGACCCATGATTCTGACCACTTCCAAGCCTGCATCCTGGGGCTGGGGATCAGCCAGCCTGGGCCAGGGAAGAGGGGCTCAGGGGTTCCTGTTGACAGGGCCACACAATTGCTGGCCTCTCCCACACCATCAGTCACTCAGCCCTCCCAGCATCCTGTGTTGTGTGAGACCCACTGTCAATATTAGGAAACTGAGGCTCTGAGGGGAAGAGATAACCTCTGGTTCACATGGGATCAGGCCTCAAACACAGGCAGGTGCAGGTAGTAGAGGCTTGGAAGGCTTCCTGGAGAAAGGCAGTCTTAGCACCTGTCCATTCAGCAGTCCTTTATTTACCAAGCACCTCCTCTGTGCTAGGAGCATGTTTGTGCTGACAGAAGAGCCTGTGGTCTCCAGCTGGGGCTGAAGGCAGACAGACTTTGATCTAGAGCAGTGGAAGCAAGTTGAAGGGTCCCTTCCTCCGAGGGAGTTCAGATTCTGGGCCCTGGACCTGAGCTTGAGGAATCCTACATCTCACAACAGACTCAACATCTTGTGCCTCCTCAACTTCCCCAGCAGCATCTCTATGGGAAGCAGACATTGCGAAATCAGTTCTGGATTTGGGCAGGGAGAGGTCAGTACCCGCCTGTCTCAAGCAGATCCCGAGGTGTCCCCAGGAAAAAGGGAATCTGATTCAGCACTTGGACGAGATCCAGCCTCACCCGGCTCAGTGGGACCCACAGTGAGAGGGGAAGGGCTGCCTTGCAGAGGGAGCCTGAGTGCCTGCCTATGGGGTGGTCCCAGAAGTGTGATTTGGCTGCTGGCTTATCCATCCATCATCATTTCACACATATTTACAAATGAGATGTCCCATGAATGAGTGTCCACTATGGGACACAGGGCTCTGGCCTCCTCCTGTGCCCAGAATTCACCCACACCTCATCAAAAGAGTAAGGACAGTGCATTCTTATTGCCCCTGAGCAAGGTCTAACCAACTTGCTTCTAAGAGCTGGTCCCTGGGCCAGTGGTGACCACGTCTGCAGCTGTGCCCAGCTAGCTGGTGTGGTGGCCCTCAGGGAAGCCAGCTGCCCATGGAGCCTTTGCCCTGAGCTAGCAGCTGCCCGACCCTGAAGTTACCCAACTTCCTAGCTGCTCCCTGGCTCAGCAAAGATGGAGCCCGGGGTGGAGAATGAGACCACACTCAGCCCGCAGCTTGGCCTGAGGCGGCTCACAGCAACTTCCCTCTGCAGACCGCAGCAGGCAGGAACGGAAAACAAATCACATCAGCCGAAAGAAAGGCCCTTTCTCCTCTTCTCTTGCTTTGAGAGCCCACACATATAATGTGTTCTAGGAAGGAGGTGTCCTGGGCTCACTCCCTTTGGACCAGTGTGGTCAGCAACTATTAGATGACAACATTTTAGCTCTCCAGGCCTGCCCCAAGTGCTCCCCAAACTCCCTCCTCCATTAAATGCACCTTCTTCCCATGGCCCTTTCTCCTGCCTACAGCCAAGGCTTTTGCTTCTGTCCGTCCAGGTACAGTGCTGTAGGTTACTGGGACTTCGTGGCAGTGGAGGTAGCTCCCCAAACAATGGACTTGTGGGAGCTCAGTCATTGTGGGACTTGTGGCAGGCCAGTGAATGAGACCGTAGGGTGCAGATATGCTCAGAGCAGAGTGGGGACAGCTGTGCTCCCCTCCCAGTATAGCCATATCACTTACTGTTTATTTTTCCCTCATTTTTAAAGTATATTTTATTGATTATGCTCTCACAGTTGCCCCAATTTTTTCCCTTTGCTCCCCTCTGCCCAATACCTCCCTTCCTTCAGCGATTCCCCAGGCCCTTGGTTCATGTCCATGGGTTATGCATATATGTTCCTTGGCTTCTCCATTTCCTATGCTATTCTTAATGTCCCCCTGTTTATTTTGTATCTACCAATTATGCTTCTTGATTCCTGCACTTTTTCCTCTATTCTCTCCCTTCCCCTTCCCTCTCCCCGCTGACATTCCTCCATAATGTCTCCATATCTATGGCTCTGTTCCTATTCTAGTTGTTTGCTTAGTTTTTGTTTTTTGGGTTTTTTTAGATTCATTTGTTGACAATTGTGAGTTTGTTGTCATTTGACTGTTCATAATTTTGATCTTCTTATTCTTAAATGTGTCCTTCTAACATTTCATATAATAATAGCTTGGTGATGAAGAAATCCTTTAGCTTTACCTTGTCTGGGAAGCACTTTATCTGCCCTTCCATTCTACATGATAGCTCTGCTGGATAGAGTAATCTAGGTTGTAGGTCCTGCTTTTCATCACATGGAAAACTTCTTGCCAGTCCCTTCTTGCTTGCAAAGTTTCTTTTGAGAAATCAGCTGACATGGGAACTTCTTTCTAGGTAATTCTCTTATTTTCTCTTGCTGCTTTTAAAAACTGTATTTTTTATTTAGTTAGTTTTAGAGAGATAGGAAGGGAGGGAGAAAGAGAGTGAGAGAAACATCAATGTGTGGCTGCCTCTCACATGCCCCCTACTGGGGATCTGGCCCACAATCAAGGCATGTGCCCCAACTGGGAATCAAATCAGTGACCCTTTGGTTTACAGGCTGGTGCCCAATCCACTAAGCCAAACCAGCCAGGGCTGTTTTGCTGCTTTTAAGATTCTCTATCTTTAATTTTTAGCATTTTAATTATGATGTGTCTTGGTGTGGTCCAATTTGGGTCTAGCTTATTTGGGACTCTCTGTGTTTCCTGGACTTGTATGTTTATTTCCTTCACCAAATTATGGAAGTTTTCCTTCATTATTTTTTCAACTAAGTTTTCTTTTCTTTCTTTATTTATTTAAAATTTTATTGTTGTTGTATTACATCCATCCCCTTTTCGCTCCCCTCTGTCCTCCTCCCCACCCACCCATTCCCCGCAAAGTCAATCCCACCTGTTGCCCATGTCCATGGTTCCTTCATACTAGGTTCTTGTCTAAGCTGCTCCCCTTCCTTGCCTCTGCCTCCCCCCTCCCCCCAACCCCTTTTCCCCTGACCACTGAAGGCCTATTCACTGTATTCATATATTTGATTCTGTTTTGATTGTTGTTAGTTTTGTTCATTATTGTCCTGTAATGGGTGAGATCATATGATATTTGTCCTTCTGACTGGCTTATTTCACTAAGCATAATACTCTCCAGTTCCATCCATGTTGTTGCAAAGGGTACAAGTTCCTTCTTTCTTTCTGCTATATAGAATTCCATTGTGTAAATGTACCAAAGATTTTTGATCCAATCATCCACTGATGGGCACTTGGGCTGTTTCCAACACTTGGCTATTGTAAATAGTGCTGCTATGAACATAGGTGTACATAGGTTCTTATGAATTGGTGTTTCAGGATTCTTTGGGTATAGTCCAAGTAGTGGAATCACTGGATCAAAAGGCAGTTCCATTTTTAGTTTTTTAAGGAAATCCCATACTGTTTCCCACAGTGGCTGCACCAGCCTACATTCCCACCAACATTGTATGAGGGTTCCCTTGGCCCCGCATCCTCGCCAACACTTGTTTGTTGATTTGCTGATGATTGCCATTCTGACAGGTGTGAGGTGGTATCTTATTGTGGTTTTAATTTGCATCTCTCTGATGACTAGTGATGTTGAGCATTCTTTCATATGCCTCTGGGCCCTTTGTATATCTTCCTCAGTGAGTTGTCTGTTCAGGTCCTTTGCCCATTTTTTAA